>WOXC01005683.1:0-66503 GCA_011680675.1 Gymnobelideus leadbeateri | reverse complement strand
CTGTGAACAACTTCTGGAGCCCAGCACCCACAGAATGACACAGAGAAGCTAACCTCCCGCTGAGGACAGCCCAGCAGCCCTGCAGGAAGGACCAGCACAGCGGTCTGGGAGCAGGCAGCAGGCAGAGCTCGGGGGCATGGAATATGATATTCCAGAGGGCAAAAGAGCTGGGAACGAACCCAAGGGTCACCTACCCAGCAAAACTGAGTATTTTGTTTCAGGGGAAAATATGGTCATTCAGTGGAATAGAGGACTTTTAAGCATTCATGAGGAAAAAACCAGAGTTGAATAGAAAATTTGACATCCAGACACAAGAAGCAAGAGATGCCTGAGAAGGTAATCAGGGAAAAGAAATCAAAAGGAATTTATCATAGTTGAATTATTTACATTCCTATATCGAAAAACAATAACTGTGACTGAGGAAATCTTTCTCAGTATGAAAATAATGGAAGAAGGGTGTATGGTCATATGAATACATATGTGAATGTGTGTATATATGTTTACAGTTATACATGGATAGAGCGCACAGGTTGAACTTGTTAGGAAGGTATGATACTCAAGGGGTATCTTACCTACTATAGAAGAGGGACAGGATCAATTAGGGAATGGACCAGGTGTGGGGTGGAATTAGTGGGAGGGAATTATAAGTAACCTTGTACAATATATCTACTATGGTAATGTTTTGCATAGCTAGACACGTACAACATATATTGAATTACTTATCTTCCCAGAGGGCATGTGACAAGAGAGGAAGGAAATGGATCTGAAATTTGAGGTTTTAAGAATAATGTTTCAAATATATATAAATACCATTATTAATACTCTTTTGCTTGTAATTGGGAGATAAGATGTGCAGGCATTGGGACACAAAGATTCACCTTCCTCTAATGGAAAAGTCGAAAGGGGTATGGGAGAAGATAGGGGAGAGAGCAGATTGGAGGAAGCGATATCTTGTGGGACTGATACTCTGGGAGGGTGGGTAGGGGAAAAATAGGGGAAAAATAATTTTAACTCAAAATCTGGCAGATATGAATGATGTAAAACAGAAGTTAATAAAGCATTTGTTTAATTTAAAAATGTTTTGCTTCTGACTACACACTCCCCCAATCTGCCCTGCCTTCTATCACTCCCACCCTTCTCTTATCCCCTTCCCCTCCAACTTTCCTATTTGGTAAGATAGATTTCTATATCCAACTGATTGTGTATGTTATTACCTCTTTGAATCAATTCTGATGAAAGTATGGTTCACTCAATCTCCCACACTACCCCACTCTTCCCCTCCACTTTAAAATACTTTCCTTACTTCCTTTATGTGAGATGATTTACCCTATCTCTCCTTTTCCCTTTCTAACAGTACCCTAACACTAAGAAGGTCTTAATGAGTTACAAGTATCAACTTCCCATGTAGGAATGTAAAGTCCCTTATCATTTGCATTTCCTGTTTACCTTTTGATGCTTCATTTGGATCTTGTATTTGAAAGTCATATTTTCTATTCAGCACTGGTCTCTTCATCAAGGATGATAGTTCATTGAACATCCTTTTTTATCCCCTCAGAAATAGTATACTTAGTTTTGCTAGATAGGTGATTTTTGCTGTAATCCTAGCTCCTTTGCCCTCTAGAATATCATATTCCAAGTCCTCTGGTGCTTTAATGTAGAAGCTGCTAAATCTTATGTTATCCTGACTGTACATTCATAATATTTAAATTGCTTCTTTATGGCTACTTGCAATATTTTCTCTTTGAACTGGGAGCTCTGGAATTTAGGTATGGTATTCATGAGAGTTTTCATTTTGGGATCTCTTATCAGAGGTGATTTATGGATTCTTTTTATTTCTATTTTATCTTCTGATTCTAGAATATCGGGGTAGTTTTCGTTGATAAATACTTGGAAGATGATGCCTAGGCGCATTTTTTCATCATGACTTTCAGGTAGACAAACAATTTTAAAATTCTCTCTCCTGGACCTATTTTTTGGGTCAGTTGTTTTTCCAATGGGATATTTTATGTCATCTTTTTTATTCCATTCCGTTTCTTTTTGTATTGTTTTCTTTTTTTAAATGTTCTATTGTATTTTTATTTATTTTGTTAAATATTTCACAATTACATTTTTGACACTTAAACAACTGCTTTATTAACTTCTGTTTTACATCATTCATTTTTGCCAGATTTTGAGTTACAATCATTTCCCCCAATTATTCCCCTACCCAACCTCCCAGAATAGTAGTCCCACAAGATATCGCTTCCTCCAATCTGCTCTCTCCCATACCTTCTCCCATACCCCCATCAACTTTTCCATTAGAGGAAGATGAATCTTTGTGTCCCAATGCCTGCACAACTTATCTCCCAATTATAAGCAAAAGAGTATTAATAATAGTATTTATATATATATTTGAAACATTTAATGTTACGACCTTGAATTTCAGATCCATTTCCTTCCTCCCTTGTCACCCATTCCTTCTTGGGATATAAGTAATTCAGTATATGTTGTACATGGCTAGCTATGCAAAACATTATCATAGTAGATATATTGTACAGGGCTGCTTATAATTCCCTCCCACTCATCCCACCCCCCACCTGGGCCATTCCCTACATGATCCTGTCCCTCTTCTATAGTGGGTAATTCCAACCTCCCCTTCCCCCAAGGATGCCCTCCCATTCATCATCCCTCCTCTCATCCCCCTTCCCCCTATTTGGCTTCAGGTTGAGATAACCCATTTAGTATGTATGTCATTCTCTCCCTGAAACAAATTCAATGAGAATGTGGTTTTGCCTTTTTCGCCTTCCTATTCTCCCCCTCCCTTGCAACCACTTCCCCTTGCTTCTTCTACATGGGATAGTTTGCCCTAGCCTGTCTTTCCCCATCTCCTCTTGCCACTTTCCCCTCTCACCTCATAATTTCATCCCTTGAGTATTCTCCCTTCCCAAAAAATTCAACCTATGCCCTCTATCCATATATAACTGTAACCATATACACACACATTCATATATGTATTCTTATGACCACACCCCCTTCTTCCATTATTTTCATAGTGACAAAGATATCATCAGTCCCAGTTATTGCTTTTCCATATGGGAATGTAAATAGTTCAACTTTGATAAGTTCCTTTTGATTTCTTTTCCCTGATTACCTTCTCAGGCATCTCTTCCTTCTTGTGTCTGGATGTCAAATTTTCTATTCGATTCTGGTTTTTTCCTCAACAATGCTTGAAAGTCCTCTATTCCACTGAATGACCATATTTTCCCCTGAAACAAAATACTCAGTTTTGCTGGGTAGGTGACCCTTGGGTTCATTCCCAGTTCTTTTGCCCTCTGGAATATCATATTCCATGCCCTTCGATGGCTCAGTGTAGAAGCTGCCAGGTCCTGGGCTATTCTGATTGTGTTTCCACAATATTTAAATTGTTTCTTCCTGGCTGCTTGTAGTATTTTCTCCTTGATCTGGGGATTCTGGAACCTGACTATAATATTCCTAGGAGTTTTCTTTTTGGGATCTTTTTCAGCAGGTGATAGGTGGATTCTTTCAACCTCTATTTTGCCCTCTGGATCTAAAACATCAGGGCAGTTTTCCTTGAGAATTTCTTGAAGGGTGATTTCTAGGTTCTTTCCTTGATCATGGCTTTCAGGTAGACCAATAATTTTTAAATTGTCTCTCCTGGATCTATTTTCCAGGTCAGTGGTTTTTCCCATGAGATATTTCACATTGCCTTCTAATCTTTCATTTGTTTGGATCTGCTTAAGAGCATCTTGATTTCCCATAAAGTCATTAGCTTCCATTTGCTGCAGTCTAACTCTGAAGGAATGAATCTCCTCAGTGAACTTTTGAGATTCTTTTTCCATCTGGCAAATTCGACTTTTTAAGGCATTCTTCTCCTCATTGCCCTTTTGGGCCTCCTTTGCCATTTGAGTCAGTCTATTTTTTAAGGTGTTGTTATACTCAGTCAGGCTATTGACCCTCATTTCATACTTTTCCTGCATCCTTCTCATTTCTCTTTCCAATTTTTCCTCCACTTCTCTTATTTGATTTTTAAAGTCCTTCTTAAGGTCCTCTATGGCCTGCAACCCGCTCATGTTTTCCCCTGGGGCTTTTGCAGCAGGACTTCTGACCTCACAGTACTTTTCCCGCTCTATGCCCCCAAAATAGGAGTCTAGGGTTGCATTTTTCTGTTTCCTTTGCCTTAGCATGTTGCCATTTGATTACCTGACTTTTGGGCTTGTTGCCACACTATGGCTTTAAGGCCAGCTAGAGGAATTTTCGTCCCGAATGTGTGGGGGGCAACTTCCGTTTCTGGCAATCTGTAAACCCACCCACGACTTCCACCCTAGATCACAATCCAGATCCAGGGAGGTTAAATCAAGAGCAATTACCCCCCAAGACTGATCGCTGGATCTCCCTACGATTTGGAGGACGGGAGCTGGAGCCGCCTCTGAAAACTGCAAAATAGCATGCCTCCTCAGCAGCTTCTAGCCCCCAGGGGAGGGAGCCGACGCATTCCTAAATACCAGTCCCAAAGTCCATAGGACACCAACCTCTTACTTTGTCCTAGGCATGTCTATGTTGATAATTCTGGAGTTGCCACAGCTCCTGGTGTTCTGGGGTTCCTCCCGCTGGCTGCTGGCCCTGCCGCCCTGGGGCTAAAACCTCGGCTAACGGGGACCTGGGCTCGGCTCGGCTCCTGAGCTCTGTGCGCTGCACGCTGCCAGGTCCCAGACCGCTGCACTGGTCCTTCCTGCAGGGCTGCTGGGCTGTCCTCAGCGGGAGGTTAGCTTCTCTGTGTCGTTCTGTGGGTGCTGGGGCTCCAGAAGTTGTTCAGAGTCCCCTTTTGCATAGTCTGGGGGCAGAGTGGCTTGGAAGAGCTGTTTCTACTCTGCCATCTTGGCTCCGCCTCGGATGAGCTGTATTGTTTTCCCTGATTTCTCACAGTCATTAGTTTCCATTTCCTTCAATCTAATTTTTAAGGAATTGTTTTCCTTAATGAACTTTTGTATCTCCTTTTCCATTTGACCACTTCCACTTTTTAAAGAGATTATTTTTTTCTTCAGTGAATTTTTGTTGCTCTTTTTCCATTTGGCCACTTTTTTTTTCAAAGCATTCTCCTCATTGAATTTTTTACTATTTTTCTATTTGGGCTAGTTTGCTTTTAAAGGTGTTAATTTCCTCAGTATGTCTCCTTTACTAAGTTGTTGAATCATTTCTTTTTATTATTTTATTGCATCCCTCTTTTTTTCATTTCCCATTTTTCCTCTACCTCTGTTACTTGATTTTCAAAATCCTATTTGACCTCTTCCATGGCCCAAGATCAATTTGTATTGTTGTTGGAGGCTTTGGATAAAGGGGCTTTGACTTTGTTATCTTCTTCTGATTGTGCATTTTGATCTTTCTTGTCACCATAATAACTCTCTGGTTAGAATTTTTTTTCCTGTTCTTTCCTCATTTTCCTCGCCTTTTATTTGAATTTTAACTCTCTTTTAAAGCAAGGGAATGCTTCCAGAGTGGAGAGACCACTGTTCCAAGCTTCAGTGGCTTTGTTCAGCTGTTTTCAGAGATATTTCTAGACTCATATAAGTTTTCAGTTTTTTTAAGGTTGTATGATTCAAGGAGAGAGGTATTTTTACTACTCTCCTGGCTTGTGCTCTGGTGTGTGAGTGACCACAATCACTCTTTTCTTCCATGGAACTCTTTGGAGGGTCTCTACTCCACTGTGGCTGCAAGCCCTGGTATGCTAGTGCTTAAATATGTCCTGGACCTGCTACCTAGAACTAAACCAAAATCCAGTATGAGCAAAGCAGCATAGTCCTGTCTCAGTACTAACAAAGAGACACCTGTAATCTCCTTCTGTCCAGTTGTTCAACTCTTACCACTTGTGGGCTAAGCTCTGGAAGCAGCTGCTACTGCTGCTGATTCAGTGGCTCCCAAGGCCTAGTCCTGGTTTGTTGGAAGTGAAGTTGTATTGACATGACCTTCTCTTAACTGTGTTTCTCTCTCACCCAGATTCAACAGATCCTTCCTGCTGAGCTTCTAAGTTTTGTTTGGCATCTGTGGGCTGAGAAGTCTGGAAACCTGCCACTACTATCACTGATTCAGTCACCCCTAGGCCTGCTCCTGGTTTGCTTGGGCCCATTCTGCACTGGTGTGTTCTGTGCTGGACTCTGTTCCTCTCTCACCCTGGTACAGCATATCTCTCCTGTTTACCTTCCAAGTTTTCTTGGGCTGGAAAATTGTTTCACTCCATCTTTTGGGGGGTCTTGGTCCTCTAGAATTTGTTTAGAGTAAATATTTAAAGGGATTTGGAGGATTTGGGGAGAGAGCTCTATTGAGTCTCTGCCTGTTCTCCATCTTAGCTACACCTCCCAGTATAGCTAAGTTTTAGAGGAGGAGGAAGAGGAGAAGATCTAGAGCCTGGATGCTTACATAACAGTTTGATCTTGATTCTGATGTAGTTGGACTTGGAATTGTAGCTTCTAATAAATACACCCCCATTAGTCACCAGTGAATTTTGAAATGCTGGATAGAAAACCTGTGAGGGTGGGAGGGGCAGAACCAAGATGGCAGAGTATAAACAGGATGTCTGCACAGCTCTTGCTTACACCACCTCCAATACATGTAAAAGTGACTCTAAACATGTTTTAGAGCTACATAATGCACAAAGTACCAGAGAGAAACAAATCTCCCAACAAAGGCAGCCTAGAAGGCCAACAGAAAGGAACTATTGGACCAGACTGGGAGCTGATCTCAGTTCGTCAAGAGCTATGTGGTTCTGGCCCCAGGGTGGACCCAACAGGAGAGGCCAGAGTAGACTTCAGAAGAGTGAACCACCAGCATCTGTGGTGGTTCTCAACCCACAACACCAAAAAGAATTTAAAAGGTCAGTTGGGATCACTTTTGGAACAGGGGGAATGGAAAGGCACAGTCTTGCCCCTGCCCCTGGGTCAAGAAACAGCAGAGGTGCACAGCTGCTGCTGCATGGCTGCTTCTAGAGCTCCTGGCTTGCAGATCATAGGGGGCCAAGCTACTATTCAGAGGGTAATCACTCTTGCTTTAACCTGCTTGAATCTCGATTATGGTCTTTGGTGGTGAGTGGCCAGTGTACCAGAGCTTGTGGGGGCTGCAGGAAGTGGGCCCTACAAATAGCTCTGGCAGCTTTCATGTCCCCCAGTGATTTGGGACATTGGTCTCTGAAATATAGAAGCAGAGTTTTACTGTTGCAAAAAGCTCAAAAGTCAAGTAATTGGCTGGCAATATGAGCAAGCAGAAGCAGCACAAAAAGACCATAGAATCCTTTTTTGGGAGACAAAAAGGATCAAAGCACGGAATGGGAGTGTAATGTTTTTTTTGTTGTTGTTGTTGTTGTTTGTTTGTTTTGTTTTGTTTTGTTTTAAAGCAATTGGGGTTAAGTAACTTGCTCAAGGTTACATGGCTAGTCATTATGTGTGGGTGCTCATTTTCTGAGGCCGGATTTGATCTCGGGTCATCCCAACTCCGAGGCTGGCGCTCTTACTCACTGCACCACCTAGCCACCCCTTTTAGGGCAATTGGGGTTAAGTAACTTGCCCAAGGTCACATGGCTAGGTTTTTTTGTTTGTTTGTTTGTTTGTTTGTGTGGGTTAAGTGTCTGAGGCCGGATCCGAACTCAGGTCCTTCTGACTCCAGGGCTGGCGCTCTACTCACTGTGCCACCCAGCTGCCCCTGGGAGTGTAATGTTAATGGAATTTGAAGAACTTCCATGCCCCTTTGTATTGGCAAGTAAGCAGGTACCTAGCAGCTTGTTTCAAATTAACACTTTGATTAAGCTATGTAATTAACATAGAATTAGTTAACACTTCGGGAAGAAGTTACTGATGTAACAGGAAGGGGCAGAACAGGGAGGAGATATACAGTATATAAGGAAGAACACAAGCTGGACAGACTGAATTTTCCTGGGATAAACATTGTGGAGGCAGGGCATCTGCTGCTGTACTGAAGACTAAACTGAGAACTGAGAAGAGGAATGAGAATTGAGAACTAAGACAGTATTTCTTGGAGCAATCCATATGGAGGCTAGATGAAGTGATTTTGATTTTGAGAATGGATCTTATGGTACTGAGGATTTCTGAGAGCCAGCCAGAGCTTCTGGGGGTGCTGAGGATTTCCAAGGGCCAGCTAAAGCTGCTGATGATTCATGAGGGACAGCTGGAGCTCCCAAAGATTGAGGAAGAATGAATGTGGTGCCAGTACTTTGCTCAAATGTTGTGACTTTGTTAATGTGTATGAATGTCCTTTTGGCTTAGTTAGGCCTTGTCTTCCCAGGAACATGAACTGTGAATGATTTGAGATGTACTGGACACTGTGAGCACCAATGTGGAGCCAGAATTGCACAGAGACCTGGACAAGTTGCTGGGAGCCATGTCTGCCTTTGAACTCAGGTGTCAGTTTGTTAGATTCACGCAGGTCAGGAGCTGAAGCTGCAGCTGAAGCTGTAAAATGGCCGTTTTGTCTTGGCTGCACAGTGGCTTCTTGCCGCCAGTGGAAGAAGCTGAAGTGCTCCCAAATACAGGTCCCAAAGCCCATAGGGCACTAACCTCTCACTTTGAGCTAGGCATCTATGTGTTGATAATTCTGTAAAAGCAACAGCTGCTGGTGTTCTTGTGTCCCTCCAGCCATCTGCTGGTCTGGCTGTGCTGGGGCTAAAACATGTGACTCATAGGGTCCTGGGCTAGCCTCCCAGAGTGCTGTGCTGGCCACTCCCTGCCAGGCTGCCGGGCTGTCCTCAGTGGGAGGTTAGCTTCTCTGTGTCAGTTTGTGGGTTCTGGAGCTCCAGAGGTCATTCAGAGTCCCCTTTTTACATAATTTGAACTGGTGTGGGCTGGAGTGCAGTGGAAGTGCTGTTTCTACTCTGCCCTCTTGGATCTGCCCCCTTCCACAAGATTTTGAGTTATTCCTGTTATATTGTTGTAAAGTTCTGTTGATATCTGTTACCCCTAAACTCCCATTGGCCTATGTAATGACAATTAAAGATCTTGGGACCAAATGTAATGGTAAGGGAATTTAAAGACCTTCCCTACTCCTTAATAGGTCCATGTAATCCCAATGAGCCCATGGTGGGAGGAGTTTTCCTAAGGGATGTAACAGGAAAGGTAGAGCAGGAGGAGTCAGAATGAGATAGAGATGGGAGAGAGAGAACAGACAGAGCAAACAGAGCAGCTAGTGTGAGAGAGGGAGGGAAGATTTTTGCCCTAGGGGAACTTCTTCTGTGAGGAAGCTAAAGAAGGGAAGGCTTGGGATATTTGTGTTCCCTGCTTTGGCATTGTATATAGGCTTCTTTGTTACTATTATGGATTTGGCTTATCAGTGTTGGAATAAATTCCTTTGTTTCATCTTAAAAAAAATCTTTTGCAAATGAATGTTGAAAACTACAAATAAATAAATAAATTGGAAAAAAATCATGTGGTTTAAAGGAATGATACAAAGTACATAGATCATTGTAAGTAAACATCCTATCAATGTTTAATATTTAGGCATTTTGTATATACTTGGACATTACTTCCATACAATTCTCTCTAGATCCAAGGAGAAAGATGGGTTAAATACTATTGATGTTGAAATATCTGAATATTGGTATATCTTCTTTTTTGGAATGTTTATAAGGTCACCACATGGGGACCTCTGGTCCCATTTCTGCCACCAACTTGTCTCTCTGAGCTGGGAAAAGCCCCTCCCTCTTTGTTTCCATCTCCTTCAAATGAGGGTACTTAGATTATCCCTCCTAATCAAAAAACTTTAATTGTAACCTCTGTACTAGGCATATGACTACCAAAGGATACAGGAAGAGGAGGAGGTAAACAGGCACCTGCTTTTCTCCTGTACACTTAGAGGAGGAGGAACCATTGAAATGATTCAGATTTGTCACCTCACTACATTCATGAGGAGGGACTAGCTGGTACCTGCCCTGCCTTGGAAAGCAAGGAAGCTGTCAGTCATTACTTAATGTCAGTTTGGTCTCCCTTTGCCTTCCACAGAAATGATGTTTTAGAAAGCATCATGCTATATACTTTATCCATTTCAGAGGCAGATTTCATGACTAGGGCAAAGGGAGAGAAAAGGTAAATTAACAACCTATTTTGAAACCATATCAAGGTCAGATATACTAGTAAGAGTATGTACTTATCTTTTTAAATAAGAGAGGCTATCCTCTATCTCCATTCCTTTCCCCATCCATCATCATTAGTGAAAAACACTCTTCATATACGAAACATTCTGTGGCAAGACATTTCTTTTCCAAATTATTTTATTATAATTTAGTTTCAATCAACAAAACACAATTAAAATAAAAACAAAAACAAAGGAAAATTTTCACAAAAATTCAAAATTGTCTACAATTTGGTTAAAATTGTGTATGTTGGGGCGGCTAGGTTGGGGAGTGAGTAGAGTGTCGGCCCTGGAGTTCGAAGGACCTGAGTTCGGATCCGGCCTCAGACACTCAACGCAAACACAAACAAACAAACAAACAAAAAACCTAGCCGTGTGACCTTGGGCAAGTTACTTAACCCTGGTTGCCCTCCACAAAGCAAAAAAAAAAAAAAAAAATTGTGTATGTTAACTTTAGCAAAATAAAAATAAACAGTCCATTTCCTTACCTTTCTTTTCATAACACTTGTTTCTTCTTTCTTTTTCCCTGTTTCTTTCTTTTGCCATTCTTGTTTATTTCACAGAGTTGTACTCAGTATCAATATGCAAGATGATTTTCCTAATTCCCTTTTCTTTGGTCGGGGGTGTTTTACCATGGGCTGCTCAGTGTCCAGCACTAAGCATAGTGGGAGATGGATATAACAAATGACCAGACCACTTAGGTAGTTCAAGGAAGAACTATGAAATCCATTTGTTGATTTTTAGGACAAGTTTTTTTTTTTCCCTTAGATTTAAAAGGGATGATTTTTTTTATTATTTATATATTATTTATTATTTTTTTAAAATGCTTTATTAACTTCTGGTTTACATCATTCATTCCCACCAGATTTTAAGTTACAATTTATTCACCATTTTTCCTCTATCCAACACCCTAAAATAGCAGTCCTACAGGGTAGCCCCTCATCCCATCTGCCCTCTCCCATATATTCTCCCATACTCCCTTCCACTTTTTCGGTAGGGCAAGGTGAATCTCTGTGCCCCAAATGTCTGTATTTCTTATTTCCCAATTATATATAAAATAGTATTAATAATAGTATTCATATATTTTTAGACTTTTGATCTTAAAATTTTGAATTCCAGATTCATTTCCTTCCTCCCTTGTCACCCACACTTACTGGGAAGATAAGCAATTCAGTATATGTCGTACATGTGTAGTTATGCAAAACATTACAATAGTAGATATATTGTAAAAGACTGACTATATTTCCCTCCCTCCTATCCCTATTCCCTGCTTTGATTCTGTCCCTTTTCAAAAGTGGCTGCTTCCAACTTCCCATCCCCCCTTCCTTCCCACCCTCCCTTTTATCATCCACTCTATCATCCCCTACCTCCTAAGCTCCTGTAGGGTGAGATATCCTGTTTAGTATATATGTAATTCTTTCCCTGATCCAAATTCAATGAGAATAAGGTTTTGCCATTTTGCCTTCCTGTTCTCCCGCTCCCATCTATATTTCTATATACATCTATATTTCTATTCCCTTCAACTATTTCCATTCTGAGGAAAGTTTCATCAGTTACAATTATCATTTTTCCATGTAAGAATATAAATAGTTCAACTTTGATAAGTTCCTTATGATTTCTTTTCCCTGTTTACCTTCTCATGCTTCTCTTGCTTCTTGTATCTGAATGTCAAATTTTCTATTCAACTCTGTTTTTTTCATCAAGAATGCTTGAAAGTCCTCTATTCCACTGAATGACCATATTTTCCCCTGAAATATTATACTAAGTTTTGCTGGGTAGGTGATTCTTGGTTTTAATCACAGCTCTTTTTGCCTCTGGAACACCATATTCCAAGCACTTCAATCCCTAAGTGTAGAAGCTGCCAGATCCTGTGTTATCTTGATTGTGTTTCCACAATATTCAAATTGTTTCTTCCTGGCTGCTTATAATATTTTCTCCTTGATCTGGGAATTCCAGAACTTGGTTATAACATTTCCTAGGAGTGTTCTTTTTGGTATCTTCAGGAGGTGATCTGTGGATGCTTTCAACCCATATTTTGCCCTCTGATTCTAAAACATCAGGGCAATTTTCCTTTAGAATTTCTTGAAGGATGATTTCTAGGTTTTTGTTTTGATCATGGCTTTCAGATAGTCCAATAATTTTTAAAATTATCTCTCCTTGGGGCGGCTAGGTGGCGCAGTGAGTAGAGCGCCAGCCCTGGAATCAGAAGGACCTGAGTTCAGATCTGGCCTCAGACACTTAACCCACACAAACAAAAACCTAGCCATGTGACCTTGGGCAAGTTACTTAACCCCAATTGCTTTTTTAAAAAATTATCTCTCCTGGATCTATTTTCCAGGTCAGTGGTTTTCCCAATGAGATATTTCACATTACCTTCTATTTTTTCCTTTGGATCTGTTTAATAGTATCTTGACTTTTCATAAAGTCAGTAGCTTCCATTTGCTCCAGTCTAATTCTGAAGGAATGATTCTCTTCAGTGAGCTTTTGAGATTCTTTGTCTATCTTAAAATTTGGGTTTTTAAGGCATTGTTCTCCTCATTGCCTTTTCAAACCTCTCTTGCCATTTGTGTTAGTCTATTTTTAAGGTGTTATTTTCTTCAATCAGTTGTTGACCCTCGTTTAATATTTTTTTTGCATTGTTCTCATTTATCGTGCCCATTTTTCTTCCACTTCTCTTATTTGATTTTTAAAATCCTTCTTAAGGCCCTCTAAGATCTATAACCAGCTCATATTTTTCTTAGAAGCTTTTAGTGCAGGAGTACTGACTTCATTTTTCTAACTTCTGTTTCATGCTTTGATCCTTTTTGTCCCCAAAATAGGAGTGTAAAGTTGGGTTGCTCTGCTTTCTTTGCTTCCCTCATTTGCTCATGTTGCCACTCAATTACTTGACTTTTGGGCTTTTTGCCACAGTAGGACTCTGCTACCAGACAGGGGAGCTTTGTCCTAATTTCTGGGGTTTTCTCATCTGCTGAAGGTATTAGTTGGGTCCCCCCTCTGAACCCTCCACATGCTCTGGCCAGCTGATTGTGACCCCTAGGACCTCCATCATTGATTGCAATCCAGATCCAAGTAGGTTAAACAATAGTGGTTACCCCTCAGACTGGTTGCTTGTTTCCCCTACAATCTGCAAGCCAGGAACTGAAACAGCCAGGTGGCTGTGACTGCACGCCCTAAGAGTCTCAGCTTCTTCTTGCCCTGGGGCCAAAGACCTACTGCTCTCCCGAACTACTGTATCCCAAAGTCCACACTGCACTGACCTCTCACTTTGTCCTTAGCATTTATGTGTTGATAATTCTGGTAACTGCCACAGCTCTTGATGATCTGAAGTCCCTCTAGCCGGAGGCTGGTCAGGCTCACCCTGATGTTAAAACTTTCTGCTCTAATGGGCCTGGGGTAGGCTCACAGAGCACTGAGTTGGCTGCTTCCTGTTAGCCTTCCAAGATATCCTCAGCGGTACATTAGCTTCTCTGTGTCATTTTTTGGGTTCTGTAGCTCCAAGGATTCTTCACAGTCACATTTTACATGAATTTGAGGAGGTAGAACCCAGAGCTCTGCTGAAATCCTGTTTCTACTCTGCCATCTTGACATTGCCCCCACCTTCCTGCTTTCAAGTTAAATGGCAATTATACACGAGAAATACAGTATACACATTCATACTTTGTCACTATTCCAGTTGCCTTGGCTTAATATTTTTTTTTCTTTTATTTGGGCATGTGGTTAATTAAAATTACTGTGGTTTAGCTAGATAGGATAATAGCTAGCTAGCTAGATTGATTGATTTAGATAAACAACACCAAACTGTGTTTATTTATCTTTTTGGGAGACTTAGTGCCCTATATGTGTCACACCAGGCAGCAACAACAGCCATACCCTTTATTGTTCTACTGTACCGATATCACGCACTTCACCTTCCATGAAGAGAATGGTGCTTAAAATCTCACTATAAAAAAGCTTCATTCATGGGATTGACAACTGTATTTATTTTCACTGTTTCCAGTCTTTCAATCTGCACATTTCTTCTCCTATTCCCCTTTTGTTCTTTATCTTTTATCCTAGGTATTACCTTTTGTTTGACCAAAATCTCTTCATATGGATCATTTTATCTAATCCTTGGACAAATCAAATTTCTTCAGACCTCAGTTTCAATGAGAGTGTTGGTTTATGCTAGAAAGCTTCTTTGGGTTCTTTGAATTTAAATACATACATACATACATACATACATACATACATACACCCATACATATGTTTACAACTACTTAAATACAATTGGTTTCCTTGTAGTTTTCTATATGTTATTTGATGTTATTTTATATCATCATTTTATAGATTTTGTAGGCTTCAAAGGGCTGCCAGAGGGAAGTATGATTAAAAGAAAAGGTAACAACTCTTAGACTAGAGAAGCTATGAGTTCTAATGTTTTAAATTCTATGTTATAACATTCCCAGGATGCATGGAATTCCATCATTCAGTGACTTTATGGCTGCATGACTATGTATCTGGCTATACCCTCCTGTTAGTATAAATCATTGATATTCATTGTGGCTAATCTAATCAGCCTTTGGGCTATGCTTGTTACCTAAAATTATGCTCTTAGCTGTGACTAGATCAATTCTAGTATTGACATTGTAATCATAGTGATGATGATGATCATGATGATGACGATCATGATCATGATCATGACCACCATCATCATCATCATTAAAAAAACTACATATAGGGGGCAGAGCCAAGATGGAGGAGTAGAAACAGCTCGTCCAAGCCTCTCTGCCCCCAGATTCCCCCCAAACTATGTAAAAAAGGCCTCTGAACAACTTCTGGAGCCCCAGCACCCACAGAACGACACAGAGAAGCTAACCTCCCGCTGAGGACAGCCCAGCAGCCCTTCAGGAAGGACCAGCTCAGCGGTCTGGGAGCATGCAGAGCGCAGAGCGCAGGAGCCGAGCCGAGCCGAGCCCAGGTCCGGTGAGCCGAGGTTTTAGCCCCAGGGCGGCAAGGCCAGCAGCCAGCTGGAGGAACCCCAGAACACCAGCAGCTGTGGCGACTCCAGAATTATCAACATAGACATGCCTAGGACAAAGTAAGAGGTTAGTGTCCTATGGACTTTGGGACCTGTATTTGGGGAATGTGTCAGCTCCCACCCCTGTGGACTAAAAGCCGCTGAGGAGACGAGCCATTTTGTAGTTTTCAGAGGCAGCTCTGGCTCCCAGCCTACAAATCGTGGGGAGATCCAGCAATCAGTCTTGGGGGGTAATCGCTCTTGCTTTAACCTCCCAGGATCTGGATTGTGATCTAGGGTGGAAGTCGTGGGTGGGTTTACAGCTTGCCAGAAACAGAAGTTGCCCCACACGCCTTCAGGACGAGAATTCCTCTATCTGGCCTTAAAGCCATAGTGTGGCAACAAGCCCAAAAGTCAAGCAATTAAGTGGCAACATGCCAAGGCAAAGGAAACAGAAAAATGCAACCCTAGACTCCTATTTTGGGGGCATAGAGCGGGAAAAGGACTGTGAGGTCAGAAGTCCTGCTCCAAAAGCCCCAGGGGAAAACATGAGCAGGTTGCAGGCCATAGAGGACCTTAAGAAGGACTTTAAAAATCAAATAAGAGAAGTGGAGGAAAAATTAGAAAGAGAAATGAGAAGGATGCAGGAAAAGTATGAAATGAGGGTCAACAGCCTGACTGAGGAAAACAACACCTTAAAAAATAGACTAACTCAAATGGCAAAGGAGGCCCAAAAGGGCAATGAGGAGAAGAATGCCTTAAAAAGTCGAATTTGTCAGATGGAAAAAGAATCTCAAAAGTTCACTGAGGAGATTCATTCCTTCAGAGTTAGACTGGAGCAAATGGAAGCTAGTGACTTTATGAGAAATCAAGATGCTGTTAAGCAGATCCAAACAACCGAAAGATTAGAAGGCAATGTGAAATATCTCATGGGAAAAACCACTGACCTGGAGAATAGATCCAGGAGAGACAATTTAAAAATTATTGGACTACCTGAAAGCCATGATCAAAGAAAGAACCTAGAAATCACCCTTCAAGAAATTCTCAAGGAAAAGTGCCCTGATGTTTTAGATCCAGAGGGCAAAATAGAGGTTGAAAGAATCCACTGATCACCTCCTGAAAAAGATCCCAAAAAGAAAACTCCCAGGAATATTACAGCCAGGTTCCAGAATCCCCAGATTAAGGAGAAAATACTACAAGCAGCCAGGAAGAAACAATTTCAATATTGTGGAAACACAATCCGAATAGCCCAGGACCTGGCAGCTTCTACATTGAGGGATTGAAGGGCATGGCATATGATATTCCAGAGGGCAAAAGAACTGGGAATGAACCCACAGGTCACCTACCCAGCAAAACTGAGTATTTTGTTTCGGGGGAAAATATGGTCGTTCAGTGGAATAGAAGACTTTCAAGCATTCTTGAGGCAAAAACCAGAGTTGAATAGAAAATTTGACATCCATACACAAGAAGTAAGCGATGCCTGAGAAGGTAATCAGGGAAAAGAAATCAAAAGGAACTTATCAAAGTTGAACTATTTACATTCCTATATGGAAAAGCAATAACTGGGACTGATGATATCTTTGTCACTATGAAAATAATGGAAGAAGGGGGTGTGGTCATATGAATACATATGTGAATGTGTGTGTATATGGTTACAGTTATATATGGATAGAGGGCATAGGTTGAATTTGTTGGGAAGGGAGAATACTCAAGGGATGAAATTATGAGGTGAGCGAGGAAAGTGGCAAGAGGAGATGGGGAGAAACAGGGTAGGGTAAACTATCCCATATAGAAGAAGCAAGGGGAAGTGGTTGCAAAGGAGGGGGAGAATAAGGAAGGCTAAAAAGGCAAAACCACATTCACATTGAATTTGGTTCAGGGAGAAAATGACATACATACTAAATGGGATATCTCAACCTGCAGCAGGATAGGGGGAAGGGGGATGAGAGGAGGGATGATGGATGGGAGGGCATCCTTGGGGTGAGGGGAGGTTGGAAGTACCCACTATAGAAGAGGGACAGGATCATGTAAGGAATGGACCAGGTGGGGGGTGGGATGAGTGGGAGGGAATTATAAGCAGCCTTGTACAATATATCTACTATGATAATGTTTTGCATAGCTAGACATGTGCAACATATACTGAATTACTTATCTCCCAAGAAGGAATAGGTGACAAGGGAGGAAGGAAATGGATCTGAAATTTGAGGTCGTAACATTAAATGTTTCAAATATATATAAATACTATTATTAATACTCTTTTGCTTGTAATAGGGAGATAAGATGTGCAGGCATTGGGACACAAAGATTCACCTTCCTCTAATGGAAAAGTCGAAGGGGATATGGGAGAAGGTATAGGAGAGAGCAGATTGGAGGAAGCGATATCTTGTGGGACTACTCTTCTGGGAGGTTGGGTACGGGAATAATGGGGGGGAATAATGGGAATAATGATTGTAACTCAAAATCTGGCGGAAATGAATGATGTAAAACAGAAGTTAATAAAGCATTTGTTTGAAAAAAACTACATATATTTATAATATTTATTGTATATAAGTTAGTCTATGTCCCCTCTTAAGTTTCCTAATAAACATATACCATGTATACAGGTTTGCAAATGTGAAACATGTGGGTAAGTATGTACAAGGTAAGATTAGTTGCTGGATTTTGTAACACCAAGGTTGCTAGCCTCCACCTCTTTGTCACCTATAGTGCTCTGAGCTTCCCCTATCCCTTCTTAGTGATATGGTTACAATTACCTTCATAAGCAGAGCCATATAAAGAACATGAGGGGGAAAAATGAAATCCACACTATGAGCTGCTCTTAGATATGAAATCCTCTTGCCTTTCTGCTTAGAAACACATTACTGGTGTCTTGGGAATTTCAGATGAGGCCAGATTCCTCAGCTCTGACTCCACAAATATTTTTTTCACCCAGCAAAGAAAGAAAAAGGGAAGCCAAGACAATGCATTTCAATAACAAAACAGCCAGTCAATTTCCCAAAGGGAATGGAAAATAGCAGAAAACTTATAATAGAGAAGGGGAAAAGTTCAGCTGAAACTAGTTTTAAAAATCTCAGGATACAGTTTGGCAAACTCAAAGCTATTCCAACTCCTTTGCCACCAGACTTCCATTTTCCCTCCCAGTGACAGTTTTCAATTACTTTTTGAGAACAGAAATTGAACTATACACTTCAGCAATGGGTATATTTCAACCTTATCAAATTTTTAAAATGTGTTTGGGGAGAGTGGAAGAGTACCTCATTCAGAACTAGGTTGGATTGTAAATGGGAAAAAGATCTGATGTGAAAGTTATAATTATAGACACTATAGGGAAGAAATAAAATTATCTAGAACCTATTATATGTCCATTCCTGTGCTAACCATTTTGGGAAATTCAACAAAGCACATGACATTTGTATAAAACTTTAAGGTTTCCAAAAACTTTCTTCATAATGCCCTGTCAAGGTAAGGTAGTTCAAAAATTATCTATAATTAGCATATAGGATAAATGATATGGAAAATAACATTGTCTAGATCATAAGATTAGTAAGTAGGAGTGGTGGGATTTGATCCTACATATTCTGATTCTGACTCTTAAGTCTAGTTGTCTTAGCTTTCCATTATATTTAACAGTGTTTCACACCCCTATCCTTAGGTTCCTTGCAATATAGTTGGAAAGAGAAAATTAGTGGATGGACTAAATTATCCATCAAAAATTATTTATTGGGGCAGCGAGGTGGTGCAGCAAGTTGGCCTGGTTCAGAAGGACCTGGGTTCAGATCCGGCCTCAGACACTTAACAAACACACAAACAAAAACCTAGCCATGTGACCTTGGGCAAGTTACTTAACCCCAGTTACCCTCCAAAAAGCAAAAAAATAAAAATAAAAATCCTTTATTGTGGGCCTACTATGTGCCTACTACTACTACTACTACTACTACTACTACTACTACTACTACTATTCACCGTTCTAGATGTTGAATATAATTGAGTGTTAAATTTGCTGTAAAATTATGATTACTGGAGAAACGTAAGACAGGATAAAGAAATTTCTAGGGGCTGGAATGGTCAGGGAAGGCATCATGGAACAGCTTGAGTTGGGCATTGGACTGCTATTATTTGTTTTGACAGAAGAGGGGAGAATTTCATTTGAGGTTAAAGAAGACAACATCTCAGAAAGGCACTTGTGGAGGTGTATGGAGGTTATGAGGGATCAATTTGTTGAGAATTAAGACTTTGAATAGGTAAGGAAAAGTGAGGAGTCATCTTGCCTGTCTTCTACTATCTATGTATCTATCTCTCTATCTGTATATAGTGATTTTTATAAATATGTACAGAATATTGTAAACTACTTGAAGTCAGATTCTTCTTTGTCTTGGTTAATTTTAGTATTTATATGAAATTGGTATTTAAATCATTTGTTTTGTTGTTGTTGGGAAAACATGGAAAACGTTTAGGCGGGTATGATTCTAGGGGGACCTGAAAACAACAAAGAAGATAGATTTTTTATGATAAGAGTCATAGAATCACAACCACAAATTTGGAGTAGATCAAATACAAGGTACACACAAGTAGAAAATTCCCCAATAAGACTCCTAAAACAAGGAGCCACACAGACATTTAATTTTGGAAAGAACAATCAAGTAATAAAAATGTATTAAATGCTTACTACTTACCAGGCATTGTTCTAAGCACTGTGTATACAAAAAGAGGCAAAGAGGGCTCCTGCCTTCAAGGGGCTTATAATCTGATCAATGAAACTACATTCAAACAAATATATGCAAAGTGATTTTTTATGTGAGGTAAATTATAAATGACTAGCAGAGGGAAAACACCAGAATTAAAAGGAGTTATGGAAGGCTTCCAATAAAAATGAATATTTAGTTCCAACCTTAAAGACACTGGGGAGGTCAGTAAATAAATAGAGAGGATAATGGAGAATATTTCAGATCTGGGAGGGGGCATAGAAAAAATGCCCAGAGACAAAAGATTGATTATTCTCTTAAGGGAACAGCAAAGAGTCTATTGTTGCTGGATTAAGAGTCAGGGAATAAGGTTTAAGAAGACTAGAAGTGGGTAAAGTTTTGAAGGGCTTTGAATGCTAAGTTTACCACTTTGGTTTTGATCCTGGAGACAACTGAGAGCCACTGGAGTTTACTGAGTAAGAAAAAAGATGAAAACAATAATTAAATGAGGTTAGTCTTTAGATGCTATGGGTTGGAGACTGGTGAGCCTTAAGGCAGGGAGGACAATTAAGAGACTGCTGGTTCAGTCATTTATGCATAAAGCTATGAGACTTGGCACTACAGTGGTAGAAGTGGAAAGAGAAAAAAAGTGGTAGATATAAAGGATAATTCTAAGAAAAAAATGAACAGGACTAAGGTTAAATGAAGGGGAAAAGTAAAAAAAAATCAAATTCTCCCTTATTTTTCTTTTAGAAGACTTTTCTGTAAACATAATTCCAACAAAAGAGAACTAAATGGTTAAATTCCTAGTTTATTCTGATAAACTAACATAATTTTAGAACTAGAAAGTTCCTCAGAACATAATAACCTAATACAGTTTAGAGAGACCTTACAGCAGGAGTTCCCAACATCGTTTGGTGTCACATAGCACTTTGACAACCAGTAAACCATGCAACCCTTTCCAGAACAATATTTTTGAATGAAAACATAAAATATGTAAGATTATAAAGGAAACCAATTATAATGAACTAGTTAACACAGTATCATTTTTAAAACCATCTTCCATATTGCTGGCCATTTCAATGGGTGTAGAGGAACCAGAGAGAGGGAGAAAATTCACAAATCAAAATCATAATAAAAAGAATATTATAAGGAAGTAAATAAATACATATTTTTATTTTTTTCCAAATGATTTATTAAATTCTGGTTTACATCATTAATTTCCACTAGATTTTGAGTTACATTTTTTTTGCTTTTTTTTTTTTGGAGAGCATTGGGGTTAAGTACCTTGACCAAGGTCACACTGCTAGGGTTTTCTTTTGTGTGTGTGTGTTCGTTAAGTGTCTGAGGTTGGATCCAAACTCAGGTCCTTCTGATTCCAGGGCCAATGCCCTACTCCTTGCACCACCTAGCCACCACAGAGTTACAATTTTTCCCCATTTTTCCAATACTGACCACCCCAGAATAGCAGTCCCACAGGATATCCCCTTACCCAATCTGCTCTCTGCCATATCTTTTCCCATACCGCCTTTGACTTTTCCATTAGGGCAAGGTGAATCTCTGTGACCCAATGCCTGTACATCTTATCTCCCAGTTACATGCAAAATAGTATTAATAATAGTATTTTTATATATTTGAAACATTTAATTTAAAAACTTCAAATTCCAGATCTATTTCCTTTGTCCCTTGTCACCCACTCCCGCTGGGAAGATAAGCAATTCAGTATATGTTGTATATGTATCCATATGTAAAACATTGCCATAGTAGATATATTGTAAAACAATAGCTATATTTCCCTCCCACCCATCCCACCCCCACCTGGTCCATTCTCTACTTTCATCCTGTCTCTCTTCAAGAGTGGATGCCTCCAGCCTCAACTACACCCCTTCTCTCCCAACTTCCATTATCCCCCCTCTCATCCGCCTCTCCCCTACTCTCATGCAGGGTGAGATATCCCATTTAGTATGTATGTCATTCTCTCCCTGAGCCAAATTCAATGAGAATATGGTTTTGCCTTTGTGCCTTCCTGTTCTTCCCCTCCCCTGCAACTACTTCCCATTGCTTCTTCTACATGAGATAGTTTACCCCACTCTGTCTCTCCCCATCTCCTCTTGCCACATTTTTCTCTGACCTCTTAACTTCACCCCTTAAGTATCATCCCTTCCCACCAAATTCCATCTGTGCCCTCTATCCATGTATACCTGTAAACATACATACACACATTAGTATATGTATTCATATGCCCATATACACTTTGTCAATTATTTTAATAGTGAGAAAGGTTTCATCAGTTATAGGTATTGTTTGTTCATGTGGGAATGTAAATAGTTCAACTTTGATAAGTTCCTTTTGATTTCTTTTGCCCGTTTACCTTCTCAAGCATCTCTTGCTTCTTGTGACTAAATATCAAATTTTCTATTCAACTCTGGTTGTTTCCTCAAGAATACTTGAAAATCCTCTATTACACTGAATGACTGATACTATTTCAGGGAAATATTTTCCCCTGAAACAAGATACTCCGTTATGCTAGGTAGGTGATTCTTGGTTTTAATCCCAGTTCTTTTGCCCTCTGGAATATCATATTCCATGCCCTTCGATCCTTCAGGAGCTACCAGGTCCTGCTCTATTCTGATTGTATTTACATTATATTGAAATTGTTTCTTCCTGGCTGCTTGTAGTATTTTCCCCTTGATCTGGGAATTCTGGAACCTGGCTATAATATTTCTAGGGGTTTTCTTCTTGGGATATTTTTCAGGAGGTGATCTGTGGATTCTTTCAACCTCTATTCTGCCCTCTGGGTCTAAAACATCAGGGCAATTTTCCTTGAGAATTTCTTGAAGGATGATTTCTAGGTTCTTTCTTTGATCATGGTTTTCAGGTAGTCCAATAATTTTAATTTTTCTCTCCTGGATCTATTTTCCAGGTCAGTGGTTTTTCTCATGAGATATTTTCTATTGCCTTCTAATCTTTCATTTGTTTGGATCTGCTTAACAGCATCTTGATTTCTCATAAAGTCATTAGCTTCCATTTGCTCCAGTCTAACTATGAAGGAATGAATCTCCTCAGTGAGCTTTTGAGATTCTTTTTCCATCTGGCAAATTCGGCTTTTTAAGGCATTCTTCTCCTCATTGCCCTTTTGGGCCTCCTTTGCCATTTGAGTTAGTCTATTTTTAAGCTGTTATTTTCCTCACTCAGGCTGCTGACCCTCATTTCATACTTTTCCTGCATCCTTCTCATTTCTCTTCCCAATTTTTCTTCCACTTCTCTTATTTGTTTTTTAAAATCCTTCTTACAGTCTTTCATGAACTGTAACCTGTTCATATTTTCATTTGGGACTTTGGGTACAGGATTTCTGACCTTACAGTCCTCCTCCTGTTCCATGCTTCAATCCTCTTTGCCCCCAAAATAGGTGTCTAATGTTGAATTTTTCTGTTTATTTTGTTTACTTTCCCTGGGCATGTTGGCACTTAATTACTTGATTTTTGGGCTTGTTGCCAGAGTAGGACTCTGCCACCAGACAGGGGAGGTTAGGTCCCAAAGGTTGGGGTCTTCTCAACTGCAGGATGTATTAGTTGTGTGCCCTCGCTGAAGCTCCCACACAGTCTGGCAAGCTGGACACATACCCCAAGACCTCCACCCCAGACCACAATCCAGATCCAGGGAGGTTAAAGCAAGAGTGATAACCCCAGACTGATGGCAGGATCCCCCTACAGTCTGCAGGCCAGGAACTGAAGCAACAACTCAAGCTGCAAAATGGCAGCTGTGCTGTGGTTTCTCAGTGGCTTTTCACCCCCAGGAGAAGAAGCTGATGTGTTAGCAAATACTGGTCCCAAAGTCCATAGGGCACTAACATCTCACTTTGTCCTGGGCATCTATGTGTTGGTAATTCTGGAAAAGCCAAGGCTGCTGGTGTTCTGGGGTCCCTCCAGCCAGCTGCTGGTCCATTTGCCCTTGGGCTAAAACCTCTGACTCATGTGGTCCTGGGCTAGGATCCCAGAGTGCTGTGCTGGCTGCTCCCTGCTGGGCTGCTAGGCTGTCCTCAATGGGAGGCTAGCTTCTCTTTTTTTTTCATTCTGTGGGTGCTAGAATCACAGATATTATTCAGAGTCCCCTTTTACATAACTTTGAAGGGGTGTGGGCAGGAGTGCTGTGCAACTGCTGTTTCTACTCCAACACCTTGGCTCTGGCCCTCCAAATACATATTTTTTTTCTTATTTCTTTTTTTTTCTTTTAGACAAATGCTTTATTAACTTCTGTTTTACATCATTCATTTCCTCCAGATTGTGAGTTACAATCATTTCCCCCCTGTTATTCACCTACCCAGCCTCCCAGAATAGCAGTCCCAAGATATCACTTCCTCCAATCTGCTCTCTCCCATACATTCTCCCATACCCCCTTCAACTTTTCCATTAGAGGAAGGTGAATCTTTGTGTCCCAATGCCTGCACATCTTATCTCCCAATTATAAGCAAAAGAGTATTAATAATAGTATTTATATATATTTGAAACATTTAATGTTAAGGCCTCGAATTTCAGATCCATTTCCTTCCTCCCTTGTCACCCATTCCCTCTGGGGAGATAAGTAATTCAGTATATGTTGTACATGTCTAGCTATGCAAAACATTATCATAGTAGATATATTGTACAAGGCTGCTTATAATTCCCTCCCACTCATCCCACCCCCCACCTGGTCCATTCCCTACATGATCCTGTCCCTCTTCTATAGTGGGTACTTCCAACCTCCCCTCACCCCAAGGATGCCCTCCCATCCATCATCCCTCCTCTCATCCCCCTTCCCCCTATCCTGCTGCAGGTTGAGATATCCCATTTAGTATGTATGTCATTCTCTCCCTGAACCAAATTCAATGTGAATGTGGTTTTGCCTTTTTAGCCTTCCTATTCTCCCCCTCTGTTGCAACCACTTCCCCTTGCTTCTTCTACTTGGGATAGTTTACCCTACCCTGTCTCTCCCCATCTCCTCTTGCCACTTTCCTCTCTCACCTCATAATATCATCCCTTGCATATTCTCCCTTCCCAACAAATTCAACCTATGCCCTCTATCCATATATAACTGTAACCATATACACACACATTCACTTATGTATTCATATGACCACACCCCCTTCTTCCATTACTTTCATAGTGAGAAAGGCATCATCAGTCACAGTTATCCCTTTTCCATATAGGAATGTAAATAGTTCAACTTTGATAAGTTCCTTTTGATTTCTTTTCCCTGATTACCTTCTCAGGCATCTCTTGCTTCTTGTGTCTGGATGTCAGATTTTCTATTCAATTCTGGTTTTTTCCTCAAGAATGCTTGAAAGTCCTCTATTCCACTGAATGACCATATTTTCCGCTGAAACAAAATACTCAGTTTTGCTGGGTAGGTGACCCTTGGGTTCATTCCCAGCTCTTTTGCCTTCTGTAATATCGTATTCCATGCCCTTCAATCCCTCAATGTAGAAGCTGCCAGGTCCTGGGCTATTCTGATTGTGTTTCCACAATATTGAAATTGTTTCTTCCTGGCTGCTTGTAGTATTTTCACCTTGATCTGGGGATTCTGGAACCTGGCTATGATATTCCTGGGAGTTTTCTTTTTGGGATCTTTTTCAGGAGGTAATGAGTGGATTCTTTCAACCTCTATTTTGCCCTCTGGATCTAAAACATCAGGGCAATTTTCTTTGAGAATTTCTTGAAGGGTGATTTCTAGGTTCTTTCTTTGATCATGGCTTTCAGGTAGTCCAATAATTTTTAAATTGTCTCTCCTGGATCTATTTTCCAGGTCAGTCGTTTTTCCCATGAGATAGTTCACATTGCCTTCTAATCTTCTGTTTGTTTAGATCTGCTTAACAGCTTCTTGATTTCTCATAAAGTTATTAGCTTCCATTTGCTCCAGTCTAACTATGAAGGAATGAATCTCCTCAGGGAGCTTTTGAGATTCTTTTTCCATCGGCAAATTTGACTTTTTAAGGAATTCTTCTCCTCATTGCCCTTTTGGGCCTCCTTTGCCATTTGAGTCAGTCTATTTTTTAAGGTGTTGTTTTACTCAATCAGGCTATTGACCCTCATTTCATACTTTTCCTGCATCCTTCTCATTTCTCTTTCCAATTTTTCCTCCACTTCTCTTGTTTGATTTTTAAAGTCCTTCTTAAGGTCCTCTATGGCCTGCAACCTGCTCATGTTTTCCCCTGGGGCTTTTGCAGCAGGACTTCTGAACTCACAGTACTTTTCCCACTCTATGCCCCCAAAATAGGAGTCTAGGGTTGCATTTTTCTGTTTCCTTTGCCTTGGCATGTTGCCACTTGATTACTTGACTTTTGGGCTTGTTGCCACACTATGGCTTTAAGGCCAGATAGAGGAATTTTCGTTCCGAACATGTGGGTGGCAACTTCTGTTTCTGGCAAGCTGTAAACCCACCCACGACTTCCACCCTAGATCACAATCCAGATCCAGGGAGGTTAAAGCAAGAGGGATTACCGCCTAAGACTGATCGCTGGATCTCCCTACAATTAATTGCAGGCCACGAGCTGGAGCTGCCTCTGAAAACTACAAAATGGTCTGTCTCCTCAGCAGCTTCTAGCCCCCAGGGGAGGGAGCCGACGCATTCGCCCAAATACTGGTCCCAAAGTCCATAGGACACTCACTAACCTCTTACTTTGTCCTAGTCATGTCTATGTTGATAATTCTGGAGTAGCCACAGCTCCTGGTGTTCTGGGGTTCCTCCAGCCGGCTGCTGTCCTGCCGCCCTGGCGCTAAAACCTCGTCTCACGCGGACCTGGGCTCCTCTCGGCTCCACTTCCTGCGCTCTACCCATTTCGCACTGCCAGGTCCCAGACCGCTGAGCTGGTCCTTCCTGAAGGGCTTCTGGGCTGTCCTCAGCGGGAGGTTAGGTTCTCTGTCTCGTTCTGTGGGTGTTGGGGATCCAGAAGTTGTTCAGAGTCCCCTTTTACATAGATTGGGGGAAATGTGGGGGCAGAGTGGCCTGGATGAGCTGTTTCTACTCCGCCATCTTGGCTCTGCCCCCCGAATGCATATTTTTAAAAGGCAAATTTATTGTCCCCATGTTTAACAATCTGTACCTTAGAGACTGTCTAGTCCTTCCCCATTCATTTTATAGGTGAAGAAACAAAGACCAAAGTTGCACAATTATTAAAAAGAATAGCTAGGCTTTAAACCTTATCATTTTCTCCTAAACCATCCCCACCTCCCCACTATGTTCCACTTCTTAAAATGTTAGAAAATTGAAAATTTAATGTTAAGGCCCTTATAAAATATAATATTAGAAATGTAATTGAAGCCAGTAAAGGTTAAAACATTTAACCTTTTTAAATATGAGGAGTCTTTTCTCATTTATTTTTATTTGTATATATTTCCAAATTATTGTAGTTATCCTATTAAGTATCTTTCTTGAAAAGAAATATATAATGACAAGATTTTAGAAATTAAGTAAAATTTAAATAGAATTATATTTTGTTTATCACAACAGCATCTGTTTATATTTGCAAACAATAATTCCTATAATAATAATTTTTACTCTACAAAACTGGAACCCTTGCAATCAGTATGCCCCCCAGAGTTTTATGTTCCTTAAAACTGGAAACCTGTGATATGGATGATTAGGAATGGAAGGACATTTAGAATACAGAATTTCAGAACTGAGATGGCCATTTAGAACATAAAATATGAGACCTTGGAACATAGGAGGTTAAAGCTGAAAAGGACATTAATAATGACATAATTCAACAAAAACCCATGATTTCAAAGATGAGAAACTGATGCCTAGATAGGGAAGTGACTTCTTTACACTACAGTTTTCCAGTTTCAGCAGCTAAAGGAAATCAGAATAGTATAGGTGAAAGTTCATGGAACTGAGTCAAATTCATTCATCTAATTATTTTTTTCAACACGAAATAATGTAATAGGGGAGGCTAGGGGGCGAAGTGAGTAGAGCTTCGGCCCTGGAGTCAGAAGGACCAGAGTTCGGTTCCAGCCTCAGACACTTAATGCACACACAAACAAAAACCTAGCTGTGTGACCTTGGGCAAGTTTGCCCTCCAATTGCCCTCCAAAAAGCAAAAAAAAAATGAAATAATGTAATAGGAGACAAGTCTGATTATTTATTCTGTAAAATGAGAACAAAAATGTCTCCTTAGATATCTTACATTGTATATTGGAGAGACTGGGGGCAGAGAGAACAACTAAGAAGCTCTACTGTCAAGATGAAATGAAAAAATGGATGTGAAATTATTTTGGAAATATAAAAGACAAAAGAAGTTTAATATATAAATATATTAAGAAAAAGAACCAGTGACTGGAATATATCAAAATTATCTGACTTCTGGAGAGCAACATCTTAAAGCATCAGCAACTTTGAGAACTTAATGGGGTTTCCAAGGAAAAAGATGGGTGCTGGGACATGATACTTAGCCTCCCTAGGCCTGTGTTTGCTCTTTTGATGTGGCATATATAATCAGGAGATTTCTCTGCTCAATTTGATGAATATTCTCATTTTGACTATTGAGATTTTTGAATGTAGACTGAAATAAAGAAAGCAACATTTACAGAATTGTGCAACTATTGGGTGGATGAAAAGTCTCACTGATCTTTGGGGTAACAATAGGATGGAGAGAAAGTTCTAGAGTTCTGTATATGCTTTTTGAGAAGGGTAAATTCTGGTGGATTTTGCACATTTAGAATTCAGTCTGGGGCTTTCCTGGGTGTTTAATTTCTAGTATTCTTTCTTGGATTTTGACTTGGATTTTGTCTCCTGTCAATTTTAAGATAAAGCATCACTCGTGTTGCTACCCTTACATAGTGCATATAAAGAAAATGCTTTGTAAATTAAAAATTGTTGTATAGTAGTGAGCTTAAACAAGAGATTCAAGGGTTGATGAAACCTCTATTATTCCATCTCAGTACTCCATATCTTCTCTGTTGGGTACTGGGAGGCTTGGTCTAAATGTCTTCAATTCTCTGGATGATTCAGGTAAGCTACCTGCATTACCTGGAATTGAGCCTATTTTATATAACTCTTTCTTTTTCCTTTTTAGTTTTTGTGGGACCTCTAAATGCCCTAAGAAGTAGCTATATTTAGCCACTGTTGCTGACAGTTCTTCAACCAAAAGCCCTTATTCTCTGGTATTTTCAAAAGTCATTAGATCTAAATTGTCATAGTAACACGGGAGAATAATGTTAAAGTTCAAAATGTCAATTTCCTTTTTCCATCTTCTTTTTATAAAATATTTCAGTTCTTTCTCTGTATTAGGATCTATTAAAAGAAGAATGGTGGCCTCATGGTTCCTTACGACCAACAGTGTGATTTGTTTGCATAAAGCTAGTTACTCAAGCTCTTTCGTGAACTCTCTGAGGCTGCTGGTGTGGTTGATTAGCCCACTTCTTTTTAATACTCTTTCCTGCTTCAACTTTTGGGATTATACTTTATCTTGAAATTAACAGGAAACAAAATCCGAGAAAGAAGCTTGTAGCAAAATCCAACGTTCAAATTGTATATGTATATATGCCCAATGATTTGGTCAGCAATAGATGAATTATAGATCCTAATTCAAGAATGCACACTTGTGCTCATACTTATTACTATTAGTGAGATGAAGTATATGACTTCAGTATGAGTCTAGATGGATATTCCTTATTTAAAAGAAACATGATAGATTTGTTTTTGAAATGGATGGATGCTTAACATAATTTGGGGGGGCCAGGAATATGGGGTTTTTCAGTTTTTTCTTTTCCTAACAGTAAGAAATATCAAAAAATGTAAAGGCTACCTTTGTTTTAAGGTAGCACAGTCCTTTTCTTATCTATCTATCTATTGTGGGCCCTTCCCCCAACCATTTTAAACCACCAAGTCCTGAGAAAGGCCTAAAACTTGGATTGAGCAACCAGGAGGAAGACATTTTGTGCCTCTCCTGGCTTAACTTACCATAATGTTTTGTGTGCTCTGGCATAACAGACATATTTTGATTTGCTCTCTGAGTGGACTCAGAGTTCCTGTGTCAGCAACTACAAGGCCAGATGAAGCTTACCAGCAGCATTCTTCTGTTTATGACTACCAAGGATGAGGAGCCTTGAACCAGACGCTATCTTAAATAATGGAACTTTTCTTATCTTGGTATTCTATATTCACATTTATGTTTTGTTATATTATGTCATGTTAATATTAGAAGAAATACAGACATCCTGGATCTATAATTTCAATCAATACTTTGATATTCTCCTACCTTATTGTATTTACATTTTATCCACTTAAGAAATCCCTTTCTCATATTATGATCCATATGAAGACTGTAATTTTGACTGACATAGGCATCCTGAACAAGGAAGGGAGGGAGAGGTAAGAGATATAAGAATATCTGAAGATATCTGAAAGATATAAGGTTCCCTTTGGCTGCCCATCCTTGGGTTCACTGACTACAATGAGCTCCCATGCATGTATCTATATGCATTTTCTATAAGCTTAGAGAGAAATATACATACCCATGCAGCCTAATTTTGTTTGTCTTTAAAAAAATGAATTCAGTAATGGTTGACTCTAATCTACTTTTTTAAGGAGGCGTTCTTCGTCTTCAGTGAATTTTTGTGACACACTTTCCATTTGATCAATTCTGCTAGTTATCTAGGCTTAGTTATCTAAGGCATTCTTCTCCACATTAGCTTTTTATACTTCTTTTACCATTTGGCCTAGTCTCTGCTTAAGGTGTTATTTTCTTCAGTATTTTTTGTGTGGATGTCCTTTATCAAGTTGTTAACTTGTTTTTCATGATTTTTTGCATCACACTCATTTCTTATCCCAGTTTCCCCTCTACCTCTCCGACTTAATTTTCAAAATCCTTTTTGAGCTCTTCCACTGGATAAGACCAATTCACGTTCCCCCCCCCCCCCTTGGAAGCTTTGATTTAGGAGTTTCTTCTGACTGTGTGTTTTGATCTTCCTTGTCACCATAGTGACTTTCCATGATAAGAATTTGTTTTTGCTGTTGTTTGAGCATTTCCCCCAGCCTCTTACTTGAGTTTTAATTCTTTGTTAAAGTAGGTCTCTGTTTCCAGGGTGGAAAGCCCACTGTCTCAAGCTTCAGGTGTTTTGTGCAGCTGCTTTCAGAGATACTTCTAATGACCTTCAAGTTTTCAGTTCTTCCAAGTAGGTATGATCTAAGGATGGGTGTGTTTACCATGCTCCTGGACTGTGATCTTCTTAGTTAATTACCTCAGATATTCTTTGAAACCCTGAAACTATGATGAGCCTCTCTGCTACACTACAACTCTGTGTACTAGAGTTCCTCCCTTTCCTGAGATTGTCACCCCGGACTGAAACCCAGATCTGAATATAGACAGAGCAACATAGTCTTTCCTCAGGGCTAGCAAAGACACTACTGAAATCTCCTTCTGACTAGTTGTCAGACCCCCTTACCATCTGTGGATTTAGAACTCTGGAGGCAGCTGCTGCCAGTTCTGAAGTAATGACTCACAAGGCCTGTTCCTCATTTATTGGAGCCGGGTCTGTGTTTGTGTGGCCTGTGCTGCACTGTGCTCCACTGTCACTCAGGTGTAACTAGCCCTTCTTGGCAACTTTCTAAGATGTCTTGGGCTAGAAAATTGTTTTATTTAATTTTTTGTGGGCTCTAAAATTTCCGTCAATATAAGCTATTTTGTGTTCATTGGTTCAATTATAATGAAGCACAAATTAATGTTATTGATGATATCAAGGAGAGGACACATATGAATAAGGGCTCAAGAGAATGACCTTTAAAGAATCCTATTGCCCAACAGGGGTACCCCCTGCAGCCATAACAGTAATGTAACCAACCACTCCCTAGGGATCTAACTGGCTTGTGACAATGTGTATTGTAAGAGTATATCCATAGTCTCTTTGGTAATATGACTCATCATGGTGAGACAGTTGGGATAATGGCCTTCAGAGTTTGTTTTGGCTGCAGTTGAATGTCCACATTCAAGGAGTAGTCATTGATACTTTGATGTCAAATAGGGGGAATTCCAATGAACTTCCCTAGAGACCTTTGCTTGCTCCTGTACTATTTTATATTTTCATCAATAATTTTAATAAATGTATAGATCATGCAAAGATAGATAGGATAGCAAACTCATTGGTTTACAGATTACTTGAGAGGATAGAACACTGGGATTCTATAGGGATTAACAATTAAGCCTTCCGGAATATGATGTTCAATGTTTGTGCCACAGTTTGAAAAGGACATTGAAAAACTAAAGACTATCCAAAGCAGTGCAAATAGAATAATAAAGGACAGTGACATGCAAAGATATGTGACATAAGATAAAATGAGCATAAATTTAGTCAGGAGACTAAACATTTTAAGTCAGGGGAAGAGAAAATTCATGACAGGCATAATAGCTATACTGAAGTATTTGAAATATTATCATGCAGAAGAAGGATTAGACTTACACTGTTTGATCTGGAGGAAGAATGAGAAATAAAAGGTGAAAAGAAGCCCAGGGTGCCCAGTGAAGATGGCTAGTATGGGCTATTTGGAAAGGGTTTGGCTTCTTGGAAAATAATCAACCTTCTCAATGATATCTGCCAACCACTTCACTTTGGAGATAGCTTCAGTCACTGAAACCCATGGTCCAGAGGTACTGTAGCTTGACTCCAAACCAACCAACATATCTCAAGGAAAATTCATTTACAGACTTAATCAGTGACTATATTTTGTCCATTTTACAAGATATCAGGAGTATAAAGTTGCTTTTAAAGATTTCTCTCAAAGATTCACTTAAACGTGAATCAAATCAATTCCCAAAGGACTTACCACTCTGTGAGGCATTCAAGTTGATTGGGAACCTCCTCTAATAAATCTCTGAGAGAAAAATTCAAATATCACTCTTTAGAATGAAAAGAATTTTAGAACATTTGTTAAGCATTTCTGATGAGCCACAAACAGTTCTAAGGGCTTATTATCTAAATACAAGCAAATATTTAATTTCTGTCCTCAGGAAACTTCTACATGTAGCAACAATAGAGGAGCGGACCTAGGAAGAGAGAGAAAGGAGAGTATAAATAGGGACATGGTTTGGGAATGGACAGGAAGCATCATAATAGTCTGATTTGGTACCATATAAATAAAAAACTCACTTGCCTGAGCCCAGGATCCCAGAGGAAGAGTCAAAGTTTCCATCTGAAGAGGGTTAAGAGGATAGTTAGAATTCAGGTAGCATTGTCTACAGATGGTCAGAAAGCCACATGGAAAGTCCTGCACTTTAGTTCCGACTTTCTCGAGTTTTCTCACCTTACTTTCCCTCAATTTCTCTTCCAGCCTAATTACCATTTTGTTATTCCCAACATAAGATATTTGATCTCTCACATCCATGTTTTAGCACAGTCTATTCCCCATGCCTGGACCATTTTCACTCCTTATGTCCACCACTTGGATTCCTGTGCTCTATTCAAAACTCAGTCCAAATGCTGCAGTCTATTTGAAGAATTTCCTGATTTTCCTCAGTTATTGTCACTCCTTTCATAAAGAAGGGGAACACTCCTAAAATATTTATGTTTATTTTTTATATATCTTATTTTTACTTATCAGTGAACACTCCCTTTCCTTTTTGCTCTTCATTGAATTCTCCTCAATTATAAAGTCAGATATTTGAGGTTAAGTACTATTTTGATTTTTGTCATTGTGTCCTCAAAGTCTAGAATAGGAACTAATGCATAATAGACGCTTACTAAATGCTTTTCATCTTGAACTTGGAGCAACGGATAGGTGTTACTGAGATGCAAAATTAGTTTTAATGTCTGGAAAAAACTAACAATGACAGCTACACATAAAAAATAATTGGGATGTCTTAGATGGTGTTGGGTTCTCTATCTCTGAAGGCTTTCAAGAGAAGTTGGATGACAACATGATCAATAGAGAGTAGTGGGAATTCCTTTGGGAATATAAATTAAACTAAATGGTTACTGAGATCTATTTTCTCTCTAAAATTCTAGGTAGTGTGACTCTATAATCATCTATGATGTCCCTTCTTCTCTTTTAACCTCTAATCTATCTCCTTTATTGTATTAGCATCCATACTTTATAGTCTAACTGTGAATGTTCCCTAAGGCTCTATTCTGGTTTCTCTTCTATTCTCCCCCCCCCCCCCTCTCTCTCTCTCGCTTCCTAAGATGCTATAGGCTAAATGATTATCCCTATGAAGCTGATTTTTTTTAATATAAAATATTTTAATGTCAAATATTAAGTATTTTACATACAAAATATAAAATGCTTCCATTTCTTCTTCCCTTATTTTTCCCCAAATGCTTTATTAAGTTATGGTTTACATCATCCATTACTGCAAGATTTTGAGTTACATTTTGCTCATTTTTTCCCTACCCCCTACCCCAGAATAGCAGTCCCAAAGGATATCCCCTCATGAAATCTGGTCTCTCCCATATCTTCTCCCATACCCTCTTCGACTTTTTCAGTAGGGCAAGGTGAATCTCTGTGCCCCAATGCCTGTATATCTTATTTCCCAATCATATGTAAAATACTATTAATAATAGTATTTATATATTTTTTACACATTTGATCTTAAAATTTTGAATTCCAGATTCATTCCCTTCCTCCCTTGTCACCCACCATTACTGGGAAGATAAGCAAGGTGAATCTCTGTGCCCCAATGCCTGTATATCTTATTTCCCAATCATATGTAAAATACTATTAATAATAGTATTTATATATTTTTTACACATTTGATCTTAAAATTTTGAATTCCAGATTCATTCCTTTCCTCCCTTGTCACCCACCATTACTGGGAAGATAAGCAATTCAGAATATGTTCTGCATGTGTAGCTATGCAAAACATTAACATAGTAGAAATGTTGTAAAAGACTGACTATATTTCCCTCCCTCCTATCCCACCTCCTGCTTTGTCTATTCCCTACTTTGTTCCTATCCCTTTCCAAAAGTGGGTGCTTCCAACTTCCCTCCCCTGCCTTCCCTCCCGCCTTCCCTTCCATCATTCCCCTTCTCATCCCCTTCCCCTCTACTCTCTTGTAGGATGAGATATACTATTTAGTATATATGTCATTCGCTCCCTGATCCCATTTCAATGAGAATAAGTTTTTGCCTTTTTGCCTTCCTGTTCTTCCCCTTCCTTGAAACCGTTTTCCCTTGCCTATTGTCTATGAGAGAGTTTACTCCATTCTGTCTCTCCCCATCTCCTCTTGTTATATTCCTCTATCACCTCTAAATTTCAACTTTTTAAGTACCATCCCTTCCTATTAAATTTGACCTGTGTCCTCTATCCATGCATACCTGTAAACATATGTATTCATATGCCCATATACCCTTCTTCAACTATTTTCATACTGAGAAAAGTTCAATCAGTTACAGTTATTGTTTTTCATTGTAGGGATATTTGTATATATATATATATATATATATATATATATATATATATATATATATATATATATTGATAAGCTCATTATGATTTCTTTTCCTTTGTTTATCTTCTCAAGCATCTCTTGCTTCTTGTATCTGAATGTCAATTTTTCTATTCAACTCTGCTTTTTTCCTCAAGAATGCTTGAAAGTCCTCTATTCCACTGAATGACCAAAATTTCCCCTGAAACATGATACTCAGTTTTGCTGGATAAGTGATTCTTGGTTTTAATCCCAGATCCTTTGCCCTCCAGAATATCATATTCCAAACCCTTCTATCCCATAGTTTAGAAGCTGCCAGATCCTGCGCTATCCTGTTTGGATTTCCACAGTATTCAAATTGTTTCTTCCTGGGTGCTTGTAATATTTTCTCCTTGATCTAGGAATTTTGGAACCTCCCTCCTAGGAATTTTCTTTGTGGGATCTTTTTCAGGTGGTGATTGGTGAATTCTTTCAACCTCTATCTTGTCCTCTGGTTCCAAAACATCTGGGCAATTTTGCTGGAGAATTTCTTGGAGTATGATTTCTAGGTTCTTTCTTTGATCACGGCTTTCAGTTAGTCCAATAATTTTAAAATTATCTCTCCTGGATCTATTTTCCAAGTCAGTTGTTTTTCCCATGATATATTTCACATTTCCTTCTATTATTCATTTGTTTGGATCTGCTTAATAACATCTTGATTTCTCACAAAGTCACTAGCTTCCCTTTGGTCCATTCTAAATCCAAAGGAAAGATTGTCTTCAGTGAGCCTTTGAGATTATTTCCCCATCTGGAAAATTTGGCTTTTTAAGGCATTCCTCTCCTCATTGCCTTTTCCAGCCTCTTTTGCCATTTGATTTAGTCTATTTTTAGGGCGTTGTTTTCCTCAGTAAGGCTGTTGACTCTCCTTTCATAATTTTCTTGCATCATTTTCATTTCTCTTTCCAATTTTTCCTCCTCTTCTCTTATTTGATTTTCAAAATCATTTCCAAGCTGCTCCATGGCCTACAGCCAGCTCACATTCTCATTTGAAGCTTTTGGTGAAGGAGTTCTGACCTCCCAGTCCTCCTCCTATTGCATGCTTCGATCCTCTTTGTCCCCCAGATAGGAATCTAATGTTGAATTTTTTCTGTTTATATTGTTTCCTTTGCCTAGGCATGTTGCCACTCTATTGCCTGACCCCCAGGCTTGTTGCCATAGCGTGACTCTGCCACCAGACAGGGGAGCCTCAATCCCAAAGGCTGTGGACTTTCTCAGCTGCCAGCAGCACTAGCTGGGTGCCCTCTCTGAAGAACCCACATGCTTTCGAAAGCTGGTCACACACCCCAAAACCTCTACTCCAGACTGCAATCCAAATCCACAAAGGGTAAAGCAAGAGTGATTACCCACCCCCAGACTGATTGCCGGATTCCCCTACAGTTTGCAGTCAAGGAACTTTAGCGGCTGTGTGTGTTGATGGCTGTGCTGAAGCTTTCAGTGGCTTCTCACCCCCATGGAAAGAGGCCATATTCTCTCCCAACTAATGAGTCCCAAAGTCCACAGCGCACTAACCTCTCACGTTGTCTATGACATGTATATGTTGGTAATTCTGGAAAAGCCATAGCTGCTGGTGCTCTAGGTTCCCTCCAGCTCGGCTCTCAGAGCGCTTCACGGGCCACTCCCTGCTGGGCCACTGGGATGTCCTTAGCGGGAGGCCAGCACCTATTTTTCTAATCTCTAAAATTTTCAACTTTGAAGTCATCTTTACTCTACATCATGTCCTATATCCATTCAGAAGCAAAGTTTATCTATTCTGACTCCATGTAATCTCTTATATTAATCTTCTTCTTTCCATTCACCTGGCTACTATCCTGGTTCAGATGCCAATGACATTTCTCTTGGACTATTGCAATAGTTTTTTGTTTGTTTGTTTGTTTGTTTTTGTTTTTAAATTGATCTCTTGCTTCCAGTCTTTCCCCCCTTCAAAATTCTCCTCCACAAGGCTAAGTAGCCAAAATAATCTTTCTATAGCACAGGACTGATCATGTCACTGCCCTATTCAAAAATCTCACATGTGCCCCTGTAGTCATCATGACAGAATCACTTAGAAACTCCCTTTAGAATTGAATTCCCTGATACTCTTGCTGTAACCTAACATTCCCGATTTCTTTCATATTAGTCTTCTTCACATGCCATACCTTCTAAACAAAATGCTCTTATACTCTTCCTCGAACTTCACAATACTTTGGCATCTCCCTTTTTCATACCTTAGCATAATATATACTGAATGCCTGTAATGCATGTTCTTACTTCCATCACTTAAAATCTTTCACTATTTTTCAAAGGCTCAACTTAGCTATCACCTCCAATGGGAAATGGTTCATGATTTCTGAGGCAGTTAGTGTTCTCTCCTTAAGTTGCCTTGTATTTACCAATCTGTGAAAATATTGTAATTGTGTCCTTGATCCCTTTTATAGAATGTAAATTTCCTGAAGTCAGGTTTTTATTGTTGTTGCTGCTGCCACCGCTGTTGCTCCTTATCTTTCTATTCTCAGTGCTAAGCAGAATCTTTCATAAAACAAGTGCTTCATTAAATGGTTTTCACCATTTAATTTCACCAAAACATCAACTAAAGAATCTGTTATTCTGTTTGATCCACAAAGAAACCCTACCATAAGAGGATATGAAATCAGTATGCCTGGGTAAAGTTTTGACTTCAACCTTTTTACCTGCATGATTGTGGGTAAGTTATTTCCCCTAATAAGCAACTCATTTCCCCTATATTTGGGAGATAATGTGTGAGCAAAGTAACAAAGAGGGTGATTGTGAGAAAAGGAATTTATAAATTGTAAGGCACTGAGGTCAAACGTAAATGAAAATGGACCTATGAAAGCTAAATATTGACTTAGAAAATGAGAAGTTAACATTGTCAATGATATTTTTATTATTTTATTAATATTTTCCCAATTATATTTTAATCATGTTCTCCCCACTGCCCTAAGTGGTGAATTTGACATTTTTGCTAAAGCACAATATAAATATTGTTGTTGATGATGATTATTATGATAATGAGGATGATAGTAACATTGATGGTATGATGTGAGTTAAGGTAAATTTCTGATAAGGGTCAACATAGTTAGAAGAGGTCAATTGAAATTAAATTTTGGAAACAAAAGGCAGCCTAATAATGGGCTATAAATTGGTGTGACAATGTCTAATTCTGTTTCTAGTTATGTGACTTTAGAAAAGATTCATTTGTCATTATTCAATTTCATTTTCCAATAAGGGAGTTAGATGCCTGACAATCTCTTAGTTTTCATTTTCCCAAGCATTCTATGTCCTAATGCTACTTCAGATGCCAACATTCTATGTTCTATGCTTAACATTTTGTGTTCTAAAGTTCCTTCTAGTGCTAACATTTTACAATGTATGGTCAGTAGAAAATACTTAATAACTGTGGATAGAAAGAAAAAAAGAAGTGTGTTTAAATAGGACTCTTGTCATCTTCCTTGAGGTTGAAATTGACTTGCTGGCACTGTGACCCATGAAACACAAATGTTCTACATTACTGCTGCTTTCTGAGCCTCTGAGATAAAACAATAGCAAGTTTACTGCATCATTAGCCTGTGCTGGTCTATGAGTGTTAAATCTAAGAAACTCAAACACATTCCCTGTTAAGTCTTCCTTTGGGGGCACTGCCAATAGGAAAAGAGTCATTCATTCTTGGGTGAAGTCTGGTAACTGGGGGGTCATGTTCATTTCACAATGTGAAATAGGCATTCCATCAGCAATTGATGTCATTAATGGCTATGGAGTTTGATTGTTTCTGCTCCCTAATTAGCTGAGCTGATGTGGCATCTTTTGGAGACTATGTTATAAAATCAGAGTCCTTGATTGGTGACTGTGCTTCTAAAGAGATGGAAAAAATAAAAATAAACTTTTGGTTTTTATAAGTAGTGGCCCCTACTGCCATCATTATTTTCTAGGGTGGGTTGCATGTTGATTTACAAATTATCAAGTGGAGAGGAAGCATTAACAGGCAAGAGTGAAATTGGAAGCTAGGGAAAATAGATCCTTCTAGAACTGAAGGATAATGGGACATGAAAGTATGACGAGGTGAACAGATTGCTGAACTCGAGTAACCCTAGCTTCAGCTCACATCTCTTCCGCTCAAAACTTGAGAATACTAAGGCTCACAAGTTCTTTCACCTTTCTGATACTTATTTTCTTTATCTGTGAAATGAAAATAACAATACTTATACTACTTTTATAATAATGATATTGTGAGAACAACACTCAAAATATGTAGAAGTGAGAGTTTTTATTATAGCAAATATTTATTTCTCTTCCCTTGCCCCTTTTGACCTAAGTCTGAGGCTAATCATTCCCAAAGGGTAAGAGACATCAACGGTCACAACAATGACACCAACAAGAAAGCCCAAATGTTGATATGCAATGCTCAATGAAATCATAGAGAGAATTCCCTTACAGATTTTCTCCACTTTCTTGGTATAATGAAGTGGACATTGGTGTAGGAGGGTTTTTTTTTTGTTTTTTTTTTGTTTTGTTTTTTTTTGCATTTTGAGGGCAATTGGGGTTAAGTAACTTGCCCAAGGTCACATGGCTAGTTTTTTGTTCGTGTGTGCATTAAGTGTCTGAGGTCAGATCCGAACTCAGGTCCTTCTGACTCCAGGGCCGACGCTCTACTCACTGTGCCACCTAGCCACCCCGGTGTAGGAGTTTTAACAAAGATTTTTGATAACTGATCTTCAGATAGCTCCATAAAATTTTCAAACTAATGACATTTATTATCATATCTGACCCTCATAGACACTATGGGAAGGCAGAATTGTAGGTATTATTATTATCTCATTTTTCTCTTGTTTTCAGATAAGGAAACTGAATCTCGGGAGTTGGTTGATTTACTCATAATCACATCACAAGCAAATGTCAGCTCAGGGGTTTAAACCAAGATTTCTTCTGAACTCCAAGTCTGTTGTTTTAGACTTTAGACGGTTCTACTTGAATTCCTCAGCTATGCCTGATCTGTTTACCAATTTTTTTTGAGGGGGTGAAGGCAAGGCAATTGGTATTAAGTGCCTTGCCCAAGGTCACACCACTGGTAAGTGTCAAGTGTCTGAAGCCAGATTTGAGCTCAGGTTCTCCTGATTCCAGGGTTGCTGTTCTATTTACTGTACCACCTAGCTACACCTGTTTCCCCATTTCTAAAGTAAAGGGATTCAATTACATGAGTTCCATGTCATTGTGAGTTTTAGCATCCTATGTTCTACAATTCTATATCCTGTCTGTAACAGGGGTTTGTTTTTCTTTGAGATGAGGAAGTAGAAGGAGGGAGAAAGGATGAATTCTTGTTGGTTAAAAATAATAATAATAATAATAATAAAATTATATATTTTAAAATTGTTTTCAATTCTAGAATTTCATTAGAGAGCATTATAAAATGCAAAATGGATAATTTTGATTACATTAAATTGAAAAGCTTCTGCACAAACAAAGCCAATGTAACCAAGATCAAGAGGGAGGTGGGAAATTGGGAAAGAATTTTTACAACCTGTGTCTCTGATAAAGGACTCATTTCTAAAATTTATAGAGAATTGAGCCAAATCTATATGAATACAAGTCATTCCCCAATTGAGAAATGGTCAAAGGATATGAATAGGAAGTTTTCAGAGAAAGAAATTAAAGATATCTATAAGCATATGAAGAAATGCTCTAAATCACTATTAATTAGAGAAATGCAAATCAAAACAACTCTGAGATACCACATCTCTCCAGTCAGATTGGCTAAGATGACAAAACAAGAAAGTGACAAATGCTGGAGAGGATGTGGGCAAATTGGAACGCTAATACATTGCTGGTGGAGTTGTGAACTTATCCAACCATTCTGGAGAGCAATCTGGAATTATGCCCAAAGGATTATAAATAATTTCATACCCTTTGACCCAGCCATACCACTCCTAGGGTTATATCCCAAAGAGATCATAGTAGTGGGAGGAAGAACCATATGTACAAAAATATTTTTAGCAGCCCTTTTTGTGGTTGCAAAGAATTGGAAACTAAAGGAGTGCCCATCAATTGGGGAATGGCTAAACAAGTTGTGGTATATGAATGTAATGGAATTTTATTGTGCTATAAGAAACGAGGAGGTGACAGATTTCATAATTACCTGGAGAGACTTATACAAACTGATGCTGAGCGAGAAGAGTAGAATCAGAAGAAATTTGTATACAATCACAGACATACCATATCTGTGACGACCAACTATGACAGACTGGACTCTTTTCAGCAATGCAGTGATATAAGTTAATCCCGAATGACTCAAGAAAGTGAGAAATGTGCCATCCAGAGATATAACTAGAAAGAACTGAGCCTGAATCCTGATGGAAACAAACTAAATGATCTTGTTCTTCTCATTGTTTGGTGGTACTTCTTCCTTACCATCTTTCATCCCACCTAGTACAATATGCCTTTGTAATTGGAATAATGTTTAATATGAATGCATTTGCAGACCCTATACTGTACTATATGATGCCATGAGGGGAGGGGGGAGGGAAGTAAAGGAAATTTGAAAATCAAGGAACTATGGAATTGAATCTTGTCAACTGAAACTAAACTAATAAATTAATTAAAAAAAATTCCATTATAAAAAAAATTCTAGAATTTCATTTTAAATATATATTCTACCAATGTTTTTATTTCCTTGGATTACTCTCTTTTTCCTTTTCTATTTCTTCTTTAAAGGATTTCATCACAGTTAGAAGCATTAACAATCATAGTTATCTTCATTTTGAGTTCTTTCATGTTTAACAGCTTAATCTTCCTGTGGAATGATCCTAGATAGTATAGTTTAGTGTGTTAGTCAATAGAGTGTGTGTTAGATTTGACATCATTAAACCTGAATTTGAATTCTAACTCTGCCACTTAAGGTCTCTGTGACTTCAGCAAGCTCAATGTCAATAAAATGCTGGGCCTTGAGTCAGGAAGAAGTGAGACAATTACTAGCTGTGTGACCCTAGGTACATCACTACACGTCTAACTGTTTCAGTTTCTTAACATATAAAATAGGGCTAAAAAAGTGTCATCTACATGCTAGGGTTTTTGTGGGGATTAAATAAAATATTTTAAAAATATGCCTGGAATATAGTAGTCACTTTCAGTCATTTTTTCAGTGGTGTTTGACTTTTTGTGACGCCATTTGGGTTTTGTTGTTGTTGTTGTTGTTGTTGTTGTTAAAGATACTGCAGAAGTTTGCCATTTCCTTTTCCAGCTCATTTAATAAATGAGGAAACTGAGGCAAACAGGCTTAAGTGACTTGCCCAGGGTTGTACAAAGAGTAAGTTCTGAGGCTGATTTGAACTTACAGATATGAGTCTTCATGATTCCAGATTGGTACTCTATCCACTGTGCCATCTAGTTGACCTATAGTAGGTATTTAATAAATGTTTATTATATTACCCCCTCCCCCCTCCATCCAAATCTGGTATTCAATTTCCTAATCTGTAAAATGAGGCACTCGTGCTCAGTGACTTTTAAGCTCCTTTCCAGTTCTAGTTCTATGATCTTATGAACCCAAGTTCTCTGTCTCTGGATACTCTTCACATTGTCTGTGTAATTCAACCCTCTAATTTCACAAATTAAAGAAATGAGGACTACACAGGTTTAGTAACTTGTCCAAGGTCACACAGGTGGTAAGTAGCAAAACTAGGATTTGAAATAAAATATTCTGACCTCACATTTCTTCTGCTTTCCTATAGCAGCATCTGACCAATGGACCTCTAGATATAATTACATCTATATTGTTGCTTCTAGGTAGGAATTCCAGTTCAGAGAGCCATTCAAGTAAACTCTAGCTTGTTTTCCCTCATAACTTGTCTGCATCTAGTTGGGGTTTCATCATCGTTTGTTTTACTCAATTAAAAAGCTGCAGACAGAGATTAGCTTCCTGCTGCTTAGTGGAAGGATTCTTTAGCATAGTGATGATTTATGATCTACTAGACAGTGTTTAACAGAATGTCATCCAAAGTCTGGAGATGCTTATCATAGGATTGGTCACTTGTGTTAATGAAAAATGGATTCCCAGAAAGTCACTGTGCGGTTGAATTTCGATAACAAATGACATATAGCAAGACTGAGGATTGGGGATGGGGGAAGGGAAGAAAGAGAAAGCTTTGTCATTAATATTACTATAGGAACAGGTACAGACTAAGTGCCAGGCCCTGAATTAAAACACATGCAGTGCTTTGCTTGAGCACATCTATGCACACATGAATGAATGTGCATATATACACATAATCCTCTGTGTGAGGCTGTGTAAGGCTGTGTAGCTCCAATTATACCATATCTCCACCAATCTTATTACCTGAGGGATGGAGAGAGAGAGAGGGGAGAAAGAACAGAGAAGAGAGATAGATTAGTCTTTTCATGAATTTAAAACCCAGCAAGTAAATCAGCAGGCAACTAGGAGGTTACAGGTAGATACAATAAATAAAGGTACTGTAGATAATGCAAGGTACAGTAGATAAAGATACAGCAGATAAAGCAAGAACCTGCACTGGAGTCAGGAAAATTTCAGTTCAAATCTATCTTCAGATACTTACTAGATATGTGACCTTGGGCAAGTCATTTCAACATGCTTGCCTTAGTTTATCGTCTATAAAATGAGCTGGAGTAGGAAATGGTAAACCATTCCAGTATCTTTGCCTGAAACAAACAAAGTAGGGTCACATAGAGTCTGAAATAACTGAAATGACTTAACAACAACAAAACATTTGTTTTAAATGACTGATTTATATTGACGAACTTTACAAAAAAAAAAATATATATATATATATATATAGTCATCTCCAGATTTTTTTAAGCAAGAGAATTCATTAGGAATGATGTAAATATAATCCTATGCTTCTGGATGATATGAGGATGGGAAGCAAAGGCAGGACCCACTAGAAATAACCCTCTTAATAATGTCCAGAGGTTACAGAGATTGTAAGGTTACTGCTCTCTCCACTATTGTTGTCAAGCTCTTAGAAAATTGAAGGGTTTAAATAGTTAACTCAAGTCACCAAGCAGATATCCAACCTTAAAAATAACACAAGGCACAAAGTCCTTCATTGGCTTTTCATCTCATGGAACAGGAGACAAAATTGAAAATATAAACAGCTCTATTTCTGGAGGAAGTGTACCTGGATTCAAATCCCATCTCTGAAGCCCACTATTTGTGTTGTGTAGCACAAGCACATTAACTTTGCTTCTCCTTACTTTCTTCACCTGGAAAAAGAAGACTGAGTAGATAGCTTCTGAAGTCCCTTCCAACTGCAGAGCTATAATCCTATGAAAGAATCAAAATGTTGGAGCATGAAAAGACATTAGAATTTTGTTTTAATATAAACTAGACATCAACAAAACATTATAGAGTTCACAAATTTAGAAAGGAGAATATTCAAACATAGAAATAGATTGTCAGAATTGAAAGACATCTTAGAACATAGATTGTTAGAATACAGAATTCGGTTAATTAGCTCTGGGTCAATTTTAGAAATTAACTAGTCTTGTCTCCCCATGTAAGTTTCTTTCTTTCTTTTTTTTTTTTTTTTTAAAGCAATTGGGGTTAAGTAACTTGCTCAAGGTTACACGGCTAGTCATTATTTATGCGTGGGTGCTCATTTTCTGAGGCCGGATCTGATCTCGGGTCATCCCAACTCTGAGGCCAGCACTCTTACTCACTGCACCACCTAGCCGCCCCTTTAGGGCAATTGGGGTTAAGTAACTTGCCCAAGGTTACACGGCTAGGTTTTTTTTTTTTGTTTGTATGGATTAAGTGTTGGAGGCCGGCTCCAAACTCAGGTCCTACTGACTCCAGGGCCGGCGCTTTATTCACTGCCCCACCTAGCCGCACCGCCCCCCCATGTAAGTTTCTTAAAGACAGTAATATATCTTATTATAATGTCTTGAATATAATAGGCAGCTAGGTGGTGTTACAGTCAATAGAGTGTTAAACCTAGAGTCAGGAAAACCTGAGTTCGAATTCTTCCTCAGAAACTATGATGTTGGACATGTAATTTAATCTTGATTTGCTTCAATTTTCTCAGTTGTAAAGTGAAAATGATAATATTACCTCCTATCATAGGAAAAAATATGAGAAAATATCTGTAAAGTACTTTGCCAATCTAAAAATGCTGTAGAAATTGTAGCTATTATCATGTAGTAGGTGTTTAAAATATTTACTGATTCTTTTTGTTTGTTTTAGGTTTTTTGCTGGGTTGGTGCTTTTGGTCACCATGACAGCCTCCAAGTCCTATGCTGTTTAGAAGCTCTTTAAGTATTCCAAACACAAATAAAAATAACTATCGGGTTCAAAAAGAAATAGTATAACTTCTCTTTTAAACTCATAGTTGCACACCAGTCTGAAAACTGACACTTTCACCATATACGTGTAGAACCATTTTTACCAATATAATATTGATTGAATTTTTTATATCATTGCCCAAGGGCAGGGGTTGGAAAGGTGGAAGGTCCTTCAGAGATAGCAGAAAAATCCCACACAGGCATGCTGTAAATGAAACTTGAAAAGAGAAGTAGCCAATAGCCATTTGAAACTAAGGGCTCAGTGCCTGCTGGCCCTGCTCAGCAAAATGCAAATCAGGTCTTGTTCCCAATCAGAGGCGTTGCTCTTAATTTTGCAATGAGATGCATGAGTCTCTGCAGCTCTGGGTGCATTTGCAAAATTAAAGACATAATTTATCCACAAAAAGCAATATCCTAGTTTCCCATGTGACTTGAGTTTGATGAACAACTGGAACTAAACAATGCACACATACAGTCACCATCATTTAATGTCGGGCCTGGAAAACAACAATAGAGACAACCAAGTCCAGCATTCCTATTGAACCATGTTAAACACCACGGCCCTTCTCTCTTGACTGAGAAAACTCTAGGTGAAAAGTAAACACATACTCTTACCTCCTTAAAATCACTTTGCAATTACCTACTTGTGTGTTTTAAAATTCTATGGATACTTTTACATCATAATCATTTTAAAATATACCTCTCCTGCTATTCCTATGAGAAAATTTTATCTTGTAACAAAAAAAAATAGTTTAGACCAACTGATGTAGGGACAGTGTTTGGCAATATATGCAATATTCCCCATCCACAGTACCCCACCTTGCCAATAGAAAGAAGCCAGCTATATCCTCATCTCTTTTTCAGAGCCTCTTCACATCCCTGACTACCTAAAAGTCACAGCAAAAATCTCACCTTCTATGGGAAGACTCTCCCAATCCCTCTTAATTATATTGTTTCTATGTTGATTTTTCCATTATGTTTTCTATGTAATTCTTTGAATAAAGTTTGTGTGTGTTTGTGTTCGTGCATGTGTGTGTGTGTGTGTGTATTTTCTCCTCACTATACTGTAAACTTTATGAAATCAGAGACTTTTTGTCTTATTTTTTAATTTCTGGTATGTAGCATAGTGCCTAGTAAATAGTAGGTACTTAATAGATACAGAGTAATTGAAATATAGCTTATCATATACTCAAATGATTTAGAGCATCATTTTAAAAATTATTTAACTTTACATTATTGAGATCATTGTTTATATTTTTTCTGGTTTTAATAGCATCACTCTGCACCAGTTCATGCAAGGTTTTACATGGTTCTCAGAATTTCTTATTTTTATTGTTTCTTATGGTGCTCTTTCCAGACATATTCCACAATTTCTTCAATCAAGCTCTACGAACAGGAAAGCTACTATGAAAATTTTGTATAATGCCTCTTTCTGTCTTTGTATTTGAATTAAAAATTGTCTGCTGACAACATGATCCCATATAGGCTTTTGACATATCTACCTATCAGGCCCTTTTTCCCAAACTAAGATTGATACCAGAAACTTTAGTATGTCATAGTCAAACAAAGTGTCCATCAACTTTCCTCTCAACTCCTTATCTTGCAATAATGGCAACTGGCATTTGTGTTACACTTTAGATTTTGGAGAATACTTTATGTGCATTGTTTCATTTTAGCTTCATAGTAACAATATGAGGTAAGTTCTGCAAATAGTATCAGTTAACACTTTACATATGAGAAAACTAAGGGTCAGAAGTGACTCATCTATATATCACTATTAATAAGAAAGGAAGAGAAACAGATCTTTTCAACTTCACATCTAGGACTCTATTGGCCAGACTATGTTAGTATTAGGCTCCAAACTTAAAAGATGCGTTTACAGAGGAAGGACTTGCATGTAAGCCCTTAGCAACTCAAGATCCACACCCTCCCAAGTATCTGTATTCTTCACAGTACTTATAATACTGTCTAGGGCCAGGCTCCAACAAGGATGAAGTACTGAGTTCATAAAAAGCCTAGAGGAAGAGACTTAAGATTTTCCTCCATCCATATCTCACATACAACTTCTCTCCAACCTTTTTTGAAGAGATCTTTTATGAACAAAAGGAAGAGGAGGATGAGGAAAAGAAGCTATGTCATTTAACCTTTAAAACAACCTTGAGAGACAAATATTATTATTATTACCATTTAACAGATGAGGAAACAGAAGCAAATGAGTTTAAATGATTTATCCACTGTCATATAGATGTCAATTGTCTTATACCAGATTAAAGTGTTCATGATTTACATGATTCCACTAGTTAGAAAGTCTGCAAGAGAAAAACAACCTAGTGCTTTTCCCTATTGTTTTACTAATGTAGTCTTTAGAGTAGGAAGCTGAATCCAATGCTCTGCTCTAAAGTTAAAGCCACAAAAATGCTACTCATTTCTATTTCTGTTCCTAATATGATACAAAGCCTTCAGCCTATGGCTCCTTTTTCACAGGAAATAGCCATATGTTGGCCATCTTTACATGAAGGTCCTCTGCTCAGTCTGCATGGATCCAGGACCTAGCTTGGAGGTATGAGTGACAGAATTGTTGACTGACCCCACTTCTTGCTTCCTGCACAATGTCAGACTTGTCCTTGCTGGATCCAAAGCTGTTTCTTACCCTAATATGCCCTCGTTCAGGCCCTATACTGGATGGTTCTGTGTCACATTCCTGGTTCGACCCTTATCCACAATGCCTGTAAACCTCTGGTGTCTCCCCAAGCTAAACATACCAAGATTTTTTCCCTTGGGTTTCCTGACCACAGCTCAGTCTAGTGCTTCTGTTTCAGTGGTCATAGGGCATAGTTAGTATGTACTGCTTCCTCATAAACCACCATCTTTGCTGGGTCAAGTTGTTGTTGTTATTGTTTTAATTGCCTCTCTCTATTAAACTTTCCTCCTTCATAGCTAGGCCAGGCTATTTTGATTACCCTGTGATATTTCTTACATTTCTTCAAAAGAGAATGTGGGATTAAGATAATTTTTCATAATTCTGCCTTCTCTTTCCTCCTCATCATACAACATTCAAACATCTCCTACTATCTGGTCTTTCACACTACCTGTGGAAGAAGAGGAAGAGTTTTATCTTCATGTACTTTTGATCTTATCCCCTCCTGGGTGCTCTAGCAAATTGTCCCTGTGATTATCCTAGACCTTTTCTTATCTTTAGTCTCTCCCTACTAGTTCTTTCCCTATTACCTATAAACATGGTCATGTTTCCACAATTCAAAAAATAAACAAAATAAAACAAAAACAATTTTACTTGATCCTATTATTCCCAGTTACTATCATTTTGTTTTAATATCTTCGACACTTTGTGGCTATCCTCCTTGAAAAATATTCATTTAAGTTTTATTCATTCACTTTTTCTCACCTCTCACTATATTTTAAACTATCTGTAGTTTATTTAACATCCAGTGGAAATGTCCATATTCATAATTGCCAAATACATCTCAATTGACAAATCAAATGACTTCTTAATTCTTATCTTTCTTGATAATTGTTCAATTTTTCATAACCTTTTAGATACTTTCTTCTAAGTTTTTAATGAAACTACATTTAGTTACTTCTCCTTTATGTTGTATTATATCTTCTCAATCCCCCTTTATGGCTCTTTATCCATGTCATATCCACTAATAATGTATGTTCCTCAGAGCTCAGAGCGTATCTCAGGGTCAGAAGGCATCACAAACCTCATGACTCAGTGTCTAATTAGAAATTAGCAAGAAAGTGTGAAAACCTTCCTACAAGCAAGCTTCCCTTAATGGGCTCCACATGAGGCCTATTAATGGACTGGGAAAATCTTAAATCCCATTAGCATTACACCTGGCCCCTTCCTACCTTTCTGTCATTCTAACTACGTCCATCACACATTGTATATATCCTAGCAAAATTCTTCTACTTGTAGTTTATACAAGAACACACTCCATCTCCTGTCTCCATGCTTTTACACTGGGTGTATCATATCATTAAAAAGCTCTACTCCCACTGTTCTTAGTTCCCCTCAGTCTGGATTCAAATTCACCTTGTTATAGGAAGTCTTTCCCAGTTCCCCAAACTAGTAATGCCTTCTGCTTTCAAACAGTAGAAACACACACACACACACACACACACATACACACACACACACACACACACACACACACACACACACAATTATTTAGATGTTGATTTTCCCAGGAGAATAAAAGATTTTAAGGGCAGGGATTATTTTTGCCTTTCTTTATTGCTTAGATAAAGGCTTGTTGATTTGATTTGATTTGTCAATCAAGGAAATACCTATAGGAGTTAACTATAGATTTAGCCAAAAATATATTTTAGATGTCTATTCTAACTCTTCTATATAATAATAATAATGGCAAAAATCTCTCTATATATTCTATATAAAAAATAAAACTTTTTTGACTGGAAATCTTTGGTTGTTTATTGGATTGCCTATGAATTCCTTCTCAAAATAATATTTACAAATGCATAAAAAGCCCAGGACTACAAAGGAAAATAATTATATAAAAGAAAATATCAAAAAAGAAAAGCAAGGGGAGGAGCCAAGATGGCGGAAAGGAAGCAGTAACCTTGCTGAACTCCTTGTTCACTAAGTATCAAAGGGTGAATCTGAGCAGATTCCGGAGAGATGGAGCCAACTGGAAGAACTAGCATGGCATAGTCCAGCCAAGGAGGTTACCCAGTGTGTCCGGGCATGACAAGCACAGAGCACATGGGGTCTGCACAGCTCAGACCTAAGAGCAGACAGGCAGACTACACCAGAGGGAAAAAGCCCCAGCCTGCAGACTTACCAAGGATGAAACGCAGTCATCTTGACTTCATCTCAGGAAGGGACAGGAAGGGTCATTGGAGCCAGGTAGGAGAGTTGGGCCCCAAGTGAAGAGAGCGGCTTCTCCAGCTGCATTCGGCCCCCAGCCTGGGAGTTTAGAAACTGCCTGCCTGTATGGTGCAGGGGCTGGAATGTCGAAGTAAATTCTAGCTGCTCTGATCCTCCCATCCCTCCTTCATGAAGCAGAAAACCCAAAGATAAGTCTCCCACCCAGATTGAAATGCCAAGTTAATGGAAATAGCCTCAGGCTTGAGAGTCTCCAAGAAGGGTTGTGACTGAGACAGCCAGGGGTCTGAAGAGAAGAGAGGGAGGGGTCCCAAGAAGCCCCACCTCACATCACCAATAAAATCCTACTTATAGCCCAGGGGTATAGAGGCAGAAATCTGAAGTGGTCAGACTCAATCCCACCTATGCATCTACATTCCTCACTGACTTCCCTGACTTAGCCATAAACTAGCCACACAGAGGTATTCAAAGTCAAGGATCAAGCCCTAAACTCATAGCCTGAGAAATGAAGAAACAGTAAGTCACAATCAGAAGGAAGGAAGCTGAAAAGGAGAAGGGGAAGGCAAGAAAATCTATTTGAGCCTACTATGTAGGGAAAGAACAACTAAATACATATATATATATATAGACTCTCTACCCACGCCTGAGACCACAGAAGGAAATAAGGTCTGTTCTCAAGCACAAACAGCGTTCCTGGAGGAGCGTAAAAAAATTTTAAAGACCAAATCAGAGAGCCAGTGACCAACTTGGTAAAAAGTCTCAGTGAAGTAATTGGAGAAAATACCTCCCGAAAAAAGGAACCTCAAAAACTAACTGAAGATAAAATAGCTATCAATAGAATTCACCGGAATCCTCCTGAAAGAGACCCCAAATTGAAAACTCCAAGAAATATAGTAGCCAAATTCCAGAATTACAAGATTAAAGAAAAAATTCTACAAGCAGCCAAAAAGAAAGAATTCAAATATCGAGGAACTACAGTTAGGATCGCACAGGACCTATTGGCTTCTACATTAAAAGAGGGGAGGGACTGGAATTTGATATTTTGTAGGGCAAGAGAGCTAGGACTCACACAAATAAAATCAAATCTGAATAGTTGGAAAAATATCAATTACTCGTGGCTGGATCGAGCTAATATAATACAAATGAAAATTTTACCCAAACTAAACTATATATATAGTGCCATACCAATCAATTTACCAAAAAAAAAAAAAACAACAACAACAACAAAAAAAAACTACTTTTTAGAGTTAGACAAAAAAATAACAAAATTTATTTGGAAAAACAAACGGTCTAGAATATCAAGGGAACTAATGAAAAGAAATGTTAGGGAAGGTGGACTAGCTATGCCAGATCTTAATCTGTATTATACAGCAGCAGTCATCAAAACTGCTTGGTACTGGCAGAGGTGTAGAGTAGTGGATCAATGGAATAGATTGGGCAAAGGAGACCCAGCAGTTAATGAATATGTAATCTATTGTTCAAAAAACCCAAAGACCCCAGTTTTGGGGATAAAAATGCACTATTTGACAAAAACTGCTGGGAAAACTGGAATACAGTATGGCAGAAACTGGGCATAGATCATTATCTAACACCATATACCAAAATCAGGTCTAAATGGAGGCATGATCTAGGTGTAAAGTATGATGCTGTCAGCAATTTGGCAAAGCAAGTTATAGTTCACCCGACAGATTTGTGGAGAGGGGAAGACTTTAGAACCAAACAAGAATTAGAGAGCATTATAAAATGCAAAATGGATAATTTTGATTGCATTAAATTGAAAAGCTTCTGTACAAACAAAGCCAATGTAACCAAGATCAAGAGGGAGGTGGAAAATTGGGAAAGAATTTTTACAACTTATGTCTCTGATAAAGGACTCATTCCTAAAATTTATAGAGAATTGAGCCAAATCTATATGAGTACAAGTCATTCCTCAATTGATAAATGTTAAAGGGATATGAACAGGCAGTTTTCAGAGAAAGAAATTAAAGATATCTATAAGCATATGAAGAAATGCTCTAAATCCCTATTGATTGGAGAAATGCAAATCAAAACAACTCTGAGATACCATATCTCTCCAGTCAGATTGGCTAAGATGGCAAAACAAGAAAGTGACAAATGCTGGAGAGGATGTGGACAAATTGGAACACTAATACATTGCTGGTGGAGTTGTGAACTTATCCAACCATTATGGAGAGCAATCTGGAACTATACCCAAAGGACTATCAATAGTTTCATACCCTTTGACCCAACAACAACAACAAAAAAAACTTCTGGGTTTATATCCCAAAGATATCATAGAAGTGGGAAAAAGACCCATATGTACAAAAATATTTATAGCAGCCCTTTTTGTGGTGGCAAAGAATTGGAAACTAAAGGGGGTGCCCATCAATTTGGGAAGGGCTAAACAAATTGTAGTATATGAATGTAATGGAATATTATTGTGCTATAAGAAACGAGGAGGTGACAGATTTCATAATTACCTGGAGAGACTTGTACAAACTGATGCTGAGTGAGCAGAGTAGAATGAGAAGAAATGTGTATGCAATCACAAACATATCATATCTGTGATAACGAACTATGACACACTGGACTCTTTTCAGCAATGCAGTGATATAATCAACCCCGAAAGACTCAAGAAAGTGAGAAATGTGCCATCCAGAGATATAACTAGAAAAAACTGAATCTGAATCCTGATGGAAGCAAACTAAATGATCTTTTTCTTTTAATCGTTTGGTTTTATCTCTTCTTTACCATCTTTCATCCCACCTAGTACAATACGCCTTTATAATTGGAATAATTTCTAATATGAATGTATTTGCAGATCCTATACTGGAGTATATGCTGTTGTGGAGGAAGGGGGGAGGATCAGGAGTCCTGCTCCAAAAGCCCCAGGGGAAAACATGAGTGGGTTGCAGGCCATAGAGGACCTTAAGAAGGACTTTAAAAATCAAATAAGAGAAGTGGAGGAAAAATTGGGAAGAGAAATGAGGATACAGGAAAAGTATGAAATGAGGGTCAACAGCCTGACTGAGGAAAACAACTCCTTAAAAAATGGACTAACTCAAATGGCAAAGGAGGCCCAAAAGGGAAATGAGGAGAAGAATGCCTTAAAAAGTCGAATTTGCCAGATGGAAAAAGAATCTCAAAAGTTCACTGAGGAGATTCATTCCTTCAGAGTTAGACTGGAGCAAATGGAAGCTAATGACTTTATGAGAAATCAAGATGCTGTTAAGCAGATCCAAACAAATGAAAGAGTAGAAGGCAATGTGAAATATCTCATGGGAAAAACCACTGACCTGGAAAATAGATCCAGGAGAGACAATGTAAAAATTATTGGACTACCTGAAAGCCATGATCAAAGAAAGAACCTGGAAACCACCCTTCAAGAAATTCTCAAGGAAAATTGCCCTGATGTTTTTGATCCAGAGGGCAAAATAGAGGTTGAAAGAATACACAGATCACCTCCTGAAAAAGATCCCCAAAAGAAAACTCCCAAGAATATTATAGCCAGGTTCCAGAATCCCCAGATCAAGGAGAAAATACTCCAAGCAGCCAGGAAGAAACAATTTCAATACTGTGGAAAAACAATCAGAATAGCACAGGACCTGGCAGCTTCTACACTGAGGGATAGAAGGGCATGGAATAAGATATTCCAGAGGGCAAAAGTGCTGGGAATGAACCCACGGGTCACCTACCCAGCAAAACTGAGTATTTTGTTTCAGGGGAACATATGGTCATTCAGTGGAATAGAGGACTTTCAAGCATTTTTGAGGAAAAGACCAGAATTGACTAGAAAATTTGACATGCAGATGCAAGAAGGAAGAGATGCCTGAGAGGGTAATCAGGAAAAAGAAATCAAAAGGAACTTATCAAAGTTTTCCTACATGGAAAAACAATAACTGTGAGGGATGATATCTTTCTCACTATGAAAATAATGGAAGAAAGGTGTGTGGTCATATGAATACATATGTGAATGTGTGTGTATATGGTTACAGTTATATATGGATAGAAGGCATAAGTTGAATTTTTTGGGAAGGGAGAATTCTCAAGGGATGAAATTATGAGTTGAGAGAGGAAAGTAGCAAGAGGAGATGGGGAGAGAAAGGGTAGGGTAAGGATTCTTATGTAGAAGAAGCATGGGGAAGTGGTTGCAAAGGAGGGGGAGAATAGGAAGGCAAAAAGGCAGAACCACATTCTCATTGAATTTGGTTCAGGGAAAGAATGACACACATACTAAATGGGATATATCAATGTACAGCAGAATAGGGGGAAAGGGGATGAGAGAAAAGATGATGGATGGGAGGGCATCCTTGGGGGGAGGGGAGGTTGGAAGTACCCAGTTTAGAAGAGGGACAGGATCATGTAGGGAATGGACCGGGGTGGGGGGTGGGATGAGTGGGAGGGAATTATAAGCAGCTGTGTACAATACATCTATTATGATAATATTTTGCATAGCTAGACATGTACAATATATACTGAATTATTTATCTTCCAAGAGGTAATGGGTGACAAGGGAGGAAGGAAATGGATCTGAAATTCGAGGTCTTAACATTTCAAATATATATAAATACTATTTTAAAAAAGTGGGTGCTGGGGGCGGGGCCAAGATGGCGGTGTAGAAACAGCTCATCCAAGCCACTCTGCCCCTAGATCCCCCCCAAACTCTGTAAAAGGGGACTCTGAACAACTTCGGGAGCCCCAGCACCCACAGAACGACACAGAGAAGCTAACCTCCCGCTGAAGACAGCCAAGCAGCCCTGCAGGAAGGACCAGCACAGCGGTCTGGGACCTGGCAGCTTGCAGCGTGCAGAGTGCAGGAGCCGAGCCAAGCCCAGGTGCATGTGAGCCGAGGTTTTAGCCCCAGGGCGGCAGGGCCAGCAGCTGGCTGGAGGAACCCCACAACACCAAGAGCTGTGGCGACTCCAGAATTATAAACAAAGACTTGCCTAGGACAAAGTAAGTGGTTAGTGTCCTATGGACTTTGGGACCTGTATTTCGGGGAATGCGTAGGCTCCCTCCCCTGGGGGCTAGAAGCCACTGAGGACAAACACCATTTTGTAGTTTTCAGAGGCAGGTCCGGCTCCCGGCCTACAAATTTGTAGGGAGATCCAGCGATCAGTCTTGGGGGGTAATCGCTCTTGCTTTAACCTCCCTGGATCTGGATTGTGATCTAGGGTGCAAGTCATGGGTGGGTTTACAACTTGCCAGAAACAGAAGTTGCCCCCCACACGTTTGGGATGAAAATTCCTCTATCTGGCCTTAAAGCCATAGTGTGGCAACAAGCCCAAAAGTCAAGTAATTAAGCGGCAACATGACAACGCAAAGGAAACAGAAAACGCAACCCTAGACTCCTATTTTGGGGACATAGAGCGGGAAAAGGACTGTGAGGTCAGAAGTCCTGCTCCAAAAGCCCCAGGGGAAAACATGAGCAGGTTGCAGGCCATAGAGGACCTCAAGAAGGACTTTAAAAATCAAATAAGAGAAGTGGAGGAAAAATTGGAAAGAGAAATGAAATTGATGCAGGAAAAGTATGTAATGAGGGTCAACAGCCTGACTGAGGAAAACAACACCTTAAAAAATAGACTAACTCAATTGGCAAAGGAGGACCAAAAGGGCAATGAGGAGAAGAATGCTTAAAAAAGTCGAATTGTCCAGATGGAAAAAGAATCTCAAAAGTTCACTGAGGAGATTCATTCCTTCAGAGTTAGTCTGGAGCAAATGCAAGCTAGTGACTTTATGAGAAATCAAGATGCTGTTAAGCGATCCAAACAAATGAAAGATTAGAAGGCAATGTAAAATATCTCATGGGAAAAACCACTGACCTGGAGAATAGATCCAGGAGAGACAATTTAAAAATTATTGGACTACCTGAAAGGCAGGATCAAGCAAAGAACCTAGAAATCACCCTTCAAGAAATTCTCAATTAAAACTGCCCTGATGTTTTCGATTCAGAGGGCAAAATAGAGGTTGGAAGAATACACAGATCACCACCTGAAAAAGATTCAAAAAAGAAAACTCCCAGGAATATTACAGCCAGGTTCCAGAATCCCCAGATCAAGGAGAAAATACTCCAAGCAGCCAGGAAGAAACAATTTCATTATTGTGGAAACACAATCAGAATGTTTTATACCAATCTCAAGAAAGGGCCACCTTCCTGACAAATGGTCATAGAAGAGAAGCAGTTTACAAAAGGAAATGACAAAGTTTTAAAGCCCTAATGTGGAATTGTCCCCCACCACCCCTTCTGACCCTTTTCTTTTATTGCCTAAAAGTCAGGTACACAGTCTAAGGAAAACAATCTACCCCAAGTACTGGAACAAGGAAACAGTAGAACACCCAATGTACTTTTGAGAAAGTACTTCTGTCCTTATTTTGCATATCTTATGCTGAGGTGTTGCTGAAGAGAGGGGTGAATCCCTACTGCTCTGAATTTTGAGTGCTTGTAGATCATGTAATTTCTGTTGAATAGGAACTGGGGCCTGCTTCCCACTTAATATCTTACTAGATTTTATAGTATAATATCAGAATTTTTCACTTCTTTCACTCAATACCATCAAGATAATTAAAAAGGCTGTGGTTAATGCCATGCAGAACATTAATACCAATAGAATGATAGCAACATGGTGGGTTATCAAAGTCCCCTTATGTTCAAGGAAGTTATGGGGGAGGGGGGAGATACTGAGAATGTTGACATGAAGCTTACTGGAAAGGTAATTTATTGACTGCCAGAAAACAGAAAAGAGAAGTTGATTTCCAGAGAAGGAATTCTGCAACAAGAGACAGACCTGATTTCATTCATGGAATGGAAGCTGCCACTCAGCTTTCATCAGGGCCTGATTCACGAGGAATAATTGTCATTCCTTAAACCCACATGTCGAAGTATGTATTCCCTTTGTGAAAAGAATGGATGAGAGAGTTGACGAGAACAACAGACCATAAATAACTTATCAGAAATAAATGGGTTTCTGGAGCTAACCTCAACAAGTCTTTAGACTAAATGTTTGTAAATCCTTCTGTCTAAATGTAAATAGAAATGATTCAATTTTTCTTCATTTTCTTTCGTAATGTTAGGGCTCTTCCATTAACTGCCATTCCCTCATTCACTCTCTTAGCCAGGTGCAATCCCTAACCTAATCACTAAACCCAATCCCTGTGTTTACTGCTTTCTGGAACCTTGAAATAATCTCAGGATCAAGTTTTACTTATAGGATTTATATTTGTATTATTTTATCTTGGTTAACCTCCCTGTCCATCTTTACTTTTTTTTTCCTGCCTTAGCCATTGATAAGAGTATAGATCATCCCCCCCCCTTTTCTAGTTGAAAAGTCACTGAACTGAGTACTGAGTTTGTCATTTGGATTTAGTTGACTTCAACACAAGGATATTCTTTCTGTCTTTGTCTCATGATATATTGTTAAGAAAGTGATGAATTCTAATTAATGCTAAGGGCTAAGTTGTGGGTGGAATGCCAAGATGGAAAATGTTGGTGGTCAATAACCTTACTTGTCCTAGTGGATCATTTGGCTAGGGTGAAACAAAATGGTCCATCAACATGTATTTTTAAAATACTTACTATATGTCAGGCACTGTGCTAAGCCTTGGGTTTTCAAATAAAAGCAAAACAGTATCCATTTCCCTAATTTTTAATGCATAGATATGTTAAAAACTTGGAATATCCAGGATATATGCTGAAGCTAATCCTAGAGGAAGAACTATTAGCCTGATATCTTTCTGCTAAATATTTCTAAATTTGCAACTAGAATCTTAGAATCAAAGAAGTAAAGACTGTTGGTTTTGGAATAGACCTTAGAACATTGAATGATAAAGGCAGAAAAAGAACTTCAAGATGATGTCTGAATTCAGAAAAAATGAGTTCTCAAGTCAGAGAATCATTCATCTATTTTAATTTTGACCTCCAGATAACTCTAAAGAATCCAAAGTTTTGCTGTCAAATTCCTAAATTAATAACATTTTTAAGAGCCTCGATTATAATTTCCTCTTTTACTTCTTAAGGAGTATGGAAAGAGTGCAAAAAGGAAAAGGATAGAGGGTGATATAGAACAGGAGTGCACAACATACAACCACAGCCACCAAAGGATTTCAGGCAGCCTGTAAAAAATGTAGGGTTAGCACCCTGCACTCTCCTGTTTGTCATATGGCCCAAGGCAACCAAACTGATGTCGATACAAAGGTGTTCTAAGGGCTAATATTAAGTCTCTTCCCTTATCTTGAAATACCATAAAAGTTTCCCTTTGTCCTAGACCATTGAATTCCCTATCTCCCCACATCCTGGGTCATGTGATTTCCAGTCTCCCTTATCTTGTGTCATCCATCTTCCTCATCCTATCCCTAAATCCCCAACCCCCATTAGAAATCCTAAACATTACATGATCATTCCACAGACTATATAGCTTTAGGTCTATATAAGTCTGGTCCTTTTCCTATATCAGTGCCTTTGTTTAGCTCCTTGCTAAATCTCAGGCCCACTGATTTTGCATCAGTAAAGCTTCCCTTGGTTAGGAGAAATTTTCTTAAGTGAATTCTTTCAATCTGAACATGCTCTACCAACTCTGACCTCATCACAAACAGTCTGTCTGTAGTCTAACTTGTCTGGGACCCAACAAAGTTTAGAAGTTGTTCGGATCTGATAAATAAGAAAGGAAGAAGAGGTGATAAAATCCCAATCAGTTCATTCCAATACTCTTTATAGCAATACTTTTTAGAGATACCAATTAGGGAAGAGATTGAAAACAATGCCTAGAGTGAGAAATGAGATTATCTGTGATTTCCTCTTTCTTAGCCTCCCATGTAGTAGCAAGGCCAATCAAGATCTTGGCATATTTATTCAATTCATTAAAAACACGAAGCCTCCAATGGAATACCCTCTGGGAATATTTACTGAAACAAACACAACAGATTCCTCTCAATCCCCCCTCACCTGGGAAGATGAGATTTCAATCTAAAACACTTATCAGCCAAGTACTCAATAAACACAGCAGTAGTATTTTGTTTTGTTTTGGTTTTTAAACCGTTCCACCTCAGAGTGGGCAGAATTCCATGACATACATGGGATGATCCTTTCTGTAACTGCAGATTGCTGAAATGAGCTGATGATATATCACTAATCTGCAGGAAAGTGAAGGTGGAGAGAAAGCTGTTCTGCCTTAGTCTTTAAAGACCTAGATGTACCCACAGAATTTGGAAGCACAAATCATCAACCTAACTATTAATTTACTGTGTGATCTTGGCCAAATCATCTTGCTTCCTGGGATTCAGTTTTCAATGAGGGTTTCAGGTGAAATGATTTCTATGATCGGTTTCAGTCACTTTATCCTATGGTTTAAGATACTTTCTAAATATCAACATCTACACTTCAAAATCATATTAATTAGTCCATATTGCATCTTTTGACACTGGATATAAAGACAATCTCAAAAATCAATCCTGGCCTCAAAGAACATAAATCCTACTCAGAAAATACAACATGAACAAAGATAAGCGAATATGAGGTAAATTGAAGTGGGGGAGAAAAAACTAAAAAAGTCTGTGAGGGAATGGAGCAGGATAAAAGGTCTAATAGGGTATTTAGAGGAAAAATTGTTACTCAGAGGTAAAAGCAAGAAAGAATCAAATTATAAGAACTTTGTATCATCTTACACATGGAGTACTGAGTTTGGGGAATGAACAGTAATCGAATTTGGCTAGGTCCTAGAGACACTGAAGGGGATTCGTATTAAATATACCTGGTAAAGTTAGGTAGGGGATAGATCATGGAGGATAATGACTGAGGAATTTGTATTTTAATATTTACAAATGAAAGATAGCAAAAAGTATTTGTTTTGCACATTCAAACCACTATGACAAGGGCTAGAGATGAACATAGAAAAGCATGGGATTTCTCTATTGTCAAATTGCTTACATTCGAATGGAAACAACACAAACACTCATGTGGATACAAAAGTGCCCAAAGGGTTTAAAATAATATTAAGGGTTGCTTTTTCAGTACTTTGTGAAGCTCCTAGTTTATTTATTTATTTTTTTTTATTAAATTAATTTATTAGTTTAGTTTCAGTTAACAAGATTCAATTCCATAGTTCCTTGATTTTCAAATTTCCTTTACTTCCCTCCCCCCTCCCCTCATGACATCATATAGTACAGTATAGGGTCTGCAAATGTATTCATATTAAACATTATTCCAATTACAAAGGCATATTGTACTAGGTGGGATGAAAGATGGTAAGGAAGAAGTAAAATCAAACAATGAGAAGAACAAGATCATTTAGTTTGCTTCCATCAGGATTCAGGCTCAGTTCTTTCTAGTTATATCTCTGGATGGCGCATTTCTCACTTTCTTGAGTCATTCGGGATTAACTTATATCACTGCATTGCTGAAAAGAGTCCAGTCTGTCATAGTTGGTCGTCACAGATATGGTATGTCTGTGATTGTATACAAATTTCTTCTGATTCTACTCTTCTCGCTCAGCATCAGTTTGTATAAGTCTCTCCAGGTAATTATGAAATCCGTCACCTCCTCGTTTCTTATAGCACAATAAAATTCCATTACATTCATATACCACAACTTGTTTAGCCATTCCCCAATTGATGGGCACCCCTTTAGTTTCCAATTCTTTGCAACCACAAAAAGGGCTGCTAAAAATATTTTTGTACATATGGTTCTTCCTCCCACTACTATGATCTCTTTGGGATATAACCCTAGGAGTGGTATGGCTGGGTCAAAGGGTATGAAATTATTTATAATCCTTTGGGCATAATTCCAGATTGCTCTCCAGAATGGTTGGATAAGTTCACAACTCCACCAGCAATGTATTAGCGTTCCAATTTGCCCACATCCTCTCCAGCATTTGTCACTTTCTTGTTTTGTCATCTTAGCCAATCTGACTGGAGAGATGTGGTATCTCAGAGTTGTTTTGATTTGCATTTCTCTAATTAATAGTGATTTAGAGCATTTCTTCATATGCTTATAGATATCTTTAATTTCTTTCTCTGAAAACTTCCTGTTCATATCCTTTGACCATTTCTCAATTGGGGAATGACTTGTATTCATATAGATTTGGCTCAATTCTCTATAAATTTTAGAAATGAGTCCTTTATCAGAGACACAAGTTGTAAAAATTCTTTCCCAATTTCCCACCTCCCTCTTGATCTTGGTTACATTGGCTTTGTTTGTACAGAAGCTTTTCAATTTAATGTAATCAAAATTATCCATTTTGCATTTTATAATGCTCTCTAATTCTTGTTTGGTCCTAAAATCTTCCCCTCTCCACAGATCTGTCAGGTAAACTATTCCTTGCTTTCCCAAATTGCTTACAGTATCATCCTTTACACCTAGATCATGCACCCATTTAGACTTGATTTTGGTATATGGTGTTAGATAGTGATCTATGCCCAGTTTCTGCCATACTGTATTCCAGTTTTCCCAGCAGTTTTTGTCAAATAGTGCATTCTTGTCCCAAAAACTGGGGTCTTTGGGTTTATCGAACAATAGATTGCTATATTCATTAACTGCTGGGTCTCCTGCACCTAATCTATTCCAGTGATCCACTACTCTACACCTCTGCCAGTACCAAGCAGTTTTGATGACTGCTGCTGTATAATACAGATTAAGATCTGGCATAGCTAGTCCACCTTCCCTAGCATTTCTTTTCATTAATTCCCTTGATATTCTAGACCGTTTGTTTTTCCAAATAAATTTTGTTATTATTTTGTCTAACTCTACAAAGTAGTTTTTTGGTAGATTGATTGGAATGGCACTAAATATATAATTTAGTTTGGGTAAAATTGTCATTTTTATTATATTAGCTCGACCCAGCCACGAGCAATTGATATTTTTCCAACTATTTAGATCTGTTTTTATTTGTGTGAGAAGTGTTTTGTAGTTTTGATCATATAGATTCTGGGTTTGTTTTGGCAAGTAGATTCCCAAATATTTTATAATGTCTACAGTGACTTTAAATGGGATTTCTCTTTCTATCTCTTGCTGTTGAGTTTTATTAGAGATGTACAGGAATGCTGAGGATTTATGTGGGTTTATTTTATATCCTGCAACTTTGCCAAATTTATTTATTGTCTCAAGTAATTTTTTACTTGATTCTCTAGGATTCTCTAAGTATATCATCATATCATCTGCAAAGAGTGACAGCTTGGTCACTTCTTTGCCTAATTTGATTCCTTTGATTTCTTTTTCTTCTCTAATTGCTACTGCTAACGTTTCAAGTACCAGATTGAATAAGAGGGGTGATAGTGGACACCCTTGTTTCACTCCTGATCTTATTGGAAAGGCTTCTAGTTTATCCCCATTGCATATAATACTTGCTGATGGTTTTAGATAGATGCTAGCAACTATTTTAAGGAAGGCTCCATTTATTCCTATACTTTCTAGTGTTTTTAATAGGAATGGATGTTGTACTTTGTCAAAAGCCTTTTCTGCATCTATTGAGATGATCATGTGGTTTTTGCTAGTTTTGTTGTTGATATGCTCAATTATATTGATGGTTTTCCTAATATTAAACCATCCTTGCATTCCTGGAATGAATCCTACCTGATCAGGGTGTATTATTTTTGTGATAAGTTGTTGGAGTCTTTTGGCTAATATTTTATTTAGAATTTTTGCGTCTAAATTCATGAGGGAGATTGGTCTATAATTTTCTTTCTCTGTTTTATCTCTTCCTGATTTAGGAATCAGTACCATATTTGTGTCATAGAAAGAGTTTGGTAGGACTCCTTCTTCACTAATTTTCCCAAATAGTTTGTAGAGTATTGGAATCAATTGTTCTTTAAATGTTTGATAGAATTCACTAGTGAACCCATCTGGCCCTGGAGATTTTTTCCTAGGGAGTTCATTGATGGCTTGTTTGATTTCTTTTTCTGAGATGGGGTTATTTAGGTAATTCACTTCCTCTTCAGTTAATCTGGGCAACTTGTGATTTTGTAAATATTCATCCATTTCACTAAGATTGTCATATTTATGTGCATACAATTGGGAAAAATAATTCCTCATTATTTTTTTGATTTCCTCTTCATTGGAGGTAGATTCACCCTTTTTATTTTTGATACTCATAATTTGGTTTTCTTTCTTTTTTTTTATCATATTGACTAAGGGTCTATCAATTTTGTTGATTTTTTCATAAAACCAGCTCTTGGTTTTATTTATTAATTCAATGGTTTTCTTAATTTCAATTTTATTAATCTCACCTTTGGTTTTCAGTATTTCTAATTTAGTACTAAATTGGGGATTTTCAATTTGTTCTTTTTCTAGCTTTTTCAATTGCATGTCCAATTCACTGACCTCCCTTCTCTCTGCTTTAATTAAGTATGCACTCAGGGATATAAAACTTCCCCTGAGAACTGCCTTTAGTGCATCCCACAAATTTTGGTATGTTGTTTCATTATTATCATTCTCTTGAATGAAATTATTGATTGTTTCTATAATTTCTTCTTTGAACCACCAATTTTTTAGGATTAAATTGTTTAGTTTCCAATTAGGTTTTAGTCTATCTTTCCATGGCCCTTTATTGCATATAATTTTTATTGCATCATGATCTGAGAATGATGCACTTACTATTTCTGCCTTTCTGCACTGGATTGTGAGGTTTTTATGCCCTAGTACATGGTCTATTTTTGAGTATGTACCATGCACTGCTGAGAAGAAAGTAAATTCCTTTTTATCCCCATTCAGTTTTCTCCAGAGATCCATCATATCTAGTCTCTCTAAGATTCTATTCACCTCCTTAACTTCTTTCTTGTTTATTTTGAGGTTAGATTTATCGAGTTCAGAGAGGGGGAGATTAAGGTCCCCCACTAGTATAGTTTTGCTATCTATTTCTTCCTCTAATTCCTTTAACTTCTCCTCTAGGAATTTGGATGCTATACCACTTGGTGCATATATATTAAGTAGTGATATTGCTTCATTCTCAATGGTGCCTTTTAGTAGGATATAGTTTCCTTCCTTATCTCTTTTAATTAGATCTATTTTTGCTTTTGCTTTATCTGAGATAAGTATTGCTACCCCTGCTTTTTTTACTTTAGCTGAGGCATAATAAATTTTACTCCAACCTTTTACCTTTACCCTGTGGGTATCCCTTTGTTTCAAATGTGTTTCTTGAAGACAGCATATTGTAGGATTATGGTTTTTAATCCATTCTGCTATCCGCCTCTGTTTTATGGGAGAGTTCATCCCATTCACATTCACAGTAATGATGACTATCTGTCTCTTCCCTTCCATCCTATTCCCTCCCCTGTTTATGTTTTTGTTTATTCCTTCTCCCTTCCCCTCCTTGAAGTTTTCCCTTTTGACCACCCCCTCCCTCAGTGTTCCCACCCAGTGACCCCCCTTCTTAACCTACCCTCTCCCCTTACTACTATTTCCCTCCCTTATAATCCCTCCCTTTAGTCTCCTCCTTTTCACCCCCCCTTACCCTCCCACTATCTATAGGACACAAAAAATTTTTATACTTATCAGAGTAAATTACTCCCCATTTGATTCCAAACCAATGAGAGTAAATTTCAAACAATGCTCCTCTCCCTCCCTCCAATTCCTCTATTTAATGAATTTATGTGTCTATTCACGTTAGATTCTTAAACTTCACTGATTAATTTGATCCTTCTTTGAACCAGAACCAGTGAGAATAGTGTTTAAATGATGTTCCTCTCCCTCTTACTTTCCCTTCTTCTATAGTGTGTTTTGATGCCTCTTCAGATGGCATATTTTACCTTTTCCTAGCTCATCCTTTCCTTTTTCCCATTACAGTACCATTGATCCCCTTAATAGTCTTTTTTTTTTTTAGACTCCATGTTAGTGCATTCATACCCACACCCTCTAAGTATAACCCTTTTGCAGGTCATGATAATCATAGAGATTTCAAATATTGACAGTTATCAGCTCCACATATAGGGATGTGAACATTTTGCTCTTGTTGCATCCCAGGTAATGAGCTTGTGTTTGTGGGTGTGGGTGTGTGCACTTCTGCATGTGTGAGTCTATGTTACCCTTGTTTACCTTTTTATGTTCTTCTGGAGTCTTGTAATTGGAGATCAAATTTTCCATTGAGCTCTGGCTTTTTCATTAGGAAAGTCTGGAAGTCCCTTACTTCATTAAACGTCCATCTCCTTGCCTGAAAGATTATGCTCAGTTTTGCCGGGTAGTTAATCCTTGGTTGTAGTCCTAGCTCTCTTGCCCTACGAAATATCAAATTCCAGTCCCTCCGCTCTTTTAATGTAGAAGCTGCTAGGTCCTGTGTGATCCTAACTGTAGTTCCTCGATATTTGAATTGTTTCTTTTTGGCTGCTTGTAGAATTTTTTCTTTAATCTTATAATTCTGGAATTTGGCTACTATATTTCTTGGAGTTTTCAGTTTGGGATCTCTTTCAGGAGGAGTCCGGTGAATTCTATCAATAGCTATTTTATCTTCTGATTCCAGGACCTCAGGACAGTTTTCTTTGACAATCTCTTGGAGGATGTTGTCTAGACTGCTTTTCTCATCGTGGCTTTCTGGTAGACCAATAATTCTTAGGTTGTCTCTCCTGGATCTGTTCTCTAGGTCAGTTATTTTTCCAGTGAGATATTTTACATTTTCTTGCAATTTTTCGATCATCTTGTTTTTTTCGATTGACTCCTGCTGCATCATAGAGTTCTGAGTTTCAGTTTGGTTGTATCTAATTTTTAGTGAATTATGGTCTTCAGTAAGTTTTTGAAGTTCCTTTTTTAGGGAGGTATTTTCTTTTTCCAAGTTGGTCATTGCCTCCCTGATTTGGTCTTTAAAATTTTTCTTAAGCTCCTCCAGGAATGCTATTTGGGCTTGAGACCAGATCATGTTTCCTTCTGTGGTCTCTGGTGTGGGCAGAGAGTCTATATTGTCCTGTGTGTTTTGTTGTTCTTGCCCTGCATAGTATGCTCGAATAGACTTTCTTGCCTTCCCCTTCTCCTTTTCAGCTTCCTTCCTTCCCATTGTGACTTCCTGTTTCTTAGTGTCTCAGGCTATGAGTTTGGGGCCTGATCCTTGACTTTGAATACCTCTGGGTGGCTAGTTTATGGCTAAGTCAGGGAAGTCAGTGAGGAATGTAGATGTGTAGGTGGGGATGAGTCT
>WOXC01005682.1:0-120563 GCA_011680675.1 Gymnobelideus leadbeateri | reverse complement strand
TTTCTGTTGTTTCCATTTCCATTGTTGTAGTGACCATGCATACTGTTTTCCTGGTTCTGATCCATTTATTTTGCATCAGTTCATTTAAGTTTTCCCATGCCCTGCCATTATCCTGTTCATCATTTCTTATAGTATAGCAATATTCCATCATATTAGCCCACCACAACTTGCTCACTCATTCCTCACTTGATGAGTCCCTACTTTGTTTCCAGTTCTTTTTTGCTATAAATACTCTAGTGATTACAGGACCTTTCTGTCATTCAACCTGCTAAGGCTATATTCCTAGCAGTGGAATCTCTGGGTTAAAAAGGTATGGGCATTTCAATCTTCCCCCCTCCTTTTTATTTTATTTTATTTTTTACTAAATAATATTTTATAGTCCATTTCTTCACATAATGTTCATTCATTCTTACTGACTTTTCCTCTTATTTGGCTGTTGATACTATGAATTTCATTTGCTGATTCTGCTTTTTATTAGTTTGAATTATTTCATAAAGGTTTTCTAAATTTTTTGCATTCCTCTTACTTGGTCTTAATTGTGTTACAGTATCCCATTTCACCAATGTACCATAATTTCTTTAACTATTCCTCTATTTTTAGACATTTAGATTGTTTATAGTTTGCTTTTTTGCTTTTATTTTTGCAATTATGAACAACACTGCTAAAAAAAATCTTTGAATATAAGGCTCTTTTTGTTGTTTTTGATAACATATTCTGATTATAATTCCATTATAACAATAATGGAATGATTAGTTTTGTAACTTTTACTGTGCACTACCAGATTACTGTCTTGAAAGATCCTTCAAGTTTGCAATCCTACCAGCAAAGTATGAGTGTATTTTCTTCCCCCTTACTCCAGCTGTGAGCTTTGTTGCTTTTGAGGGACTGATTTGATGCACGAGATAGTACGCAACCTATAATTTGCATCTCATTGGTTATTAGTGAAACCGAGCATTTTGGGGAGTAGTTATGAACAATTTGTGTTTCTTCTTTTGAAAATTCACACCCCCATATAACAGAGGAAGAAATGAAACTTAGAGATAAGGACTGACTTGCCCAAGCTGGTTAGCAGTGAATGGGGCTGGTATTCTAATTCTAATAATTCAGGGCTACCAAATCCAAGTTCCGTGCAATTTCTATTCTCTCACGTTATTCTCTGCTGTTAGTGTCTCTGGCCTCCAGTGAATTGTGTTTTATCTTGATCCTAACATTAGGAACAAGTTGGAGCAAAGTTATAAAAGGAAAAAAAATACCCCAAAACAAAAAACAACCCAAGACTGACACCACAAGTAACCATCATTCCCCTCCCTCTACCTCCTTTCTGACATAGTATGGAAAGAATACTGGATTTAGAGTCAAAGGGCCTGGATTTGAATTCTGATTCTGGGACTTAGTAGCTGTGTGAATGCTTGAAAAGAAACTCCAGAAAGAATGTTAAATATTTCAATAAATTAGTATTCTTATTTAATAACAATATATACTTATATATTAATAGATTGTTGTCATCTATTATATAATTATATAATATAACCACATTGCATCCTGAGTCATCTACAGTCATCCTGATGAATATCTGGCCACTGGACCCAGATGGCTCTGGAGAAGGAAGTGAGGCTGGTGACTTTGCATAGCCCTCCCTCCCTCACATCAAAATCAACTGCAAGTCATGTCATCATTCCCTGATGTCGTGGTCTTCTTTGAAAACAAAGGACAAATACAACAACAATATACCTAGTTATATAATATTTAATGTTATTTAACATGTTCTGTTATATAATATATTGTGTTTATTATGTAAATATGATTTGAAATAATATTTTTAATCATATAATAATGAGGGTGTTTGGGGCAGCTAGGTGGTGCAGTGAATAGAGCATTGGCCCTGGAGTCAGGAGGACCTGAGTTCAAATCTGGCCTCAGACACTTAACACTTACTAGCTGTGTGACCTTGGGCAAGTCAACCCCAATTGCCCTGCCTTACCCCTCCAATAAGACCAAAAAATAATAATTAGGGTGTTCAAACTAGACCATGAAAAAGGGTGACAAAAAGCATTTTCGTTCTTCTTTGTAGGGGTAGACTATACATGTGGAAAACTGTATATCCAGTCAGATTCTATTGTTGGTTAGTTTTGAAGAATTATTTCTTTTCCCCTTTAAAATTTTTCTTTTCAAAGACTAACTTACTGTGTAGGGGAGAGGAGGGATAAATGCAGAGGTGAAAGTGATGTAAAACAGAGATATTACTAATTTTTTTTTTAATGAGGACCCAGTACTCATCCTAAAGGGACGTATCTGATGATCAACTCATCAAGAGTGTTGCTGTTCAGTCACTTTTCACTCATGTCCAACTCTTTTCTTGACAATGATACTAGAGTGGCTTGCCATTTCTTTCTCCAGTTCATTTTACAGATGAGGAAACTGAGGCAAACAGGGTTAAGTGACTTGTCCAGGGTCACACAGCTAGTAAGTATCTGAGGCTGGATTTGAACTTAGGAAGATAAGCCTTCCTGACTCCAGCCCTGACAATATATCCACTGTATCACCTAGCTGCCCATCAAGGGTAGGAAAAACATTTTGGTGGGAGGGGATTTCCTGCTGCTTCTTAAAACCAGATCATTATAAACAAACCCCTGGGGTCTGCATGTGGATAAGGATGGCCTTAGCTTCTCCCAATATCTTTTCTGGAGAAATATGCCAGCCTTAAGGAGAGACCCTCCTACCTCATTGACTGAATACCTGAAGCATGGGCTAGGGCAGAGGATGACAACTTAGACCTCTTCTTGGGGCACTTACCAGTTCAGCAAGGACGGGGAGGAAGATGATGATGGTGGCTGTATTGCTGGCAAACTCGGTGAAGAAGGCAATCACCACCGAGATAAGCAGGACTGCAATAGCGGGTGGCACATTCTCCAAGGGATGGAGTCGCCCACCGATCCATGCTGACAGCCCTGACTCCTGCCATGGAAGGGAAGAGAGGACCTTACCACTCACACCTCCGCAGACGTTCCCACTGCCAGCTGGATCTGGAGAAGCACCGGGCTGGTTCTATACTAGAAATATGGCTGTTTCCTCATTGGCAAAGGGAGTAATTTACCAAAATGCTAAAGAACTGAACACCTCTTACATGGATTGATTTGGTTATTGATCAACATGGTAATTCTTTGCATTTGTGTAATGTAGAGAGCTGGCTTTGTTGCCAGGAATACCAGGGTTCGAGTCCTATCTCTGACATAGAGTGACTGTGTGACCCTGGGAAAGTCACAATCTCTTAGTGCTCCTGGCAAATCACTAAGTTTCTAAGTAGCAAAGAAGGTGCTCGCCTGCATCGATGGAGGGAGTTTCCCCATATCAATGAAATCACACATCTAGTCCCTACCCCTATCTATTATTTGTAGAGTGCTATGTATTTTTCACATAGAAGTACCCTTTCCCCAAGTTGTTTTGACAGATAGCATTATCCTTATTTGATAGGTAAAGAAACTAAAGACTCAAAGTTGAGAATTATCTGCCTAAAGTCACACAGATTGTGACTGCTGCAACCAGGAATCAAACCTAAGAAAAATGTTTTGGAACTGGAAGACCTGGGTTTGAATCCTGACTTTTCCATGTGTTAACAAGGCAAGACCCACTTGCCCTTTAATGTATTGACTCCCTGTGGCTTCCCACAGGACTTAGGATAAGAGGACTGAATAACAATATGGATTGGTAGAAAGAGCACAGAAAATCTTGTCTTGTGTGTCTTTGAGGATGTCTGTTTCTCTCTCTAGGCCTCAATTTCCTCATCTGTAAAATGAAGGGGGTTAGAGACCTATGCTTAGAGTTGGAAGACGCAGGTTCACATCCCAGCTCTGCCATCAATTTCTTTGGCAGTAGGGGTGGGGAAAGGGGGAGGAAGACCAACCATTTATTAAATGCCTCCTATGTGCCAGGCACTGTGCTAAGTACTTTACAAATAGCATCTCTCTTGATCTTTTGTGACTTTGCACAAGCCACCTGATTTCTCTGGGCCTCCATTTCCTTATTTGTAAAATGGAGGGTCTGACTAAATTCCCTCTAAGGTCCCTTCCAGCATCATCATTCCATGGTTCTGTGATTCTGTAGACCCTTTCAGATTTCTCTAAAATCCTATGAGCCCATTGCCTCCTGTGGCTAAGAGCTCAGTGCTCTTCCCATGACTCATTCATTGTCTGACTGTGAGTTAGTAAGGAAATAGTCAGTGAAAGGATAGAGAACAAGATTTCTCTACCCACCCTGCACCCCCCTCCAGATCCCAGGGAGAGGTGGATGAGGAATGTGGCCTCTGCTCCCCCTCTGTCAGCCACTGGCTCTGGCCCAGAAGGAACCGAAGCGGTATCCAATTAACCAAATAGCAGAAGTTCCAAAGTAGAATGTTAATGACCAAGGCTTTCGATTCCTGGTGGGATGGCAGGAGGAGGGGGTGAGAGGGAATCATTCCAAAGATCTTCCCTGGAGCTGGACCCTGTGACAGGAGGGTCTCTTTCCCAGTGCACCCGCTCTGTGTACAATCCCATGTGCTGATTTCCCTGGGAATGAGCCAGGTTACCACTACCACCTTTCACTAGGCCTCAATTTCCACACATAGGGAATAGAAGGGATTATGGCTGGAAACCATGTGTGGCACCCCTAAGAACATGGGTTTTGTAGTTCTGGGGCTCTGAATGATAGTTATGCTAGGCCTTTAAGTGACAGAGAGGAGGAGACTCCTCATACCAATGATAACAATCACATCCAGGCCTCTCTTCCTCTTTTCTCTCTCTCTCTAACATACTTAGCATGCAGAGCTTCTGTTTTATTCCTCCACTAGGCTGGGAGATCTGTGAGGGCAGAGACTAAGTTTTGTCTAACCCAGGGGCAGGAAACCTGCAGCCTCAAGGCCACACTATTATAAGGAAGGTGCTGTATAAACTGTAAAGTGTTGGAGAAAAGTGATCTCTATATAGGGGGCTTCACAGTTTACAAAAGCAGTTCACATCCATTATGTCATTTGGTCCTAATGACAGCTCTGGGTCAGAGGTCAGGCAGGTGTAACTATCCCTGTCTTCCAGAAGAAAAAACTATGCCCTAGAGAGGTTAAATGATTTCCACAAAGCACGTAAATGACTTGAACTCAATGCCTCAGACTCTACCCTTTCGTGATCACAGCTGGTTACTGCAGACTTCTCATCACAGAATGTCAGAAAAGATCTTAGAACATAGAACATAGAATGCTAGAATTGGAAGAGGTCTTAGGAAATAGAAGGCAGAATAGCGGGGACTGACCCATCCCCTCTTCCATTTTTCAGTGAGGAAACAGATTATGAAAGAGGAAATCACTCTGCCAAGGTCATAAGGTTTTTAAGTGGCAGCACCAAATCCCAAACTGAAGGACTCTTGATACCCAAGGCCAGGGCTCTTTTTTCCCCTCTTTTATTTTTTTAATTAACTTATTTATTTTTAGTTTTCCACATTCATTTCCACAAGATTTTAAGTTACAAATTTTCTCCCCATCTCTCCCCTACCCCCACCCCAAGATGGTAAGCATACTAAATACCCCTTCCCCCAATCTGCCCTCGCTTCTATCATCTCCCCTCTTATCCCCTTTCCTCCTACTTTTCTGTAGGGTAAGATACCCGATTGAGTGTGTACATTATTTTTCCAGGACTCTTTTTAACCCAAAATCTCCCCTTCCCTCCTCAGAAGCCAGACCCACTCTCCCCGCCAATTCTGAGGCTTCAGCCAAGGAGCTTCTGAAAGCCAGGACTCCTGGCTTAACAATGGCCTTAGGGAAGCAGTGGGAAATCTGAACCAGTATCAACGATTTCCCCTTTATCCCTGTGCCTGGAGCTTCCCATAGCTGGCACCAAACAAAAGAAAGCTGCCTTTCCGCAGTCTGCCCTGAGCTCAGGCCTCAGCTCCAGGGTTGATCTGGCGTCTCAGACACTGGGAGGGGGACATTACCTCGCAGCCTTTGGCCATTGCAAAGCCACCGCCCAGAAGCAGGATGATGTTCCAAGGCACAGTCTCCTGGGCCTTCTTCCACGACAGCAGGGGCTCCATCTCCGTGTTGGGAGCTGGGCAGAACCCCCCCCCACAAGGAAATCATAATATGAGGATGCAATTCACGCTCAGTAGAACCCAATGCACGGGTGGGGTCAGGGGCCAAGGGATAACGTTGGCCTCCCATAAATATGTCAGGATGTTAGGATGCCTCTTTTCCAAAGTGATGGGGCCACTATCTGCCAAGTTTAAATATCCTTAGCTACAGTAATATTTAAAAGGCTGCCATGTGGAAGGATTTGATTTATTCTGTTTGACTCCAAAGGGGAAAGGAGCAAGGGATGGGTGTGGTAGGGAGGCAGATTGTGACTCAACATATGGAGAAGTTTCCAGTAATGACACTTGTCCCCCTGTACTGCCCTCTGCATACCTCCCCCAATGACACTGGCCTGCTTGCTGTCCCTTGCAGATGACTCCATGAGTCATTCCTCATGCCTGGCAGGCTCACCCTCCCCACCTTGTCTCTTAACTTCCCTGGTTCTTTCAAGACTCAGTTCACACATGCAGGAGACCTTCCTGGGGCCCTCTGCCTCCACTGCTTTCCCTCTTTAAAATTATCCCCAGTTTGGGGGTGGCTAGGTGGTGCAGTGAATAGAGTGCTGGCCCTGGAGTCAGGAGGACCTGAATTCAAACATGGCCTCAGACACTTAACACAAAATCTAGCAGTGGGCAAGTCTCTTAACCCCAATTGCCCTCCAAAAAAGAAAAAAAAGTTTAAAAGTTTAAAATTACACCCAATCTACTCTATATACATTTTATTGGGGTCTAGTTATTTGCATGTTTACATATTATTTGTATATTTATGTGTTATTTACATATATTTCTGTTCTAAGGTGAACCCCTTGAGGACAGGGAAAATGTCCCTGTGCTTAGCAAAATTTTTGGCACATAAACAGAGCTTATGGCATGCTTGACTGACTGGCTGTCCTAAAGTGGAATTTGGGGCTGTCTTGGGAGATGATGGGAACCCCATCACTGGAGGCCTTCAAATAGGATGGTTGACCTGAATAAAGCCTGTGCTATGTTCTAAGTTTCCTTGTGTTCACACCTGCCTTTCTCACTACTCCCCAGCTAGGATAGCACAATTGGTATGATTAATTTGAATGTTTTATCTCTGGAGGTGAGCTAAGCTCCTAGAAAGCCTAGACCAGGGGCAACTACATGGCACAGTAAATAGAGCACCGGCCCTGGAGTCAGGAAGACCTCGGTTCAAATCCACCCTCAGACACTTGACATTTACTAGCAGTATGACCTTGGGCAAGTCATTTAACCCCAATTACCTTGCCTCCTCCTTCCAAAAATAAATAAAGACTACATTGATGTGGTAGAAAGAACACTGGGTTTTGGAGTCTTAAGAGTCTGGGTTTAAATCCCCGTTCTGCTACTTACTGCTGTATGACACTTGGCAAGTTTCTTCCCCCATCCCCACTCCATGGGGTTCATTTTCCTCTTCTGTAAGATGAGGTAGTTGAAGTAGATAGTCTCTAAAGTCCCTCTAACTCCCTAGATCTATGGCTAGCCAGGGGAAGCCGTCTAGGTTATGGAAAGAGCCCTGGACCTCTGAAGATTTAAGCACTGACTTGGACACTGCCAGCCTCAGTTTCTTCATCTTTAAATGAGTATGATAAAGCTTACATTGGAGTCTCAGGGCTGACATGGGGAAAGTACTTCACATAAGCCTTAAAGGGTGAATGAAAGTTGTTGTAAATGTAACTGCCAGTCAGCCCCTGTTGAGGCCAGCGCCTCGAATGGCTTACCTTTCAAGTCAAACCACCACTTGAAAGCTGGCTTCTGGGATGGGAAGAAGAATAGCACGGTGACGATAGAGATGCCGGTGACAGCATCAGAGAGAAATCTACCAAAAAGAGAAAAAGAGGACAAGGCATGGGGACCGCGGGGAAGCCTGGGTAGGAAGGATTCTGCAAAGATTTATGCAAATGAGGATTTCTAAAAGCAGAGTTGGCATTCCTGACCATTCACAAGGTGCAGAGGCCATTGTCAGAAACTGGTTCTGGGCTGCACTCTGGGATACATGCCTCCTGCTGTGGTAGCACACAGCCTGCTGGCCTCAGAAACCCCCCAGAAAGGCTGGGAACTGACTGGCCAGCTCCCCTGGAATGTTTAGCTCTGAGGCCAGGGATGGAAATGTAACGTCCCCAAGTGCTGGGACCTTGCCCCTTTCCCCTCCTTACCCACCCCACCCCAGAAGAAGAAGTGATGTCTGCTAGAAGGCATACGTGGAATGAATGGGACTGGTAACCAACTTGTGGGGACCAGAGAAGCACAGGAAGGGCTGGAGAGGTAGGAAGCTGCTGGAGGTGCCATCCCCTTCCTTTGCCATCCAGGAAAGGCACTGTATGAATGAGGGGTGGGAGTGGGGGCCCTAGGTTCGGAGTCTGGGACCTGAGCTTAAATTCCAGCTCTATGAGTAGCTATGTGACCTTGGTTAAATCATGTAACCTTTGGGCCTCAATTTCTTCATCTATGAAGTGAAGACATTAGATCGAATGATCTCTAAAGGTCTTCCAAGTTAAAGATCTTGTCTCTTATGCTTTTGAGTAGAGATCAGCAAGAGTGGAAACATTTAGAGAATAGTCTTCACTTTGAGTGAGAAACTGGAGAGAAGGGGAGGAGGGAAGGGGGAGGAGTGAGGGAGAGAGAGAGACAGAGGGAGAGAGGGAGGAGTGGGAGAGGAGGAGGGAGGGGGAGAGGGGGGGAGAAAAGGAGAGACAGGCGATGAATGAATGAAAAAGCATTTAAGTTATTACTATATGAACAGTATTGTGCTAAGGGCTGGCAAGAAGGGGAGGAGGAAGGGGAGGGAGCACACTTCACCCCTCCCCCAAACATTGACATCTCCCAGAAGGCTTCTTCTCTTCAGGACTTAATTGATTCCGGCAGTTTACATATATCTTTGGGATTAATGGCTGCTTCTTCAAGGGTCTCATTTTCCTCCTTATTTTAATACAATTTTATCCTGTAATATACTGAACTGTGCTATTTCGACGGGCAATGCAGGCTTGGGCTAGGTCTTGGGCTAGGTTCTCCGTCTACTTTGGCATATCATGCCAATATTTTTATAAGTTTCCTGGATGGAGAATATGAGGTAAGAGAAACCAGAGCTCTAGAAGATGAATTTTGATCCTTCACTGGAGAAATATAGCACAGGGAAAAGAGCATGAATTTAGAGTCATGGGGCCTGGGTTCCAATCCCAGCTCTGCTACTTATTATCTGGGTGACTCTGGGTGAGTCAGACAACCTCTCTGGGCCTCAGTTTCCTTATCTGTAAAATGAAGGATTTGGACTAGAGCAGGGCTGGGGAACCTGCAGCCTCGAGGCCCCATGTGGCCCTCTATGTCCTCAAGTGCAGTCCTTTGACTGAATCTAAACTTCCCAGAACAAATCCCCTTAATAAAAGGATTTGTTCTGTAAAAATTGGACTCGGTTAAAAGACTGCACCTAGGGACCTAGAGGGCCACATGTGACCTCAAGGCCACAGGTTCCCCATCCCTGGACTAGATGTCTCTGAGATTCCTCCCAGCTCAAAATCTCTAATAAAGTCAAATAACTCTCTGGGCCTCAGTTTCTTCATCTGTTAAATGAGGGGGTTGGACTAGGTGAATCCTACCATCCTTTTTCATGAGAGCCCTTGACAAAGAATGATAACAATCTGAGCCAAATCCACCCCCTCCACCAAAACAATGGCATACAGGGTCAGCCTTTGACAAAGAAGCCTGAAAAGGGTCAGAGCCTCTTGTGTCCTTCCTGCTAGGGAGCAGAGGGATAAAACCTCTCTGCTGATTTGAAAATTAGTACTCATAGGGACCTAATGTGCTATGCTCTCTAGGTAATATCTCAGTGATATAATGACAACACAGTTTAATTACAATTACAATAAAAATAACAACTACAACTCACATTTCTAGAGTGTCTAAGTTTTACAAGTAGGTAGTATAAAAATATTATCCCCATTTTACAGATGAGGAAACTGAGGCTCATAGAGAGGATTTCTACAGGGTCACATAGCTAGTGTCAGACCCAGGACTCAAATCCAGGTCCTCCTCACTCAAGTCTAGTATGTTTTCCACCACACTAATATGCCTCCCACAATGTGACTGACATTTGGGAATTTCGGGTCCCAAGGTAAGCTAGAAATGTCGCGAGAGTTTTTTGTTATTGTTGTTCTGGGATGTCTTCCTAGGTCCCTTGCATTACACCACAATAGCAGTTATGACTTTTTGGCCCTGATCAAGGTCCATTTTTGTATAAAGATTCCTGAGAGAGAACAATAGGCTGATACAGGCAACAATTGCCAGGTTTGTTCCCCAACACTTGGGGCCTATAACAAACATGGAGGAGTTGAAGATAACCTTTACTCCAACTTTTTTTTTTTCTATTTCCCAGGTAGAAAACCAAAGGTGGTTGACAAGGTAGAGCCTTCCCTTGGCCTGGTTGATAGGACTGCCTACCATATTACAGTGAGTGTCAGAGAGGGCTGAATATTCAAGAACCCAGTTCAGAAAAGGCTTTGGGTTAGACATGTCTGAATTGCTCAGAAGAGAAGGAGACATTCTGAATCTTCAGGTGGATTTCAGTAGGCCAATCTCTTCCACTTAGGAATGAAAGCATTCTTCTTAATTACATGCAAATGAGCGCCAGTCAACATCCTTCTTAGGTTTCTAAGCATTCTCTAGCAACCCTACAGCCTCAAGCTTTGAGGCACTAAAAAATCATAGAGTGTTATATGGGGTGAGGGAGGCCTAGCATGTAAGAATGGGAAGGGCTATAAGAACACAGAGCTTAGAAGGTTAGAGCTAGAAAAAACCTTAGGATATAGAGCACACAATGTAAGTAGGAAAATAATTACAATGACAATGATGTTAAGTGATTTTGAATCATGTCTGGCTCTCTGTGACCCTATCTGGGGTTTTCTTGACAAAGATACTGGAGTGGTTTGCCATTTCCTTCTCCAAATCATTTTACAGAAAAGGAAACTGAGGCAAGCAGGGCTAAGTGACTTGCCCAGGGTCACACAGCTAGTAAGTGTCTGAGGCCAGATTTGAATTTAGGAAGGTGAGTCTTCCTGCCTCCAGGCCCAGCACTCCATCCACTGTGCCACCTAGCTGCTCCAATGATAATGACAGCTAGTGTTCATATAGTGCTTTAAGGTTTGCACAGCACTTTACAATTATCTCATTTGACCCTAGCTGCTATTATTATCACCATTTTTGCAGCTGAGGAAATTGAGTCAGAGGTTAAGGGATTTGCCCAGGATCACACAACTAGTGAGTGTTTGAGACTAGTTTTGAACTGGGGTCTTCCTGACTCCAGATCCAAGGAAGGGAATTTCAACATTATTTAGTACACTTGACACCACTGAGGAACAGAGAAGGAAGTCATCTGCCCAAGGCAATACAGTAAATTAACGACCAGCATCTTCATGCTCTGACTCCTAGTCTAGGTCTCTCTCCAAGGTACCAGGATATCTTCCAAGCAATACCAATTTTTTGAATGACCTTCCCCTGAATGGACAGACCCTTTCACAGTCAAGAAGCTCCAAAAGCAGGGTCCACTTCCCGTGGTGGCCTTACCAAGCCCCCAGAATCAGCCCAGGCCCCATCCCAAGAGGCACCAATGCATGTCATCTTACCCAGGGGAAAACAGGCTGGCCCAGCCAGGGATGAACTTTGGGTCCCTGGAGAATAGCAGAATGGCAAACAAACAGAAGAGGAAGAAGACCGCTTGTTCCGCAAACCTATGGATCACACAAAAGACTGCAATGAAAAGTACCCCTGGCCCTGAAGGAGTGCTGCTGGGGTGCAGCCTGGGCCCAGCTCTGGGAGGGCCTGGAAGCTTCCTTCTCCTATGATCTCTGGAGCATCTAATAGGAATAACCTGAGGGCTGGGATCCATCCAGGCCCACTTGCTTTCTTTTCTCATCACCCCAATAGGTCTTAAAACATACCCACCAAATATGTTTAATGTGATTGTATAGCCTCATGTATAGACTCTGTCAGATTGCATACCATCTTGGGGAGGGGAGGGAGGAGGGAGGGAGAAAAAAATTTGGAACTCAAAATCTTAAAAAAGTGAATGTTGAAAACGATCTTTATATGTATTGGGAAAAAAAATACTATTAAGTTTAAAAACCACACCCACTGATTCTGCCCAGATCACGCTGTCCATCCCCAGGAAGGAACTCATCTTCCCTAACAATGATAGCAGCTTCTAGTTTCCAGGGTACTTTACAGATTACAAAGGATTTGTTATCTTTGCCTTAGCACCCCAGTGAGGTAGGGAGTGAAAGTATCATTCTCCCCATTTTACAGATGGGAAAACTGAGATCCAGAGAGGTGCTGTCAGAAAGCTAGTCAGTGGAGGAGTCAGGACTAGCACCACTCTTCTGACTTTAATCCAGTGCTCTTTCTCTGTTGGTTCACAGAGCACTTCTGATGTGTGTGTGTGTGTGTGTGTGTGTGTGTGTGTGTGTGTGTATGTTTGTATACACGCATGCACATACATAGGGCAATTCAGTAGTTAAGAGAAAAATGAAAAGGGATCTGGCAAATATTTGCTGGTGTCCTGGAGGCAGCAAATGAGAATGCTGGGACATTTTGTGGGTGGTTGGTGCCTAGGGATGGGACCAGAGAAGACAGCTGAAGAGAAGGATAAAAGGGACCTTTTATAACACAAAATATCTGAACTAAAAGAGATATGAAGTCTTAATGACATTGCAGAGGGCCCTCCCCAAACATTAGAATGCCCACCTTCTAGTCACCTGAATCTCTATTTCCTTAAGCACAAGGTATAGAATCCTAGCCAGCTTAGCCCTACTTGTACACCATAAGAGAAATCCACAGGTGTATCTTCAGATAGGGTCAAAGGAAAGGAGGAACATAAGGACATCTTCAATAATTTCACCCACCTTGAGCTTCTGGGACATATTCCAGCAAAGGCAAAGTCAGGCTGGAAATAAATCCAAGGATCAATCAAGGCATTGATCAATCAATCAATAAATGCTTACTTAGGGCCTACTATGTACCAGGCACTGTGCTAAACCTAGGGTAAGGCTGGAGTTCTCTTCCTAAAAATGTACTACCCCTTTTTTCATCTCTGGTCATCTTCCCTTTTCCCTATGCCACAGCCCACCTAGACCCTTACTTGATTGGGCCCAGATTTTGGTAATCTTCCCTTATCACAGCTTGGGCTCGAGCTTCAGCATCTGCTCGGATTTCTGATTTTTTTGTCCTCCAGCCCCTGTTGAAATAAACCAGGATAAAGTTAGGAGTCTAGAAAAGCTGGCCATACATGTAGGGAAAGTAAGAAGCTGCCTGAACAATGCAATGGCCAACAGGTCACAGAAAGCACTCCCTCTGTGTAACCCCACAATTTCTCCCTTACTGGCCTTCTATACCGTACCTGCATTTTCCCTATTATGTATTGATTTGATTTAAGGCAAAGACCCTCTTGAAGCAAAGTATATAGACACCTTTGGACTTTGGCATGGTGTGACTTTCGTGAATGGAAGAGGCACCTCACACTTTCTCATCTTGAAAAATGGGTGCCTCTTATAAGCAAAGGCATCTCATTGGCCTAAACATCTGGTATATATTGAGTCCATGAGGTGTCACAGGGTAGGGACCTTAGAACACAGAATGTCAGAACTGGGAAGTGATAGCAATGTAAAAAAATTAATAGAACATTAATAATTATTTTAAAACCACAAAACGTCAGAGCTAGAAGGAACCTTAGAACATAGGCAGTTGGAGTTGGATGATGCCTTTTAGATCATTAAATTCAACCACTTCATTTTGCACATGAAGAAATGATCATCAAGGGTAACATAACTTGTCCAGGGTCACCCAGCAAGTTAGGAGCAGAAATGGGACGAGAGCTCTGGTCTCCTGACTTCTAGTCCAGGACTCCTTTGGTTATGTCGATCTGCCACGACAGGTCATTTTCTAGTATTATTTATTTACAAAATCCTTGTATCAATAACCAAGTGAGATAAATAGTATACAATTAGTCTCATTTAACTTATAGGGACCTGAGGATTAGGGAGAGAAGTGAGTTGCCCAGGAATACATAATTAGGAAATAGCAGAACCGGGGCTTGGACCAAGCCTTATGACACTCGGGCTTGTGTTCTTTCGACCATATACCTTCCTGCCTCCCAATCTACTATGGAGGGTGTTTGATGGTAGAACAAGAGCATTCATAGAGTGTTCCAAGTTTTGCAAAGCACTTCATGGGATACTTCATTTGGGGGCTCAAAGCAACCCTGAGATGTAGGTGCTATTTTTATACCCATTTTACATATGAGGAAACCGAGGCTCACAGAGATCATGTGACTTACCCATTGTTACACAAGTGTGTATATAAGTGTCTGAGGAAAGACTTGAATTCGGGATCAAAGGATCATAGCTTGAAGGCTAGAAAGGAGCTCAAAGGTCCTCTAGTACAACCCTCTTATTTTAAAGATGAAGGAACACCCCACCCCCACCCCCGCAGAGGCTAGGGGGCCCAACACCTCTCAGAAAAGAAGCAGCATAGGTGGGATTAGGACCCAAGACCTCTGTCTCCAGAACCAGCACTATTACCACTGTTCATGCAGTGTTTAATAAAGAAAACCCCCTCAGCAAAGAATTAATACCTTATATCGATGCCACCGTACAGGAAGGAGATCCACAGCCAGCCAGTGAGCAGGAAAAGCAGCATGAGAGGAAAGGCAAACACAAACCAGGACCCAAAGTTCACCACGTCACACTGTGGGAAAAAGCTTGAGGGAAAGAGAAAGGGAGAGGGAGATGTGAGAGAGGAGAGAGCTCTGTCAGGTCAAGGCAGCCAACTCTGGGGAAATAAGGGAGGACAGAGCAGGGACATTGCAGGTTCCCCGAGGGCATATGGGAGGAAAGATGCCCTCCTCCTACCCCCCAAATCCTGCTCTCTTCTTGGCAGAAATTGTAGGGCTCTGTCTCCTCCCAAGCTCATTCTAGAAGGCCTAGATTGCCCATTTTATATGGTAGGGCCTTCATCTGTCCTTGGTGGTGAAGTGTATGGAGTCAGGAAAATCTGAGTTCAAATAGAACCTCAGAAACTTTCTAGCTGTGTGATCCTAGGTAAGTCATTTCATCTCTGCCTGTCTCATTTTCCTCAACTGTAAAATGAGGATGATAATAGAACCTACCTTCCAGAATTATTGTGTGATCAAATGAGACAATATTTGGGGTATAAAAAAGCTTGCCAAGGTAACCTCCAACACTAGCTATGTGACCCTGGGCAAGTCACTTAACCCTATTACCAACAAAAAATAAAATAATTTTTTTTAAAAAAAGAAGCTTGCCAAGAGGTAGAGGAAATATTTAGTCAATAACTGTATTTTGTTGAAATTAATTAATCTCTTATTTTATATCTTATGTGTACATGCATGGCAAATGCTAAAATGTCTTTCATATTGAATAGGGGGTATGAGAAGATATACTAAAAGTCAAAGGGGAAGGGGATCAAAAAAAGTTGGGAACCCCTGCATAACTGAAAGGAGCCCCAAACTCTTGCTTGTAAATAATGACAAAAATACATCCATTAACTGTCTTCCTTAGAAAGGAAACTCCTACAATCTGCCTTTGTAACCTGACTAATGTCTAATGTGAAAGTATTTGTAGATCCTATACTGGATTGTATGCCATCACGGGTGGGGAGAGGAGGGAGGGAAAGAAAATTTGAAACTCAAGGAATTGTGGAATGGAATCTTGTAAACTAAAAGTAAACAAATAAATTAATAAAGATCAAAAAAAGTAAAAAAATAATAAAAAAGAAACTCCTTAGCAACAAGCACTCCCCTGAGTGGAATCAGTTGCTCTGGGAGACAATGAGTTCCTTTTGACTGGATGACCACTCCTTGGAGACTTTGTACAAAGAATTCCTATTCAGGTGCAGTTTGGCCTAGAGTTCTTTGGGGTTCCTTTGAACTTTAAAATTCTAGGATCCTATGATTTGTTCTTCATGTGACCCTGTGAAGTAGAATTATTAGTCCCATTTCATAGATGAGGACACTGAGGTTCAGAGTGGGAGAGAAAGAACCATCAGCTAGTCTAGTCACATAAGTCACAGGATCATAGAAACTCAGAGCTGAACAGGGCCTCAGAGGGCATCTGGTCCAGCCTGAACCTGAGCAGGAATCCTCTTCACAACATGCCCAGAAAGTGATCACTAGCCTTTGCTTAAAAACCTCCACTGATGGGAGCTCACTACGCCTTCCATTTTGGGATAGCTCTAATTATGAGGTTTTCCTTCCTACTGAATCAAAATCTGTCTCCAGGTACTTCCTCCCTTCCCTCTTATCCCCCACCCCACCATGTTTCTAGTTCTGCTCTCTGGGACAGAGCACTTCCAGCCCCTGGTCCCACAATCCCCAGCAGAAAATGATAGAGAGAGGATCAAGAATATTCCTGGACAACTCTAATGGACCCTTTTGCATTGGGATATGACTCTAGAGGTTCCCCAAAGCTCACAGTGTGGTCTGGGAGGAGGGAAAGACAAGAAATTCCAGAACTAGGCACGAGTCCCTACCCTGTACCTCTTCAGCTGGCCCAGCAGGATGAGGTTGGGGGCGGTGCCCGTGAGGGTAGCTGTGCCGCCGATGCTGGCTGCATACGGGATGGAGATGAGAAAGCCCTTCCAGATGTTTCTTCGGTACTCCTCCTCCTTCTCTGTGGCAGCGGTTATCTCCGGGGGGGCCTCCACATCCTCTGGTAGGCTTTTGCTTTAAACATTGCCAGATGAGAAGCTGTTCAGAGCCCTGATGGGGTGCTTAGAGTTCACCTCTTTGGAAACCTACAAAGCTATCTCAAATTTGTGCACCCAGTCAGAATCCTGAAAAGTCTTTCCAAGCCATGAGAAGGAAGGGAAGGGAAGGGAAAAGGGAAGGAAGGAAGGAAGGAAGGAAGGAAGGAAGGAAGGAAGGAAGGAAGGAAGGAAGGAAGGAAGGAAGGAAGGAAGGAAGGAAGGAAGGAAGGAAGGAAGGAAGGAGAGAGGAAGAGAAGGAGAGGGAGAGGAAAGAAGAAAATCTTAAAACCAGTCCTGAGCCGTGGAAAAGGGCAGACTCAGGCTTGAAGCAGGACAAGCCTGGAACTGGTTTACATTCTAGGGGGCACTTCCCTCAGGCTTCACTGGGATCAGAGCCTAGACCCTAGAGAGAACCTGTATTCTTTGCCTCTTTTAGAGGAGTAGAGAGAGGAGCAAAGTCTTTGGAACTGTAAACTCTGCTAGCAGCCTATTCCCCACAACATTTCCGGTGCTTATCCCCTTCTGACCACTTACACTCAAACTTCCCCCACTCACCCCCACCCCAGCTCAGCCCTGGGCCATTGCAATCACCTGCCAATGAGTCTCAGTTGCCTCCAGTCTCTGCCTCCACAACCCATCCTGCACACTGCCAATAAGCTAATCTTCCTAAAGCCCTGCTCTGATCTTGTCACTCCTCTGCTCAGATACTAATTAAATTTCCTCTCAAGTAACTGTTGGAAAATATTTATTAAGCATCTACTATATGCCAAGCGTTGTAGGTGTTGGGGATAAAAAATACAAGGAACAAAAATATCTTTCCTCTCAAAGTGCTTTCATTCTAATGGATTAAGTTGAAACAATGAAGCCTAACGTTCAAGGTCCTATGCAGCCTGGACCTTTCCAGCCTCATCTTTCCCTGATTTCTTCTGCACATCTTCTTGCTACAACTAGTCAGTGTTCTCTGAACCCATTATCCTCTCTGTCATCCATGGCCTGGAATTCCCTTTGCTCCTTTTATTCCCTCTATGCCCTACCCTCGTGCCACTGACCTGGCTTGCCTACTGAAATCTCATACATCCTTCAAGACCCAAGTGGAATCCCCTACTCCACCTCAACTTTTCTGATTCCCCCCAACTGAAAGTGATCTCTTCTACTTTGGAATTCTCCTGGTACTTTGGGGACACCTTTCCTAGGCACATGTACCATTCTGTCTTGAATTACAGTTACTAAACGGTCCACTTTTCTTCACTCAAATGTGGACTTGGGGTCTCATTGATCTATCTCTGCAAACCTAACATGAGGCTTTGTGCAAAGTAGAAGCTCTAGAAATATTTTTTTTTAAAGCAATTGGGGTAAAGTAACTTGCTCGAGGTTACACAGCTAGTTATTTATTTATGCGTGGGTGCTAATTTTTTGAGTCCAGAACCGATGCCGGGTCCTCCAGACTCCCGGGCCTCGCTCTTACTCACTGTGCCACCTAGCCTCCCCTGCTCTAGAAATATTGGCTGAATTAAACTCCCTCCTGGGAATTTATTCATCCTGGGCTGGGAAGGTTGTGCTAACTTTAGGGCCTACTTGGCCACAAAGTCACTGCATACTCTTAGAGAAATACTTTCCCTTTTCTGGGCCACAATTTATCCATCTATAAAGTGAAGGAGTTTGACTAGACAATCTTTAAGGTCCCTTCCAGCTCTGACATACTGTCACTCTATGGTGGAATTTTAGATACCACGTTCTGGTTGGTGGGAGAGGGAAAGATTGTGGGGGCAAGAGAAGAGTCTTCATTGTACCTCTCAAACCACATCCTTTTAAAGGACTATTTCTTCTGCAGAAGAGCCACCCCTGACCCTAATACAAGTTTAGTTAAGGACTTACTCCTCTGTGCTGGACAGAAACTGCATTTCAGTGGGGATAGCGTGCAGGCCATTTCTCTGGACAGCAGCTGGAAAACAAAGAGTAGGTCAACTTTCAATCACTGAAGGCAGTTTAATCAAGAAAGACTGAGCTGTCCTATCAGAGTTAGGACAACTTGCCCTCCTACCGAGGATTCAGGCTGGTCCTGTGCAGAATCAGATAGAAGCACTCACTCTTCTACCTTACCTGCCTGCTTAGAGTTAGAACTGACCCTAGGTCAGTAGTTATCTGCAAATCTACCTGAAGTATCCTACATAAAAACAGGGAACCAAAGCCACAGGCAATCTTCTCCTTCAAAAGGTTGTCCAGAAAAATCCTAGATTTAGGGGAATAGGGGATTAACAAAGGGATTACCAGATATCAGCCCTATGCTCTTTTGGAAAAAATAAGACTGTAATACTGATACAAACCCAGAATCCCAGAATGCTCTCCATTTGTGATGACCAAAGCTCACTCTCCAAAGAGGGCCTGGAGTTAGTCATCTGAATGTTAGTCTGGAGGAATTTCAATCTGTACTTCCATCTTCCAGGGGGATTTTCAGTTTTAGTTTAATCTATGTCCTGTGAAGGAATTTCTGGCATTGACAAGAAGCATTCATGGGGCTCCTTGTGTGCCTGAGATGATGATGACTGGGCTGCCACCTATTCTCTATGTAGATATGAACATAGCCTGTCAAACAGGATGGATTCACTGAAAGCCTCCAATCACACCCTTGAGCCCTGCTCCATTCCTTCTGAAAATCAACTAGAAAGTTACCTACCTACCCACAGGGCTATTGTGGGAGACCTTTGTAAAACTTAAAGCATGTAAATGTTGTTATTGTCATTATTGTTAGAACCACTGGGTATGGTAGCCTGGTAGGGAAAAATCTCTCTGACCTCATTCTCTAGGGTCTGAGGTGCTATGTGGGTCAGCTAGCCCTCTGGAGCAGGAAGGGAGGGGGAAGAAAAGGGAAGGAAAGAGGGCAAGAGGAGGTTAGCTAAATTCCGAAGAGATTTGTCTACGTGGCAAGGGGAGAGAACAGTCCTGAGGTCACTGGTACACAAGGGATTGAGAGTTAATAGCACATCTTGTGTGGCTGAAGTCACCTGCTCAGCCTTACCACAAGGCAGAAGGAACTCTGCCCTTCTTCCTGCTCTGGGCTGGTAGGTCAGCCAAGCAACCTGAAGATGAGCAAGATCATCTGAGGCTCCTCTCTCCTCCATGTAACAGTTCACATCTCTACCTATTAGCCTCTTTCCCTCTGAGTCAGAAAATTATAGAATTTCAGAGATGAAAGGAAGCTCACGGGACATAACAGTCCAACCTCTTACCCAGAATAGGAATACCCATTATAGCAATTCTTCTAGTTTCCACTAGAATTCTTCCATTGATGAGTAGATCATTACCTAGCCAGTCAACCCATTCCATTCTTGGAATGGCCCTAATTGATTTTAAAAAATGTTCCTTCTTATATTAATTCAAAATCTGCCTCACACTAAATCAGGTACATTGCTCTTAGGTCTTCCATCCTGGGGCAAATGTAATTCTTCTCTCACAAGACAGTCCTCCAAATACTTGAAGATGGTTATTCTATCTCCCTAAGTTTTCTTTAAGCTAAAAATCCCCAGCTCTTCACACAGCATATTCTACTGGCTGACTGTATCTGGGATGCCCAGAACTGAGCAGAGAATGACAGAGTATGGCAGAATGATTACTGCCCTTGTTTTGGACACTGTGGATTTCTCCTAAGCCTTAGTTTTTGGTTGTCACATCACAGTATTGACTTACGTTAAGCTTGCAAGCCACTAAAACCTCTAATGAAACTATTGTTTATGTGAGGAAGATCTGGGGGTGTAAGAGAGCAGTAGATTTAATAGGAATTAATAATGTGACAAGGCACCCCACAAGCTAGCAGTTTTGGTGAGGTTGAGTTTTAGGAATTCAAATTAAACTTGTACTTAGCTACTAATAATTTCATATTATTTCATTCATCCCACCATTCTAGTCAGTCAAGATCTCTTTGAATCCTATGTCATCTAACATACTAATTATCTCTCTATTTCATCTACAAGTTTGATAAGCGTGCCATGAAAAATGTTGTACAGCCCAAGATCAAGGGCAGATCCCTGGGACCCGCCACTAGAGATTTTCATCCGATTTGAAAGTGGCTAGGTTTGGGGTCCAATTATTCAACCCGATTCCAATTCACCTAATTATTCTGCTATCACTGGGGCCCTATCTCTCCATCTTCTCTACTAGCATGAAATTCTGTAGAATGCATGGCTGAAATTTAAGTATGTCACGTTTTCAGTGTTCCCCTGATCTACTGGTCTAAAAACCCTGTGAAAAGAGGAAATGAGATTAATCTGGAGTTTTTTTTTACAGTTTTTCCTATCTTTTTAAATTTTTATTTTTGTTGATGACTTTATTTTTACATATCATTCATTTCCAACTATATCCTGCTCTTTCCTATATCCAGCAAAGCAACCTTCAAGACAGATAAAAAAAGGAAGGAGAAATGCAATTCAGCAAAGCCAGTTAATCTATTCTTTGGCCACACCTGACAGTCTGGTCTTTTTTTTTTTTTAAGAAGCTTTGCAAAAAATTCAGCAATCACTACTGCCCTTCCTAAGTACACAAAAACTACCCTTTAAATACCGTGTCCTGGAATTTTTTCAGGACTAGACTAGATATCAAATGCATCCATTGCATTGACTGATTGCAAACTTTATCTACCCTTTATTACATATCTTGTCTCCAAACTAGAATGGAAGTTCCCTGAGTGCTGAGACCAGTATCTTATTAATCTTTGTATCTCCATGGTGTGTGTGTGTGTTGGGGGGGGGGTGTTGAATTTTATGGGGTAATGCAAAGAACACCACAATAGGAATCAGGATCTCTGGACTCTAATCCCAGGGTAAAGCCTGGTACCCAGTGCATACAAGGAATTTAAGGAAAGAAGGAAACTAGCACTTATTGTCTACTATTTGCCAAGTGCTTTACAGTTATTCTCGCATTTGATACCACAACAACCCTGGAAGGTAAGTGCTATTTTTATCTTCATTTTACAGTTGAGGAAATTGAGGTATATAGAGGTTAAGTGACTTACCCAAGGTCACATAGCTAGTATCTGAGGCTGGATTTGAACTCTGGTCTTCTGACTCTAGGCTAGTGGTCTATCCATCATGCCACCTAACTGCCTCATCATAAATACATGATTGGGGCAGCTAGGTGGTGCAGTGAGTAAGAGCGCCGGCCTCGGAGTTGGGATGACCTGAGATCGAAACCGGCCTCAGAAAATGAGCACCCACACATAAATAATGACTAGCCGTGTAACCTTGAGCAAGTTACTTAACCCCAAATGCTTTAAAAAATAAATAAATAAATAAGTACATGATGACTTGATTGAAATGCCACTAATTAGTAACTTTAGGAAAATAGCTTCTCTCCTATGATTCCTGATTTCCTTTGCTTCAAACTGAGGGGACTGGATTTCTCTTCTGGTTATACAACTGTAATTCTCTAATAAGTTCTTAGTGACTCTTTTGATTGAATGACAGTAGTTAATTTGATAGAGTACTCTATGAGAATGGGCAATGTCCTGTGCCTTCCTGTCCCAGGTAGCAGGCTTAGATTTCAACGCATACCTTTTGGAGAGAGCAATGCCATAACTCAGGGATCCTCAGTCTTTTTTCAGTGAGGAACTACCCGATACAAGGCTTCCTTTCCATTCCCAACCAAATCTGTCCTTTCCCCAAACCTGACAATGGCCTATCATCAATTTATACATATCATACTTTTTCCCCATGTTGCTGCATTTTTGTGGGCTTAGGAGCTCTTAGTGAGGGAAATTCCCTGCATTGATACAGATTAGCAACTAGAGTCTTAGAGAGTTGCCAGGGGGCTCTGAGAGGTTAAATGAATGGCCCAGGGCCACCTAGCTAGTCATAGACAGGATATGAACCCATGTCATCCCTACTCTGAAACTGATATTGAGATTGATTTGACACCCAAAGTGTCAAATACGTGGGCTACACAACGCTCCTGAGTGCTACTCAAACCAGACTAAAATGTAATTGGGCAATATTTGAGAAAACAAATGGGGGGGGGGGGCAGCTAGGTGAATAGAGCACCGGCCCTGGAGTCAGGAGGACCTAAGTCCAAATCAGGTCTCAGACACTTAACACTTACTAGCTGTGTGACCTTGGGCAAGTCACTTAACCCCAATTGCCCTGCGCCTCCCCTCCTAAAAGCAAAAAAAAAAAAAAGAAAACAAGAAATGAAAACACAATAAACATAGGTAATATTACATAAGTCAATATGCTGTTGGTTTTCATGTGAAAAAGATCTGGGGGTTTTAGAAGACTACAAACTCAGTGAGAGTTCATCTCTGATGAGGCACTTAAAAGGCCAATTACCAGCTCTACTTGAGTTTGACACCAGTGTACTACCTCACTGCATCTCAATATGTGGAAATAGAGACAGATACACACACATATGTACATGTATTGCATTGTATATGTGTATTATACATCCATATTATATATATGTAATAATAAAAATAGCTCATATTTCTCTAGGCTCTTGAAGTTTGTAAAATATTTTCCACACAATGGCACTGAGAGGTTGATAGTGCTAGTATAATTGTACCCAATTTACAGATGTGGAAATTGAGGCTCCAAGAGGTTTAGAAGTGACTATACCCATAGTCATACAGCTAGGAAGTTTTAATGATAAGACCAGTACCCAGGGCTTCTGACTTGAGTTCAGAGTTCTTTCCAAATGGTTGCCTCTCGTTCTAGGAATGCAATCTCTATTTAATTCAATAATTTATTAAGCACCTTCCATGTGTAGGGTCCAGACTACATTTGGACTAAGAGAAAAAGCTTGATTCCCTGAAGTCTCATGAAATGTCGGGGAAAGGGGACTGTTGATCAGAGTAACATTCTGATAGAGGCAAGGTGAAGGCCAAGGGATCAGTAGGAGCTCCATGAGTCATGCTCCTTTTGAGTCTAAGAATCCCCATGAGCCTTAGAAAAAGGAATATGGTGATATCAACTGGAGACTGAAGTCTACTCACCAGGGAACCCTCTATTATTGGAGAAGAAACTTGCTGCAGTGTAGAGAGTTCTCCACTGGACTGGGAGTGAGAAGACCTAGTTGAAAGTCCTAATGTGACACTTTCTAGTTTTATGACCTGGGATAAAGCATTTCATCTCTCTTTTTCTGTTTCCCTCCATTTCCTATCTTTAATATGGAGATAACACTTGCACTACTTTTCCTCAAAGGTTTGCTGTTTGTCAAGGAAAGCACTTTGTCAGTTTTGTAAAGATACACACACACACACACACACACACACATACACATATATACATATATATGTATATATGTATGCTATAAAAATGTAAGGTGTTGTGAGTCTCCTCAGAGGACTGGCTTTCAATTCAATTCAACAAGCAGTTAGCAGGAGCCAGCTATGTAAAAGGTACTGTGGCAAAGTGCCAGTGGAAACCATGGGCTGGGGCGGGGGGGTTACAGTAATGAATCACTAGGACTGGAAGTGGCTGTGATTGAGGCTCACTGGGTCTCTGTCACACTCTACTGAGCAGAGGAGAGTGTGGGGCACTTTGCTGACAGCCAGAAGTCAGAGGCTCCTGGTTCTGCAAAAGGACCTGTCTTTGTTAACAAGCTGAACTGGAGCAAAGGTGTTGCCATCTCTTAACCATTTACTCAGCCTTGAATCCCTGCTTCTTCCCTTTGCCCCCAGGCTTGGAGGGACCACGAGGAAAAAGGCAAGGTGGACAAAGTCTCTCCTAACCTTGTCTTCTCCCTACATCCAGAACACTGCTTTTATGTGGCTGCTAATTTGGAGGAGGGTTGGGAGGCAGATTTCACCCCAGCCAAAGGAAGAACTCTCTAACAAGATATGTCCAGCAGAGGGTCCCTGAACTTGGATGAGGGGGAAATGACGTTTTTATTTTCACCATCCTTTACAGACCTTATTCTAAAAAGGGGTCTATAGGCTTCCCCACATAGTCAAAGGGGTCCATGACACAAACAAGGTGAAGAACCCTTGGATTGGCTGATAGCTAAGATTCCTTCTAGCTTTAAATCCTGATTCCATGGAGACTGATAATGACTTTCTTAGGTCTCTTTCTAGGTTCGATAGCCTAGTACACTCCACTGTTCCCCATGGAACATATAGGATTTCTTTCTTTCTTTCTTTCTTTCTTTCTTTCTTTCTTTCTTTCTTTCTTTCTTTCTTTCTTTCTTCTTTCTTTCTTTCTTTCTTTCTTTCTTTCTTTCTTTCTTTCTTTCTTTCTTTCCTTTTTGGAGAGGGGAAGATAGGGCAATTGGGGTTAAGTGACTTGCCCAAGGTCACATGGCTAGTTTTTTTGTTTTGTGTCTGAGGCCAGATTTGAACTCAGGTCCTCCTGACTCCAGGGCCGGTGCTCTATTCACTGTGCCACCTAGCCACCCCCATACATGATTTCTTGACCCTTCATGATGCCGGTTGCTCTCTGGACACATTTCAGCTTGTCAATACCCCTGTGGCCGAATGTGGCACCCAAGACTGGCCATGATGCTACACAGATGTAGGCAGATCTGTGCAGAGCCCAGTAAGGTGAAGTCATCCTTTATCTCAACACCAGACAGCTCATGTGGCCCAAGGTTACACTAACTTTTTCTAGAAGCCTTGTCCTGCTATTGATTTATCTGAAGTTTCTTGATCAGTATCCACTCCCATATCTTTTTTCAAATGAACTGCCAACTCTTGGGTTGTTACCTTAACTGCAACCAAACTTTAGGAATACTAGTAGTTAGAATTTATAAAGCACATTAAGATTCACAAAGCATTTTGCCTATGTTAACTCATTTACCCCCTTACAATAACCCTTTGAGGTAGGTGTTATTATAATCTCTCCTCACTCAAATCAAAGTCAACTGCAAATCATGTCATCATTTCCCTAATGTCATAGTCCTCTTCAAAAATAAAGGACAAACACAATTAAAATATCTATTTTATAGATGAGGAAACTGAGGCAAACAGACTTGCCTAGGATCACACAGCTAGGAAGTGTCTGAGGCAGGATTTGAACTCAGGTCTTCCTGATTCCCAGTCTTGTGCTCTGAGAGTTTAACTGCAGCACTTGTTGGTTTAAGAATGCCCACAGAGGTTCATTCCTTACCTTTTACCATAATTCTAAATCTAGCCAACCAACAGTCAATATGGCTTAGTGCACAAGGCATTGAACTTGGTGTTAGGAAGACCATCTTGCCTTAGACATTTATTGTCTGTGGGACCCTGGACAAATCACTTAACCTCTATGGCCTCATCGATTCACTTCCAGCTCTGAATCTATGACCCTATTAAGCCTCCACCTGTTCTCCAAAAAGAACTATGGCTCATAATTCCATAGTATTTTGCAGCTCACAAAATGTTTTCCTTATGGGAGAGGCTAGGTGGCTTAGTGAATAGAGCACTGGCCCTGGAGGCAGGAGGACCTGATTTCAAATCCGGCCTCAGACACTTGACACACTTACTAGCCATGTGACTTTGGGCAAGTCACTTAACCCCAATTGCCCTCCAAAAAGAAAAAAAAAGTTTTCCTCATGACAACCTGGGAAGGTAGGTGGTTTGAGTATCATTAACTCCATTTTATAAATGAGGAAACTGAGGCTGAGGGAAGTTATGAGTAACTTGCTAATGGTCACACAGCTAAGTAAGGATCTTAAGCTAAGTTTCTCCGGACTCCCAAACCAGTTCTTTTTCATCTACACTACAGTTACCTCATCCTGGGCTTTAAAATGGGGTAAAAGTCAGTCTCTCTTTGCAAAAGGATTAGCTATGAATCTTTTCTTCCTGGCCCTATCATTGACCTAATAATACCCAGACCTATAAACTGCCCTATGATCCCACCACTTGTTGAAACGGTATCTCTAGTCCTCTGTTGACTCTGTTACCAACCATCCAAATGTACACAAACACTCATCTACCTACCCACTCCCCACACTCCTTTACCTTTCTCATGTCCTGTTTTCCTGAGATTGAGACCATGCATTCTGAGCGCTCTCATCTCCACTTCTTCCCCCTTTTTTTTTTACATCTTCATCCCTTCTCTTCTCCTTTGCTGCAGTCTCAGAGGATGAAGTGTCCTTCTCTCCCAGACTAGACCTTCTCCTTTGTCCCCCTGATCTCATCCCTTCCTGTCTCTTTATTAATTTTTCTCCATCTCCCTTGTGTTATTTTCTTCCTATGTAGCAGCTCCTTATGCACTGTCTACAGAGACATCTCCATCATTTTAAAAAGAAATACTTTCCAAGTGAACAGAACCAGGAGAACATTGTACATAGTAACAGCAACATTGTGTGATAATTGACTTTGGTAGACTTAGCCCTTCTCAGCAATGCAATGATCTAAGACAGTTCCAAAAGACTCATCATAGAGAGTTCTATCCACATCCAGAGAAAGAATGATGGAGTCTGAATGCAGATTAAAGCACACTATTTTCTCTTTTTGGTTGTTTTTCCTTTCTCATGGTTTTTCCCTTTTGTTCATATTCTTCTTTCACCACATGACTAATGTGGAAATATGTTTAATATGATTGTACACATATAGCCTATATAAGATTTCCTGCCATTGTGGGGAGGGGGAAAATTTAGAACTCAAAATCTTATAAAAGTGAATGTTGAAAACTAAAAATAAACTTTCAAAAAGGCAAAAAAACCCTTTTCCCTTGACCTTATTATCCCATCAAATTTTCATCCTATGTCTCCTCTCCCTTTTACTGCTGAAGTCCCAGAAAGAATGATCAGCCTTGACCATCTCCAGTTTCTTCACTCTTAAACTGCTTAAAGTCTGATATCCTACCTTACAATTCTACTGAAACTTCTCTCTCAAAAGTCCCCTGAAAACTCTTCTCTTGAGTGGTTGTTGGTTTCTCCCCAAACCTCCATTTTAAGGAAGATGACCAGGCCAGTCATGTCTTCATTCTTCTCCGGGCTCCACTTTTGACACCTGAACCTTCTTTGCAATTTTCCCAAGTGGGCACCTTCCTTCCCTGACCGACCTCCCTACACCTTCACTTTTCAGCCCCCTTTGACACGTTAACTTCCCCCATCAGAATGTAAACTCCTTGAAGGCAGGGATTCTTTCTTTCTCCTTGTATTTGTATTCCCAGGGCTTAGCACAGTGCCTGGAATAAAGTAAACACTTAATAAATGGTGACTGAATTGATGACAACTTCATTGTAAAAGCCAATGACTTTTTCTTAGTCCTCATCCTTCTCCCATCTTTCTGCCAAATTTGACAGTGCCAGTCACCTCCTCCTGGAGATGTTCCCCTTGCCAAATGTTCTCTCCTGCTTCTCTAACCTGTTGTTCTAGATCTCTCATTGGTTTTACCTTCTCCCCTGACTGCACCCCTAAAGCATGCTTGAGCTGCTGTTCTTAGCCCTCTTATCTCTCTACTCTGTCACCTACCTCTCATGGATTTAATGATTACTTCTATACAGATGACTTGAGATCTATAGATTCAGCTCTAACTTTTCCCTGAATGCCAATCCTCCACTTCCAACTGCCTAATACACATCTCCATGGGGATGTTCCATCAGCATCTCAAACTCAACTCATGCAGAACTGAGCTTGTTAGCTTACCCCTCTCAATTTGGCCCCCCTTCAAACTTCTCTATGCTGCTGATGGCATCAGCTTCCTTGAAGACACTCAGACTTTAAACCTAGACATCTTGACTCTTGATTCTTGACCTTGATTCTTGAGTTTTCCCTCTCCTTCATTCCCCATGCCCAATCACTTTCCAAGTCCTATCAATTCTACTTTCACACTTTTCCCATCCATTTTCCCTCTCCACTCAAACTGCCCACCTCTCTACCCCTCACCCCTATTCAGATTTGCTTGGAATGCTTTAAGAGTTTCCTTAATTGCATCCCTGTTCACTTTTTCCAAAAGAATTGGAAACAAAGTAAATGCCCATGGATTAAGGAATGGCTAACCATATTGTGGTACCTGAATGGGATGGAATAATATTAGGCTGTAAGAAATGATAAATATGATTAATCCAGAAAAATATGGGAACTACATGAACTGATGCAGTGTGAAGTAAGCACAACATACACAATGACAAAAACAATGTAAATGGAAAGAATCATATACATTCCCATACACAAAAACCAAAGTAAATATCACAAAATTATGAAGAACAAGTATGCTCAAAAAGAAAAACAGATAGGAAATGTTCCCACCCCATCCTTTGGCAGAGGTAGGAGATCCACAAGTGTTGCCCATTACACATATTTTTATATTTTTTTTCAATGTATTGATCAGTTATTTTGATTATTTGTTCCTCCTTTTTTCCCATTGGTCTTAAATAATACTCTTTCTTATATGGAATGGCTCTCAGATAGGGAGAGAGAAACATACTGGGAAAAACTATGGTGATATAAAAAAAAAGACATCAATAAAAACTTATGTAAAAAATAAATATTTCTGTGTCCTGGACCTCCTCTCTCCAAACCGTATTCTACCCAGTTGCCAAAATGATTCTTTTTAAAAAGATCTCAACTTTCTCTTTTTTGTCAAAAATCAATAAGCATAACTATCCCCATATACAACAAACAGAGAAAAAGAATTGCATTATGAAATCATGAAACTAAATTTTGTATAGATTATTTATATAGTAAATAATAACATGTAATATGATAAGTGCAGGAGTTATTCCAATATTGTCCTCCTTATATGTGTATCTTTTTTAACTTCCATCTGCTTCCTTCTGTGGATTATAAGTGTTTCATTGACATTCTTTTCCTTCTTTTGGGGGCGGGGGTTGGAGAAGGCATTACTATTACTATCCCTCCCTCCCATTGCTCCCCCCAATAATCTTACTGAGGCACAGGTCTAACCATGTCACTTTCTTGTCCAAAAAACTCAAAGGCTTCCTTATATGTAAGATAAAATATGAATTCTTACTTAACCTTCCTAGACCTCAGTTCTTTTCATCTGTTAAATGAGGGACCTTAAAGATGGCTTCTGAAGGCCCTTTCAGCTCTCTATCTATGCTCCTATGATCCATAAGGAAGGCAGCCTCTTGCCTCAGGGAACATACTTCTATCCTGCAGTGATCCTCCCACACCTTTGCTAGCCCCACACCAAAGCCATCTGTATCCATAGTATAACGTCTTCTGCTCCTACACCTAATCCCAGGCAATGGCAATCTGACAATCCTAGCTGTTGGTCTACAGCTCATAGGCATCTTCTTGCATCATAGGGTCAAGGGACCTATTGATACATCTTCCTCCACTACCTCTGCATCTTCTAGGTGGTCAGGACTTCTAGAAGCATGGTCCATTCCTCCCTGGTAAGACTATACCTAACTAGGCAGTACTAAACTCTATGCCCTATCCATAAATAAGGAGAATGTTGTATCTACTCATCAATAAAGACAGAATCCTAAGGCCTTCCTTTCTGGCCTGAACCACACCCACTTCATCCCCTCTACCATGCCAGCCTCCTTAGCAGTGGGCTTTAGACATCTGGGGGGAGGAGGAGGGGAATCTCTGTCTCCCCATCACAGAGTGATTCCTTAGGGTCTCTCCCCATACAGAACTCTACCTAAATACCTCTCCTTCCACCATGCACCAGAATTCCTCATCATAGCTCTTCAGACACTTCAGTTTGGCATTTCATTCAAGGGTCCTCATAATCTGGCTCCCTTTCCAGCCTCTGTCACATTGCCCCCCTTCACCCAGTATCCATTCTGATCAAATTGGATTGGAAAGAGATGGCATGTTGACTTCCAATCATGTATTCATAAAGGATATCCCCATGTCTCATTTTAAGTTTAAAAGTGGCTACACTGGGGCATCTAGGTGATGCAGTGAATAGAGCACCAACCCTGGAATCAGGAGAACTTGAGTTCATATCTGGCCTCAGACACTTAACACTTACTAGCTGTGTGACCTCGGGCAAGTCCCTTTACCCCAATTACTCTGCCTTTCCCCATTCAAAAAAATGGCTACATAAATGTTACCTGTAGTAGTAGTCGTAACAGCAGCAGCAGCAGCAGTAGTAGTAGTAGAAATAATAGTAGTAGTAGTGTAGTAATAGTAGTAGGAAAAGTAACAGTAGGAGGAGGAGGAGGAGGAGGAGAAGGAGGAGGAGGAGAAGAAGGAGAAGAAGAAGAAGGAGGAGAAGGAGGAGAAAAAGAAGAAGAAGAAGAGTAGCAGCAATAGAAGTAGTAGTAGTTCTATTAACCTTAAGACTCAGTTCAGTTAACACCATTTCTGTTTAATCTTCCTGATTCCCTTCCAGATAAAAATGTTTTAAATTTCCAGAAATTTTCCAGAGCCTTTTTCTCTATCACATCCTACTTTGTATAGAGACTTATGTGTTAATATGTTGTATTTCTTCCCCCTGGCCACTTTCTTCTCCTCTCTCCACCTCCCATTCTACCTTAGATAGAATGCATGCTTCTTCACTAATTCATTGTTGGTGGAGTTGTGAACTGATCCAACCAATCTGGAGAGCAATTTGGAATTATACCCAAAAGGCTACAAAAATGTGCATACCCTTTGACCCAGCAAAACCACTTCTAGGTTTTTATCCCCAAGGGATCATAAAAATGGGAAAAGGACCCACATGTACAAAAATATTTATAGCATATATATTATGGCATATTTTTATGGTGGCCAAGAACTGGAAATTGAGGGGATGCCCTTCAATTGTGGAATGGCTGAACAAGTTGTGGTATATGAATGTAATGGAATACTATTGTGCTTTAAGAAATGATGAATAGGTGGACTTCAGAAAAACCTGGAAAGACTTAAATGAATTGATGCTGAGTGAAGTGAGCAAAACTAGGAGAACATTGCACACAGTAGCAGCCACAGTGAGTGATGACTTATTTTGATAGATTTAACCCTTCTCAGCAATGCAAGAACCTAAAACAATTCCAAAAGACTCATGATGGAAAATGCCATCCATATCCAGAGAAGGAAATATGGAGTCCAAATGTAGATTGAAACAAACCATTTTCTCTCTTTTTTTGTTTTGTTTTGTTTTTTGTTTTTCTTTCTCATGGTTACTCTCATTTGTTCTAATTCTTCTATACAACATGACTAATGTGAAAATGTGTTTAATAGGAATGTATGTAGAACCCATGTCAGATTGCATGCTGTCTTGGGGAGGGGGAGAGGAGGAAGGGGGAGAAATTTTTTTTTTTGCTTTTTGTAAGAGGGGGGGCAGGGCACTTAGGGTTAAGTGACTTGCCCAAGGTCACATGGCTAATAAGTGTTAAGTGTCTGAGTCTGGACCTGAACTCAATGCTCTGTTCACTGCCCCATCTAGTTGCCCTAAGGGAGAGAAAATTGAAAATTCATGGAAGCCAATGCTAAAAACTAAAAATAAATAAATTAACTTAATTTTTTAAAATAATGTATGCTTCTTGAGCACAGGGACTGTGTTATTCCTTGTCTTTGAATCCCAACGTCTGGAACAGTGATTCTCACATGTAAAATACTGAATAAATGTTTGCCAACTTGAATTAATAAAAATCAGCCCCACATCCTTTTTTGCCCATCTTACCCACATTTTCTTCATTCTCCCAGTCAAGGTCTCTGACAGCCTCCTTCTCCCCAAACAGACTCTTCAGAATGGCATTGGCGATGGGGAGCATCATGGCAGTGGAGGCTGTGTTGCTGAGCCACATGGACAAGAAGGAGGTGGTCACCATCATTCCTAAGATGAGTCTGGTGGGCAGAGAACCAGAGAATGGGCCCTGGAGGCTCAGAGAAAGGTTATTGCCTTATTGCTTCTTCCTATTTTCCCCTATCTCACCACTTCTGCTTATTGACCCATCACGTAGTATTTTTCACGAAGACTTCCTCCATCACCACCCCAAAAGCAATCCTTCTCACCTGATCTCAAGGCCTTGTGTACTCCTCATGCATTCATCATATTTATTAGACCATCTCTTATTTTCTCTGCTTGACTGTTAATCCGTTAAGGATCCAGACTATGTCTAATTCTTCTCTTTATTCCTATCCCAAAATAGTGCTCTGCATACAACAGGTATTTAATAAATGTCTGTTGAATCAATAATGACTGGAGACTAGAATTGTAAAATATCAGAATTGGAAAGATCCCCCAGCTCAACCCCTTCCTTTTACTGATGGTGAAACTAAGGCCTAGAGTGGGGAAGGGACTTGCTTCTTTTGCAATACTCATATATACAGGAGACCCTAAAGATATCACTAATGTTCTAGGAGCCTAAAAGAAGTTCCCTGAGTCAATGCCATAGTCTATTTACCCCACAGCTTTGCCTTAGATAGAAATTGGTTTGGGAGAGATCATAAGAGGGCAGCATTCATATTCTAAAATCAATATATTATTATTATCAAAGGCAGCTAGGTGACACTGTGGATAGAGCTCTGGACCTGTACTCAGACCCAAGAAGACTTGAATTCAAATCCAACCTTACTCATTAGCTGTGTGACCTTGGACAAATCACTTAGTCTCTACTGGCCTCAGTTTCCCCATCTGTAAAATGAGGATAATGATAGCACCTACCTTCCAGGATTGCTATGAGGATAAAATGCTATAATATTTATAAAGTACTTTGCAAACATTAAATTTCTATAAAAATTGAGCTATTGTTAACATTATTTTGGGCAGTTTCTGCATGCAGTTGTTATGATTTAGGAGATCTTATTTGAGTTGTATAACTTTGGGCAAGTCACTTTCCTTCTATGTAAACTAAGAGGGTTGGATTGGATTATCTCTGGGGTCCTGTTACCTCTGCCACGTGGGGTCTCTTTCTTGTAATAGAAAATTCAAGCACCCCCAACTGCAGGAAGCCAATCCTGATCCCTGAGACTGCTGGTAGTTTCCTTCCCAAATTACCTTGTATATATTTGTATTTGTTCACTTTATGCTATACATAAACATATACTAAATGCTACGTATACACATATGCTATTATTATTTATATACTATTTATGCTATAAATATATACTATATAGTATACTATTATGTATAATTATGTCATATAATTATAATAATTATATATTTAATATTATATCAATTAATATATTTTATATAATTACATTGATTAAAATAATTATAATTTATGATTCTAATAATTACATATTAATAATATTTTATATGATAAATATATACTATTTGGGCTATAAATATATACTGCATATTATATAATGTCATACTATAATCATGATATAATAGCATGCATTATATTATATACTACAAATATATACTGTTTATGCTATAAATAAACATACACCATACATGTACTTGTTGTTTCCCCCATTCTAACATAAGCTCCTTGAGAGAGGATTATTTCTCTATATTTTTCTCTGTATCCCCTGTGCCTAGCACAGTGACTAGAACATAGTAGGTACTTAAATACTTGCTGATTGATTGGCTGGTTGAGTCTGGCTCTGACATAGTTGAGTCCACCATGACATAGTATGGATGGAGCATTGGACTTGCTGCCTAAGAAACAGGGAGGTCCCCAAACAGTAAGAATAGCGAGCCCCCTGAAGTGGTCACTGTAACCAGATTTGTACTGCATATTTCCATTGAGCTGGAACCAATGACCATATTTTGCTATATGCAAAACTTACATTTCGCATAATTATAATTTCAAGTAGTGTAAACTGAATACCAGTGACCATTTCACAGTGTTCAGCATGCACACTGATTATACTAATCTGGACCCAGCTGTACTAGATTCATGACTCTGGGCAAGTCACTCAACTTGTCTCAGCGTTAGTTTCCTTATCTTTAAAATAAGGATAATGGGGGCAGCTAGGTGGTACGGTGAACAGAGCACTGGCCCTGGAATCAGAAGGACCTGAGTTCAAATCCAGCATCAGACTCTTGACCCACTTACTAGACGTGTGACTTTGGGCAAGTCACTTAACCCCAATTACCCTCCAAAAAAGAAAAAAATAAAATAAAATAAGGATAAGGATAGCACCTAATTCATAGCTTTCATATAAGAATCAAATAAGATGATATATGTACAATGCTTTGTAAACCTTAAAAATGATGTATGAATGTTAGTTGTTATATTTTCTAAAGCAGCAGTTCTCAATTTGTTTTCAGGACCTTTTATACTCTTAAAAATTATTGAAAAACACCAAAAGAGATTTTGTTTATGTGGGTTATATCTATTAATATTTACTATATTTTCAATTTAAACATATTATTATTTCAAAAATAGTTTTGGCCTTGTTTACACCCTGAAAGTGACTCAGGGGCTTCCAAAGGTCACCAGGCCACACTTTGAGAATTGCTGCTTTAAGTACCTTCCAGTTCTGACATTAAGTAACCTATAGTTTAAGTTACTTTATGTATTTTTTTTTACAAAAGTTTCATAGGGCATTAGAATCTTAGATACTTACAACAAGCCTGTAACATAGATGGGCTCACCCAAGGTTGGCGATGTCCATTTTACAGATGTGATAGCTGAGGTCCACAGAGATTACTTAACAGGCTTGCCCAAGGGCACCCAGCTATTCAGCACTAGAACTAGAATGAGAGCCTGGTCCTGCAGACACCTAATCTGGAGTTCTTTTCAGGCTGTGTCACCCAGGAGGGCCATGAGCTAGGCTTTGTATCTGGGAAGGGAAGCCCTGTTACCTGGCTGGCTGGACCCCAACGAACATCAGCACCTTCAGGGCAATTCTCCGGTGCAGGTTCCACTCCTCAATGGCAGAGGCCATGATTAGCCCACTAAGGAAGAGAAAGTTGGTGTCCAGGAAATACTGGGGGCAGACTTTGCTGGAGGGCAAGATGCCCAGGAAGGGGAAGAGAATGATGGGGAGCAGAGCAGTCACCGATAAGGGTAAGGCCTCTGTGCACCAGTAGAGCGCCATCAGTAGGATGACAAAGAGGCATTTTCCTTCCTAGGGGAAAAGAACAGATGAAAAGAATGTTATAGACCAGAAAACATCGACTATTCAGAGCTAGAAACTCCCTTAAAATACAGAATTCTTGTCAGATCTGGAACATCCCTTAGAACACAAAATGTTGGGGCTAGAAGGGACCTTAAAACATGGACATTTAGAATTGAGAGGGATCCCAAAACACAGAATTCTGAAATTTGAAGGCACCATAGAACATAGAATGTTGGAGCTATTAAGGGATCTGAGATCTTAGAACACAGAAGTTGGAACTTGAAGGAACCATAGAACATAGAACACTGAAGATGAGAGATATCTTAGAACATAGACAGATTTCAGAGGGATCTTAGAATTTTGGAGCTAGGAACATGTAGGATCTTAGAACTGGATGCTGAAACCAGAAGAGGTTTTAGAACATACATATAAAGTCAGAATTAAGAGAGACATCAAAATATAAAAAGTTACTTGAGAGGGACTTTTAGAACAAAGAATGTTATAGCTGGAAAGGACCTTAGAAATCGTCCAATTTGACCCCTTAATCTTTTAAGCTTATTTAGTATTTTATTTGTCCCCCGTTACATGTAACAACAATTTTTAGCATTCATTTTTAAAACTTCATCCCTCCCCATTCACCCTCATTGAGAAGGCAAGAAATTGCACATAGGTTATACATGTGTAGTCATGGAAAACATGTCCATAATAGTCATGTTGTGAAAGAAAACATGGACCAAAAACAACCTCAAGAAAAATAAAGTTAAAAAAAAGTATGCTTCAATCTGTATTCAAACACCAATAGTTCTTTCTCTGGGAATGTATAGCATTTCTTTTTTTGCTTTTTTAGAGGGGGGAAGGCAAGGCAATTGGGGTTAAGGGACTTGCCCAAGGTCACATGGCTAGTAAGTGTTAAGTGTCTGGGGCCGATTTAGCATTTTATCATCACAAGTCCTTCAGAGTTGTCTTGGATCATTGTATTGCTGAGAATAACTAAGTCATTCATGGCTGTGATCTTACAATATTGCTGTTACTTTGTACATGGTACATTTCACTTTGCATCAGCTCATGCAAGTCTTTCCAAGTTTTTCTGATAGCATCCTGCTCACCATTTCTTATAGTATAATAGTATTCCATCCTAAGTACATACCATAACTTGTTCAGCCATCCCCCAATTGACAGGCATCCCCTCAACTTCAAATTCTTTACCCCCAAGAGACAGCTGCTATAAATATTTTTATACATATAGGTCCTTTTCCCTTTTGTTTTTTATCTCTTTTGGGATACAGACCCAGTAGTGATATTGCTGGGTCAAATAGTATGCATGGTTTTATAGCCCTTTGGGCATAGTTTTAAATTGATCTACAAAATGATTTAATCAATTCACAACTCCACCAACAATGCATTAAAGTCTCATTTTTCCCATGTTTCCTCCAACATCTGTCATTTACCTTTTCTGTCCTACTAACCAATCTAATAGGTATGAGGTAGTGCCTCAGAATTGTTCTAATTTGTATTTCTCTAATCAATTGTGAGCTAGAGCATTTTTCATATAGCTATAGATAACTTTGATTACTTCATCTGAAAACTGATTATATTTTTGATAATTATCATTTGGGGCCTGGCTTTTATTTTAATAAATTTGACTCAGTTCTCTATATATTTGAGAAATGGGGCCTTTATTATCAGAGAAACTTTCTTCAAAATTTTTTTCATAGTTACTATTGCTAACTGTATTTCCCTCCATTCTATTCCCCCCTTTATTCTATTCTCTCTTTCCCTATCTGCCCTCCCTTCTATCACTCCACCTCTCTTCTCTTAAACCCTCCCTCTCCTACTTTCCTGTAGGGTAAATAAGATAGATTTCTATCCAATTGAGTGTGTATGTTATTCCCTATTTTCAGCAATTCTGATGAGAGTAAGGTTCACTCACCTCCCCTCACCTTCTCCCTCTTCCCTCCACTGCAAAAGCTTTTTCTTGCCTCTTATACATGAGATAATTTACCGTATTCTACCTCTCCCTTTCTCTTTCTCCCAGTACATTCCTCTCTTATCCCTTAATTTTATTTTTTAGATATCATCCCTTCATATTGAACTCATACCTGTGGCCTCTATCTATAAATGCTCCTTCTAACTACCCTAATAATGAGAAAGTTGAACCCTTAATTTTTTTTTTTTGCTTTTTGGAGGGCAATTGGGGTTAAGTAACTTGCCCAAGGTCACACGGCTAGGTTTTTTTGTTTGTGTGTGCGTTAAGTGTCTGAGGTCGGATCTGAACTCAGGTCCTTTTAACTCCAGGGCTGACGCTCTACTTACTGTGCCACCTAGCTGCCCCGAATCCTTAAATTTATAGAGGAGGAAACTGAGGCCGATAGATAGGAAGTGACATGCCCAAGAGCATGCAACCAGTTAGTAGCAGTGAGGCCTTGAACCAAGGCTGCTTAACTCCCAGTCTAGGGCTCTTTCCATAACACTACAACATCCCTATCCCCTGTGGCTGGTGCTAATTACCCTTTTGCTTACACTCACGCTATTGTAGTGAATCTGGAGAGTTTTTCTAAATGAGCAGGTTAGGAATTGGAGTACAGCCATGGTGACCCCCACATAGCTTCCCAGCCCTCTCAGGGCTTCCCGTGGAGAAGGGGATCCAGACTCACAGAGGATTTTAGAGTTTAGGCCAGAAAGCTGTCTAAGGCAACTAATCTGGAATTAACAAAAGCTGTACCCTGGTCAGCTCCTCCTGCCCCTCAGCCTTTCCCAGGCCCCTCCAAAGCAGAGGCTGGTACTGGCTTTCAGCGACAGGATCATCCATTCTTCTCTTCACTGAGAAGAAATCTCTCCTGAGCAAGTGAAGGTTGTTAAACATTCTTCTGTTAAATTTCTTATCCATTCTTTCCTCTATGCTGACTCATTGGTTGAACCTATAGTAGCTCCATCACCTGCCCAAAGCTCAAAGTACTCATCCTGGAGCTAGGAATCCCTGCCTCCTGTTCAGTCTAAATGAGTACCCAAGAGAAACCCAGATCAAAGCTTATGTAGCAGTGTAGACCCTGGTGAGAATGAAGGTGTCCATTCTTTCGTTTTAACTCTACTGGTCACATAGTCACTTTCCAAGTGATCTTCAAATCAGGAGGTTTGGGGGAATTTTTTTGTGCTTTGGGTTTTTGTTTTGTTTTGTTTTTACTATTTTCTTTACAGAGATTAGCTTTCAGGAAAGCAAAGGTTGATGTGGCCCAGAAAATTGACTCATTTTCCATAGGCTTATTCTGTTGGGGTTTAGAAACTGTTCTGAATGATAGAGAATCAAGCTTCCCATATCTTAACAAAGAGATAATGGACTAGAGGTGCCAAATAAAGCCTACATTTACAGACATGGCCCATGTGGTTTCACTTAGCAATATATATTTTATACTTATATGTTACAAAGGAGGGCTTCTGTTGGTGGGGAGTGAATTAGTGAGTAGTGTTAGAAATGTGAAGAGAGAGAGAAAGAGGGAAGCAACTAAGGAAGAGAGCAAGGAAGAAGGCGAGGGAGGGGAGGAAGAAAAGGAGAAGGAGAAGGAGGAAGAATGAGGGAAGAGGAGGACAGGAAGGAAGGGAAGAAGGAAGTGAAGGAGGGAGGAGAGAAGGAGAAAAGGAAAACAAAAAGAATTCCAGAAGGGGACACAAAGGGTAATTTTGTTATTCCCTTCAATCTAATATATGCTTAAAAACAATGTAACAAGTTCATGGTTTCATATAGAATAATATTCTCCTTTGTCACATTGAAGTGTTTGTGCTTGTTGACGATTGCTAAGTTCATAATAAGAAAAGATAATTTTTCAAAAAGAAAGCTATTCTCACTTAGAATCATGGAAAATCATAGTTGGAAGATGTTTTGCAATGCAGAAAAGAGATTGTCAGAGCTAGAAAGAACTTTTTAACACAGAGCTTAGAATGTTGGAGATGAAAGGGACTTAAAAGCATAGAAGAAGGAATAGTAGACACAGAAGGTACCTTAGAACCTAGAATGTCCAAGTTGGAAGGCACCATAGAAAGAAGAATACCAGAGTTGAGAGGGATATCGGAACTTAGAACATGAGAGATCAAAGGGACTTTAGAAGTTGTTTCATGTAGCAGGTGGATTACAGAAAAACCTGGAAAGTCTTTCATGAACTGATGCTGAGTGAAGTGAGCAGAACCAGGAGAACATTTTACACAGTAACAGCAACATTGTGTGAAGACCGACTTCTGCTCTTCTTAGCATTGCAATGATCTAAGACAATTCCAAAAGACTCATGTGGAAAATGCTATCCACATCCCAAGAAAGAACTATAGAGTGTGAATGTATATAAAAGCATACTATTTTCCTTTTTTGTTTGTTTGTTTTTTGTTCTTTCTTCCTCACGTTTTCCCCTTTTGTTCTGATTCTTCTAGCACAACAAACTAATGTGGAAATATGTTTAATATGATTGTACATATATAGCCTATATCAGATCACATGATGTTTTGGGAAGGTGGGGGATGTAAAACTGAAAATCTTATAAAAATGAATGTTGAACACTAGAAACAAATTAATAAATAATTTTTAAATTGTCTCCTCCATCTTACTGAATGAAAAACTGAGGCCTGAGAAGGGAAATCATTTGCACAAGGTCCCCAGACTTTGACCATGGGTCTACTGACTCTCCACTATGCCCTATTTCTTCCATGGAGGTCTACAATTTTTCTGAACCCTAAATCCATTCCAGTCATTTAAAAACACAATTACAGAGAGATTAAAGTCTAGGTATTTACGGGAAGAATAAGCAGACCTGGGTGGGGGGGAGGGAAAATGCCATGTCAGGTGGTTAATTTTTGAGCTGGGAGATGATTGCCAGACTGCCACAAAGACCAGGTTTTTTCCCCCAATGCCCCCAAGGTTGCCCCTTCCCTGGAAAAAGAGAAAATGGTAAGAAGAGTCCGTCTGTCTTTGAACTAAAAGTCCAGAGATTGAACCAGCTCTAACTAATCTCATATCCTACTGCCTCTCGTCTGCTCCTGACATCAACCTATCTTAAACCTTTCCTCTCCCTGCATATTCCCAAGTCTGTGGTCAGAGCTTTGTCTGAACTGAAGGATTGTGAGCAGGATCTCAGGACCTGCTACCAGTTTTCCACTGGTAGAGGACATGTTCAGAGGCTCAACTTCATAGTAAGGGAAAGGAAGGCAGGGAAGAAGGGACTCACCCTTTAGCAGAGGTTGAACTAGATCATTTCTGAGGTACCTGCCAGCACTGACAATCTAGATTCTATGTTTTATGGTCACTTCCAGCTTTAACATTCCATATGATCTTGTGTTTCTAAATAATAAGAAGGGAAAATATCCCCCAAAGAGAAAAACAGAGGTGAACTTGCTATAGGAAAGATATACTTGATGTTGATATTGATGATAAGGTATAGAGGCCAAAAAAAACCTGTCTTGGCAAATGACAGTAGAGAAATCCTGCCTTGAAGAGTCAGAAGACAGCTCCAGATGAAGATTCATTTGTGGAAAGCAGAGCTCTAAGAATGTATCTGGGTACATTTCTATGTTCTATCCCAGTGTACTGCCAGCATGTCAGAGCTAGGAGTACCCTTAGAACACAGAAGAGCTGGGAGGGATCTTAGAACACAAAATGACAGAATCAGGAGGGTCCTTAGAACACCAACTGTCAGAGCTGGGAGGATTCTTAGAACACAGATTCTTAGCTGGGAGGGTATTTAGAACACAGAATGTCAGAGTGGGGCGGTTCCTTAGAACAAAGACTCTCAGTTGGGAGGGTGTTTAGAACACAGAATGTCAGAGCTGGGAGGGCCCTTAGAACACAGAATGTCAGAGCTGGGGTGGGTCGTCCTTAGAACACAGTATATATATACATAAACTCCACAGGATCATTCTATGCTGTAGCAGGGAAAATAAGCCCCCAAAGACTTTTCCAACTGACAAGGATCCAGTCTGGTCCAAGCCAGTGTTGCCAAGAGAGAGCCTGACCCACAAGACTCATTAGCAGATGTTATGACCAGCTGCTTGCGCCTCTCATTAAGAGAGTTCCTTCTACCCTGGGTGCCCACAGCCCTGCCATGGCCTTTACAAATCATTCACAAATGACCAGAAATCAGGGAGGGTCATGTTGTCTGGCTCCCAACCTGGGAGCCTGATTTAGAGCTGCTGCCCCTGCACTGGGGGCATGGGAAGGGGGAGGAGGTATATATATAAGTCTGCCAGGAAAAGCCAGGGCAAGGGGCAAGCCCAGGAAAAGTTTCATCACAGCTTAATGAGTGCTCAATGCCAGCTCTTTCCTATTCTTAAAAGTTCTTCCTGGAACAGGATATTCACATTTGACTGTTCTCTGAAAAAACCATGGGATGGCCTACCTCAAGATCATTTCCCAGAAGTAAAGCCATGGGATGGAAGGGAAGGGAAGAAATATTTCTATAGCACCTACTATGTGCACAAGAACTATGCCAAGTACTTTTTACAAATATCTTATTTACTCTTTCCAACAACTCTTTGAGGTAGGTGCTATTATTATCCTCATTTTACATTCAAGGAAACTGAGGCAAACAGAGGTTAAGTGACTTGCCTAAGGTCACACACAGCAAGTAAGTATCAGAGTTTACTGAATAAATAAGCACTCAGACCTTCCTAACTCCAGGCTTAGCCCTCTATCTACTTGGCAGCCTACACTGTTTAGACAAATTGAATTCTTTTGTAAAACTGCATATACAGATAAGCGTCACAACCACTTAACTAGACAGGGACACACCATCCTGGTTGCATCCTCTTTGTCCTAAGATTCCTAAGACAGTGTTCAGAACTGGACACACTACTTTCAATGGGATCAAACTGTGGCAGTTTTTTATATAGTGGACATATTAACTTCCTTGTTCTGGACACTGTGACTCTCTTAATGAAACTGGGTTATCATTTGCTCCTTGGCTGCCATATTACATTGTTCACTCAGACTAAGCTGCTCAGCCCCTATCTGCAGAAGCAGTATGAGAGGGTGTACAGCCAGGCAAGAGCAACTTTCCAGAGGACTGCTGCTGTGAATAGCTTTCAAGGTTCTGATTACATAGTACAGCAAACTCTTTATTTATTCAGTAACAACTCAGAGCAAAACATCCACAGAAATCAAAGTACAGCATTTAGAATGTTATAACTTCACAACTTATCACTAAAATAGCCACATAGTTTTCACCAAAGTGGTCACATAGTTTTAAGCAAAGTACATTCATTTAGTCAATCAGAAAGTCCTTAATTCAATTACAAAGTACAAAAGTCAAAGTCTTCCACCCATGGGGTAAAATTGAGTTACACTATCATCAGTCACTACTCAGTACCCTCTTAAGAGGTAGTGGAAAGTACAAAAGCCATCCACCCCTAGGTCACAAGTAAGTTACAATTTCATCAGTCAGCATTAAATATCCAGGAGAGGTCTTTTCATCTTGACTTGAGGCAGGTTCTCAGCTTCCATGGTTCCTCTTCCATGGTCCCAGCTCCTGCCCAAATCTAACCAACTGCCACCTAAGTTCAAAGGCAGACAGCTCCTAGTTCCTTGTCCAGCTCTCTGTACAGTTCCTGTTCCATATTGAAGCTCACAGTGTCTAGTCCACCTCAAGTCCTTCACAGTTTCTGTTCCTGGGAAGAAAAAACTTAACAGAGCCACAACAATATCTACACACATCAAGCCTAGCAGAATTACAACAATATTCACACACATGGTCGGCACTATCATCTTAATTCACTTTCTGCCTGTGAAATCAACATAGACCCAAAACAGACAAAGTGCCAACACCATAGTCATACTTCCTCTGGCAGTTCTGGCTGGCTCTTGGAAGCTCTCAGCAGGAGTTTGGTTGGCTCTCAGAAGAAGCTCCACCACCAGAAGTTCTGTTCTCAAAATCAAAATCACTTTCTCCAGCTCCATTCTCAGAATCAAAATCACTTTCTCTAGCCTCCATGATGCTTGCTGTAAGAAATTCTGTCTCAGTTCTCAATTCTCATTTCTCTTCTCAGTTCTTCTCAATTCTCAGTTCAGTCTTCAGTCCAACAGTAGCAGCCCAGCCTCCAGATGCTCATTAAGAGAAATGCTGGCCTCTCTCAGCTGGTGCTTTTCATTATATATGGTATTTGCTCCTCCCTGTTCAGTCCCTTCCTGTTACATCAGCAACAGGGGTTCATACCTTCTGTTTATTAACAGAGGCTTGATATAATTAACTTGAAACCAAGTGCTAAGTACCTGTTAGCTTATCATACAAGGGGGGAATCTTCAAATTCGATTAACATTACAGAGGGGTAAAGTTGGAAGGAAGTTAGATAGGAAGTCAAGTGAGACCAAGTTCAAGTACTGCTTCTGGTGCCTTCTAACTGTGCAACGTAGTTAAGTCATATGGCTTCTTCAGAAAGGTGAGTGACAAAGAGATGCAGTCTCTGGAATGTTTCAAGCTCATCCAGGAACCCTCAACAGTCCACCACTGAAGTTTCCCTAGTTCAGCTGGTTCCCTTATTGAAGTTAGTGTCAAAAATGAATTTGTGTCTTTTCCCTGATGACCCTGGAGGATGAGAGGTACCTCAAGGGTGACCATTGCAGGGATCTGGCCCCATATGGACACCAGTTGTAGTCAGCACATCTTCATTCTTCATACTCTTAGGGGCCTCTCCCCCAAGCTCAAAAAAAATGCAAGCTTTGCCCATCTTGGAAACCCCATGGATCTAAGAACATTCTCAGAGTGGTGTGATCTCCTCAGAGCAAGCTGCATCTACTCCCAGAAGGTCAGAGGAATTAGAGACTTCGGGTCATCTAAGGATAGATCATGAGGACAACTAACAGGAGAAGGCAAGAGATATATGATCTAGAATTCAAAAGGATGATACAAATTGTCTAGTTTAATGCCCAAAGGGCAACCAAACTGTGTATACCCTTTGATCCAGCAATACACTTGCTAGGTTTGTATCCCAAAGAGATCATAAAAAGGGAAAAGAATCCACATGAACAGAAATTTTATAGCAGCTCTTTTTGTGGTGACAAAGAATTGGAAATGGGAGAGGGGTTCCCATCAGTTGGGGAATGGCTAAACAAGCTGTGGTATATGAATGTAGTGGAATACTATTGTTCCATAAGAAATGATGAACAGGCAGATTTCAGAAAAACTTGGAAAGACTTGTATGAATGTGAAGTGAGCAGAACCAGGAGAATATTATACATAGTAACAATATTGTATGATGATCAATTATGAATTACTTAGCTATTCTCAACAATACATGATCCAAGACAAGTCCAAAAGATTCATTATGGAAAATGCTATTCATATCCAGAGAAAGTACTGACAGCATCTAAATGCATATTGAAGCATAATATTTTCACTTTATTTTTTCATGGTTTTTTCTTTTGTTCTGTTTGTTTTTTCACAACATGACTATATGGAAATATATTTTACAAGATTGCACTGTACAACCTATATCAAATTGTTTACTGTCTTGTGTGGGGAAAGAAAGGGAAAGAGAAAGAAAAATTTGGAACTCAAAATTTTATGGAGACATAGACTTCTCAATGCCCCTCACATAGTATAAACTCATGATTTTGGCAATCAGGGCTCAACTTACCTTCCTAATTCTATTTCATATTATTTCTCTTCACATACCCAGCATACCAACTCAGCTGGATGACTCCTTATCCCCACGTTCTTGACCTGCCTTATCTTCTCTGTGTGTCTTTGCCATTTTTCATATCTAGAACAGATTCTGCCTCACTATCTCCATCTGTTGATCTGTCTGCCTTCCTTCCATCAAGACCCAGCTGAGGTCCCAACTCCTCCATGAAGCCTTCCCAGGAAGCCCCAGGTAAAAATGATTCCTCCATTCTAAAATTTCCCATAATTCTTTGCATGGATCTAGCCACTGTATGTAACTCATTCTCCTTTGCATTATAACTATCTGAACACATGTCTTTCCTCTCTATCAAAAGCAGTGTCTTTCAGTGGATACAGGGTATAGGACTTTGTGACAAGAAGATCTGGATTCAAATTCAGCCACTGATGCTTTTTGGCTATGTAGCCATGAGCTCTTGAGAACTTGAGCTCTGAGGACCTCAGTTTCCTCATCAGTAAAATAGGGTAAAGATACTGCAGTGCTTGGTTAAAAGGATTATGGTGAGGATGAGGTGAGATAACACATGTTGGATACTTTGCAAAATTAAGAGGCAATGTCCTTTATTGTTACGGCTCTTATACAGCTGTGAGCTTCTTGGGGACAAGGACTAGAGTGCTTTGAACATAGTGGGTGCTTAATGAATACTATTGAATGCATCAATGACATTCTGGACCTGACACCTATAGGCCAGTCATCCAACTTCTCTGTGCTTCCATCTTCTTCATCTACTAAATGGAAATAAAATTTTTATTCTCCCAGCTAGGCAACTAGGAGGAGCAGTGAATAAGAGCCCTGAACCTGGAGTCATAAAGACCTGAGTTCAAATCGAGCCTCGAACACCTACTAGCTATATAATCATAGGCAAGCCACTTTACCTCGGTCTGCCTCAGTTTCCTCAACTGTAAAATGTGGATAAAAATAGCACCTACATCACAGGACTGTTGTGAGGATCAAATGTCATAATATTTTAAAGTACTTAGCACAATGCCTGGTACATAGTAGGCACTTAATGCTTGTTCCCTCTCCCTTCCCCTCTGTGTTTCATAGGGGTCTTATAGGGAGAGTGCTTTGTAAACTTTAAAGGGCTATATAAATGTGAGTCTTCCTTATTAAGGAAGCTTGAGTGATCTTGCAATTTGCCACCCTTCCTGCCACCCCCCACCCCCAGCATCCTCCAAGCCAGATGGCATCTAAACCATCCTGGCTCACTGTAGCTGGAGTTTATCCTCCAAGACCTCTGGAAAAGTAGATGGCTGGGAGAAGAAAGAGAACGGTCTTTCATTCTTAATGCGATCAAGAAAAGCAGGCAAAGCCTATTAAAAGTTGTTAAGGTTGTAAGCAGAATGTTCAAGACCACAGGGACAGTCTAACAAGGATCTCTTATTCATTTAAGAAAAGGGAAATGCTAGAATCCTGTCCCTCTGGAGCCAAAGCAGAGTTGAGATGGGAAGCACTCTATTCCATCCACCTCAGAGACAGAACACAGATGCTGCCGGTGGGGAAACTGAGGGAAGGAAGTTGTTATTTTCTTATCAAAATTCCTTCTGTCCATCCATAGATTTAGAGCTGGAAAGAACCTGGCAGATAAACATTTTACAGATGAAGAAACCAAGGCACAAAGAGAATAAATGATTAACCCATGATTAAATGGATAGTAAACAGACAATCAGTTCCTCTGACTCTAAATCCAGCCTTCACGTTGTTTGAGGTGTGTGGCTTTTCAAGCCTTAAAATCAGCAAATGCATCTATTTTAAATTGTTCCCCAAAATGCTACATGGAAACGAGGTTATTTGAAATCTTTCGTTCTTATTCATACACTCAGAGAGAATTTAACTGGTTTCCTACCTTACCACATAATCAACATCATTACAGCAGTAACTTAGAGCATCATTAGGTTTAACTTCCTTTGTATAGCACCGATTCTACCCATCCTTCAAGGCCCTCCTCTTCTAGTCAGCCTGCCTTCTGTTTGAGTCTTCACTGAACTCCCCTTTCATGGGGATTCAGATGGCATTTAGAAGTGTCACCTCAGAACTGAGCATTTGGTATCACACATTGTTCAGTTTCATCCATGTTGAGTCTTGCCTTCCCAATGACTCTGCAAGCTTACTGTTAAGGGCAGAAACTCCATCTTCCCTTTTCAATCGGCTGTGTGACCTTGGACAATCTCTGGGCCTTAGTGTCTTCACCTATAAAAGGTAAGGCTAAACAACCTGTAAGGTCCCTTCTACGCCTGGCATTCTATGTTCTGAGGATCCTTCTGGCTCTTGTTCTGAACTCTCTTTAGCACTAAGATTAATTTATTCAATAAACATTTATCAAACATTTACCATATGTCAAATGGCATCCAGGCAGTGCAGTGGACAGAGTGCTTCCTAGAGTCAGAAAGACCTGAGTTTATACTAAACTCAGATATTAGCTGTGTGACCCTGGGCAAGTCCCTTGATCCTGTTTGCCTCAGTTTCCTCACCTATAAAATGATCTGAAGAAAGAAATGGCAAAACATTCCAGTATTTTTTCCAAAAAAAATCCAAATGGGGCACTGTGCTAGATTCTATGAATAGAAAAGTAAAATGTAAATAGTTTCTGCTTTCAATGAACTTGAAGTCTAATGGGGAGAAATAGCAAGTACACAGATAAGTCAAGATATATATATATAAAATAGGGGTGGCTAGGTGGCGCAGTGAATAGAGCACCAGCCCTGCGCTGGAGTCAGGAGGACCTGAGTTCAAATCCAGCTTAAGACACTTAACACTTACTAGTCGTGTGACCTTGGGCAAGTCACTTAACCCCAATTGCCCTGCCTTCCCCCCTCCTAAAAGCAAAAAAAAATTAAAATATGGAAAATTAATGCAAAGTAATTGGGGTGGGGTGGGGCAGTGACATGGTGCCAGAGCTAAATGGAGAAGTGAGAATATTTATCCTGTTTGTAATTTGAATGTATAGTTATTTGCATTGCACCATTAGACAGTGAGTTTCTTGAGTACAGGGACTATCTTTTGCCTTTCTTACAATTTTCAGGGCTTAGCACTGGGATATATTAGGTACTCAATAAATGCTTGTTGACTCAAAAATTCTTCTTGTTATATTCCAGGCATTGAAGACATTGAAGGAAAAGGTATGGAGGTCAGAGGTGGGATGTCTTACACAGGACACAGTGAGTAGGCCACCTTGCTTGTAATGTCAAGTCCAGGAGGAAAGGCAACATGAAAACCCTCTGGAAAGATGAGCCATAGCAAGAATACAATGGGCTCTGAGTTAACAAGTCAGCAGGCTTTTATCAAGTGCCTGGCCAGATGCTAAGTTCTGGGGATACAAAAAGGCAAAAGATAGTCAGACCTGAAGAAACTCGCAGACTAATGAGGGAAACAACTTGATGACAACTATTTACAAACAAGCTATATTCCCCACAAGGAACTGGAGAGAGAAGTCATAGGCACTAAGGGGGTTTGGACAAAGCTTCCTGTGGAAGTTGGGATTTTAGCTGGAACTGGAAGGAATCTAGGGAAGTCAGGAGGCAGAGATGAGGAGAGAGAAGATTCCAGACATGGGGGACAGTCAGGGAAAATGTCTGGAGTCAGAAGATGGAGTGTCTTGAAGATCAGCAGAGGCCAATGTCACTGGATCATGGGGCATGGGGGTGGAAGGCATAAAGAAGCCTGAAAAGGTAGGGAGGGGCCAGATTATGAAGAGCTTTGAATGCCACACAGAAGATTTTATATTTGTTTCTGGAGGTGATGGGGAGCCATGGAGTTTACTTATTTGGGGCATGGAGTGCAAAATGGTAAGACTTGGGCTTTAGGAAGATTAATTTGATAGCTGAGTGGGAAATGAACTAGAGTGTGGAGAGACTTGAAACAAAAACTAAACATTGAACATCCAATGAGTTTATGGCAGGAACCTTAAAGATGACCCAATCTAAGCCCTCATAATGCAAATGAGGAAACAGGGACCCAGAGAAGGAATTACTTCTCCCAAATGGTCCCACTGCAAGTTAGGTCTGGCAATCTATAATTCTTATATGCCCATGGTGCCCATTACAGGGGAGGAACAAATAGCAGATGCTAGAAAAACAGGTACTGATATATTGATTGAGTTTCAAACTCCAGGCCCAATTAAAAAAAAAAGAAAAGAAAAGTTGGCCAGAAATAAAAGGCATAATATGACCTGTCCATGACCCAGAGGGAAAAAATACCATGTGTCATAACTATGTTTTCTCATTAAACCTGGAAAGAAGAAGAAAGAAAGATTGGCACCTGCCCTCACACCTTCTGGGCTCAGGTGTCACGGTCCCCAAATGGGCTAAGGTTCTTGTATTACTTTAGCCACTAATTTAGGCAGGAGCATTTAATGCTGCAGAAACTGAATCTTCAGGGCTATTCATGTCCCATTGCTGATAAGGTCTCTACAATACCAGACAAAATAGGGGCAAAGGTGAACTCTTTGATGAACCCACAGGATTTGCTTGAATGAGAAAATCGATCTTGCTCATTCTAACTTGGATCCCTTAATATTAGAGTATTGAGATGGCCTTGAACAAGGAAGCGGTCACTGGCCTAAAAATCTGAAGTCCTGGCTTTCAGCCCCAGTTCTGCTACTGACTTCTTGTGGAAGCTTGAACAAGTAACTTCCCCCCTTTGGGTCATTGTTGGGCTCTTTGCAAATAAAAGGGATGGGCTAGATCAGCCATTCCAAACTCTTTGGTCTCAAAGCCATTCATTTTAAATTCTTAAATGTTATTGAAGACTCCCACAGAGAACATTGGTTCATGTGTGGTGGTTCTATCAATTTTTGCCATATTAGAGATTAAACGGTTTTAGCATTATTACAAAAATAGATTTGAGCTCATAGAGCCCTTGAGAGGTCTCAGGAACCAGACTCTGAGAGACACTGGACTAAAGCGTTTCTAAGATTGCTTCTATTTCTGACAGTCTATATAAGAAATCCTCTTCCAGTTCTTATGCTTACAATTCTAAAGACACTTCCAATCAACATTCTGTGTTCTGAGCCTCTCTTCCAGCTATAATATTACACGTTCCAAGGTTCCTCTCAGTTGTGGAATTCAGTGTTCTAACTAAGGTCCCTTTTAGTTGCTAAACAGAGTTGGAAGAAGTCATGTAAATAAACTCACTGGGTCTCCTACAAACGTGTTTTCCGAACTTAATTGGGCCATCACTGCAGCAAAGCAATCCTTTTACTCCTTCCAAATTGACTCTCCATCCCATTATGCCTATTGTTTCAAACCTTGCCTCCCACACAGGTGAGGACTTTGCCTGGTCCTGTACGAAACACAGTTGATGAAACACAGTATCATTCATGTCATCCCTCATTCTCTCTTCCTTTTATACTCTGATGAAGTGACCTTTCTTGCCAAGGCTGGTCTGTCTACCCTTCCTGTATTCTCTAGAAAACTGAACCTATAACTATGCCTTCTCTCCTTATCTTAAATCTTTCCTTATCTATTATTTCCTTTCTCATTTCCTCTTTTCCTTCAAATACACTCAACTCTCCTTCATATTTAAATGACCCAACCATCCCCTCAAGTTTTGTCCTATATCTCTACTCCCATTCAGAATCAAACTACTAAATTAAAAAAAAAAAAACAACTGTTTAATCTCAATGCCCCAACTTCCTCTCCTCTCACTCACTTCTCAGTCCTTTGAAATCCTGCTTCCAAACCCATCACTCAATTAAAACTGCTCTCTCCAAACATACCAGTGATCTTTGAATTGACAGATCCAATGACTTTTTCTCAATTCCCATCCTTCCTGACCTCTCTACAGCAAGTCACTGTTAATCCTCCTCTCATCCTGGATACTCCCTCCTCTCTGGGTTTCATTATACTCCTCTCTTTTTGTTCTCTTTCTACCTGTCTGACCTTTCCTCTGTCTCCTTTGCTGGATCCTCATTCCTATCCCACCCCCAGGGGTGTGCCAGCTCAAACTGGTTCTCCAGAACTGATTACTAAATTTTCAGTGTGAGCATTCATATCTCAGAAATCGGCAAACACAACAAACCAGGGCTCAATTAATTATTTTGCTGATTGTCTAGACTTAAGAAACTGATGGAGAAAATGGTGATAATGCAGATTAAACTTACTAATGAGTTTTGGGTACATTTTTGGAGATTTAGTTGTTAAACATTTACCAGGATACCTCAGACCTCAAACTACTTTCTACTTTGCACTTTCTTGCCTAGTACTTGGGTCCTGGTCTTTCTGTCTACTCATTTCATTATCCCCCCTTTCATTATCCTTAGAAACTTCCAATTAATCATCCCTCTAACAACCTGACCACACATTCTCTCTACCTCTTTACCTGAAGTAACTTTCTTCTCCAACCCAGGTGACCCCAGATTTACAAGGTCACACCTTAGAATTTGCTGTCTCTTGGAACTGGAACTTTGAAATTCCCATCTCTGGTCACACCCTCCTATCCTTCCACTTCTCCCACTCCCTCATTCATATTAAACATAATCTTCCTCTACCTAATCTTCCTCTATGTTCTGACTTCTGGTCTCTGGATCCAACCCTTGGGTCCCAGTCTATCTCCTAACTCTGGATTCACTTAAATCTCCATCCAGATATCTATCTTAATGTTCCACCAGCTATCTTAGAATCCCTTGCCCACTGATCTTCCAGTTCCTGGCCTATAAATTGCTATCTTTGGGTCATCTTCATTTCCTTTCTCTCTTCCTACTCCAGGGATACTGAGAATCATTGGGAAAAGTCATGAAATTGAGTTGATTCCAAGACAAATTCCTGTAGATTAAGAGCCTCAGCCTCCTCATCTATGAAATGTATATAATACTTTACAAAACAAACTTCACAGGGTCACTGTGAGGAAAAATACTTTGCAAACCTTAAATGAATGTGTTACTATTATTGTTAATTGGTCCTCATTTTGACTCATGCTGATGTTTGATAATCTTTCTACCCTAATTGACTCTATCATATTTCTCACAACAGTTGCCCCAACTCTTTTCTTCTCCCCTCCCCCCACCCAAATCATAGCCAGCACATTCCACATCGACAGCAGATGCCCCAGCAAATTGAGAGTGAAGAAATGGAAGCAGTGCTAGGTTTTATATTCTTGGGCTCAAAAATCATTGCAAGACAATGCTGGGAAGAAAAGCCATGGCAAATCTGGACAGCATACTGAAAGACAGAGAAATCACCTTGCTGACAAAGGTCCAGATAGTTAAAACTATTCCAGTACATTGTATGGCTGTGAGAGTCGGACTATAAGGAAATCTGAGCACCACAGACAGCAAGGAGATTAAATCAGTCAATACTTAGAGAAATTAATTCAGGCTATTCACTGGAAGGTCAAATGCTGAAGCTTAAATATTTTGGCTACAAAATGAGAAGATGGGACTCATTGGAAGAGACTCTGATGCTTGGAAAGACTAAAGGCAAAAAGAAGTGGAATGGCAGAGGTTGAGAGGGAGACAGTGTCATGCAAACAACAAACATGAGCTTGGACAGACTTCGAGGGATAGCCTAAGATAGAAGGGACTCGTGCTATGGTCCATGGAGTCACCAAGAGTTGGACACAATTGAATGATTGAACAACAACAATGCAGTCTTCTGTTTCACTGAGAAGACTGAGGACATCTTCCTGCCATGATGGGCATTCAATCCTTCACTTCTGTAGTGCTTATTATGTGTCAGGGTACTGTACTAAGAGCTTTACAGTTATCATCTCATCTGGTCCTCACAATAACCCTAGGAAGTAGGTACTGTTATAAGAAATACTTGTTGATTCCTTGATTATAACCAGAGAAGGGTGGTAAGTGCTCTGTCCAAGGGAGGGTACGCTCTCTAGCTCCAGCAATCCTCCCTTCTCTTCTCAGTCCTCCACCCTTGTGACCCAAACATCATCACTCCCTCATCCCACCCTGAACCACCATTATTCTGGGTCTGGAGGTCAACTGAAGCTTATTTTCAAAGAACTCTAGAATCCAGGGAAACAGGTGATCAGCTACACCTTTCTCCTCATCCCCTCTTGCCCTCTTGCCCCAAGTCCACCGCAGGACTCCTCTCCCACCTTGCTGCCTTCCTTTCACTCCTTGTGATTCTTATGGAATCTAGGGATCATTGGCTATAGTGCAAGGATACAGATAAGACTCTCTGGGGAATGGGCCGCCCTTCCCTTGGTACAACTGCACCCAACTATAAGTTGCTTACATGAAGTCACCTGTGATACAATAAAGGTAAAGTCAGTGGACACCAACCAAGGCAGGATCCTGAAGCCTTCATGGATTGCAGGTGAGTTCCTCCTTGATTGGTCTTTGATTTCTGCCTAGGTGGCAACTCTTTCAGAAGCAGCCTATAGGTTTCTTGGAGTCACTGTCTCCCCTCCAAGGTGGTATCCCAGGGTTCCAGCTTTCTAGCACAAAGTTTCCTAAGATCTCTCCCAGAGGAAAACTGGAAAACAGTTTGGCAAAAACTAGGTAAAGACCAACACCTTACACCATATGCCAAGATAAGGTCAAAATGGGTATGTGATTTAAACATAAATGGTGATATCATAAGAAAATTAGGAGAGCAAGTAATAATTTACCTATCAGATCTATGAAGAAGGGAAGAATTTATGACCAAACAAGAAATAGAGAGAATTATAGGATATAAAATGGATAATTTTGATTACTTTAAATTAACAAGTATTTACACAAGCAATACCAATGCAACCAAAATTAGAAGGAAAGCAGAAAACTGGGAAACAATATTTACAGCAATTATCTCCAAGGCCTTATTTCTCAAATATATAGATAACTGAGTCAAATTTATAAGAATACAAGTTATCCCCTGATAGATCAATGGTCAAGGGATATGAACAGGCAGTTTTCACATGAAGAAATCAAAGTTATCTATAGTCATATGAAAAAATGTTCTAAATCATTATTGATTAGAGAAATACAAATTGAAACTACTCTGAGGTACTACCTCATACCTATCAGATTGACAACTATGACAGAAAAGGAAAAAGATAATGTTGGAAGGATGTGGGAAAATCAGGACACTAATGGACTGTTGGTCTGGAGTTGTGAACTGATCCAACCATTCTGACGAACAATTTGGAACTTAGCCCAAAAAGATAATCAAACTGTGCATACCCTTTGACCCAACAATACCACTACTAGGTCTATATCCCAAAGAGGTTTCTTTACAAAAGGAAAAGGACCTACATGTATAAAAATACTTATAGTGGTCTTTCTGTGGTAGTAAAGAATTAAGAAATTGAGGGGATGTCCATCAATTGGGGAATGGCTGAACAAGTTCTAATATATGATTGCAATGGAATACTATTGTGCCAAAAGAAATGATGAGCAGGATACTTTCAGAAAACTCTAGATTTACATGAACAGATGCAAAATGAAGCTAGCAGAACCAGGAGAATATGGTACACAGTAACAGTGTTTATTGGCTAATATTGGCCAATATCACACAATGATAACCTGTGAATGAATGACTTAGCTATTCTCAGTAATGCAATGATTTAAGATAATTCCAAAAGAATCATGATGAAAAAATGCTATCATCCTCCAGAGAAAGAACTGATGGAGTCTGAATGCAGACTGAAGCATACTATTTTTAAATCTTTCTTTATTTTACTTAGGTTTGTTTGGGGTTTTTTGGTCTGTGTTTTCTTTCAGAACATGACTAAAATGTAAATGTTTTGCATGACTGCAAATATATAACCTATATCAAATTGTCTTCCTAATGTGGGAGGGAGGGGGAAGAGGGAATAAATGAGAGAATTTGGAACTCAAAATTTAAAAAATAATGTTACAAAATTTATATGTAATTAGAAAAAGCAAAATATTTTGGGGAAAAATTCTCTCCCAGTGGTCTCCCTGACTTTGCATGCTCAACCTAGGCACTAGAATTGCAAGTCACTATTCTGCCTTTCCTTGAATTCTATAGTTCAGTGAAACTAAGTCGCTCTCCAGCCCCCAAAAGTACACTAAGATCTCCCATCTCCACATCTTCAGTCAGGCTGTTCCTTATATCTGAAATGTCCTCCCTCTCCTTTTTTCCCAGTTGAATTCCTACCCATCCTTTAAAGTCCAACTCAGATACCACCCCTTCCAGAAATTCTTGCCTAATCAATGACAACCTTCTTTCTTGTTACTCACAAACATTTGTTTTTCATTTTTCTGATGCCTTTATTATGCAACATTGTATTTGTTCATGTTTTATTCCCGTGCTAGACCGTAAACTCTATGAGGTCAGGGACCATGTCTTTGCTAAGCTGAGCACTCTACCCACTGAAATCATTTAATAAATATTTCTTGAAAGAATGAGATCTCTCTCAGCTCTAATATTCCACATCCTCCCTTTTAGCTCAGACCTTCTAGGATTCCACTGTTCGGTGGATAGCTGGGCCCTGACTTTGTGTGCTGAATACTGATCCCCACAGATTGAATCCTGGATGCTCAGCATGTTCTCAGGCAATTTTGTGCATAATGTCTTGTTGGCTCGATTATGAAATGTGATCTTACTCCCTGCGGTGGAAACAGCAAGTGGCCACTTGCTAAACAGTCAGGTGTCCCCCATGAATTAAGCCAGTCTATTTACCCATTTGGCCAGGGCCCATGAAGAAAACAGGGAATTGTTTAAGAAAGTACATGGAGCTACAGGACAAAAACTCTTTAGCCAGAAAGGGCAATCAAAATGAGGGGGCAAAAAGTTTCAACAGAGCCTTTCAGAGTCTGGGAAGGTCGAAGCTCCTTCCCTTCTTGACCCAGGGATGTGGTGTGAAGAGAGACAAACTCTCCTGCCATCTAATAGCTGCCTTCTCGAGTCGCCTCCACTCAGCCCATGTTTCCCAAACAGGCTAGTTCTCATCTCCATGCCACTCTGTTCTCTCCAATCCCCCATCAGACTATGAGTTCCTTGAGGGCAAGAACTGTCTTTTGCCTTTCTTTGTATCCCTGGGGATTATTGCCCATTTGTTTAAAAGAAGGGGCTTCCACTAAATTGTTCTCTAACCTCTAACATTCTATGACTTAGGGCTCAGAAAGGAGCTGATAGCCCTAGGACCTAAGGGACAGCAGGAGATCAGTTCAGCTCAATGTACTCTGATCCCCTGGGTGAGTTATGTTAGTTTTCATCCCCAGCAGGACATGGAGTACCATCAGAGCCAGAGTCAAAGGGTCCATTGTGAAACAGATTTTGTTAACAACAAGAGCAAACCCTGCTATTTTCTGTCCTGGCATCAATAAGCCCATATCTTAGGAAGCATATGGTACATGGTAGGTACTTAATAAATGCTTATTGACTGACCTCTCTGCCTTCCTCCTGCACAAACCTTGCTCATCCTTCAAGGCCATGCTCAGTCATACTTCCAAAGTGACCACAGCAGGGCAGTTATTTTTCTCAACTTTTTCTGATCTCCCTCTTCCCGATACTCCTCTTAACTACAATAGAATCATCTCCATCAGTATCTTATGGTGACCCTAGATTATAAATCCCATGAGACAAATACTGTGTCTTCTCTAAATTGTATCTTCCCTATCTCTTAACACAGATCTCTGAACTTGGGACCATAGACTTGGAGCAGGGACAAACCTCAGAGGCTATCTTGTCCTAGCCATTTTGTTCACAGAGCTAGACTAATGAAATGACTTGCCCAGTCATGCAGGGAGCAAACATCAGAGGTTACATTTGAACCTAGGCCCTCTGACTTGAGAGGGAAAGTTCTTTCCATAGTATTATATGGGCTTAATATGTAAATCTTGTTATTCTACCTTTTATCACAATTCTAATTGTTTTGTGGGTAAGCATTGTTTTCCTAGCTAGAGAGGGAGCTCCCTGAGGGCAGAGATTTTGTCATATGCTTTTGTCTTCCCCATATATTCGAGTAAAAGGCCAAGTGCCCAGTCCATGCCCAGTATCTGATTGAATCTGAGATAGTCATGTTCAAGAATTAGGATGAGTAGGGTTGGGTTTTTTTTTTTCATCAGTTTGGGCATATTGGAGACATCCAGTGATAAAAATAAGGTTCCATTTGCTTAAATATCCATTTACTAGGAAGAAGGGACACTTCTGTGTGCAGTAGTATTACACTCAAATAGAAACGATTGCGGGGGGTGGTATATTGACTTGGAAAACCACAAATTAACATTATATTGTATTGTATTTTTATTTATTTTATTAAACATTTCTCAATTAAAAGAGTTTTGTGGCTGAGACCAACATCCCTGCAAAGGGGAAGGAGACCAGGATGGGGAATCAGGAAACCTGACTTTAAGCTGTGCTCTGCATTCCATTGAGTGACATTGGACAAGTGTCTTCCTGTCTCCAGGCTATGTTAGTTTAAAAGAAGGGGCTTCCAACAAATTGTTCTCTAACTTTTAACATTCTACAATTTAAGGCTCAGAAAGGAGCTGATAGCCCTAGGACCTAAGGGACAGCAGGAGATCAGTTCAACTCAATGTACTCTGATCCCCTGGGTGAATTATTTTAGTTTTAATCCCCAGCAGGACATGGAGTACCATCAGAGCCAGAGTCAAAGGGTCCATTGTGAAACAGATTTTATTAACAACAAGAGCAAACCCTGCTATTTTCTATCCCAGCATCAATAAGCCCATATCTTAAAACATGGAGTGTCAGAGTGCGCGGAGATCATTTAATCTGTGCCCTTCTGAGGAGGAAACTGAGGCCCAGACAAGGAAAGTGATTTTGATAAAGTTCAGTCTAAAAAAGGAGAAGGCAGAAGCAAGCTGGAGCACTCACACCCAAACGTCGCTTTGTAGCTGTGTGTGGGACTAAGCTACCAAACCCTCTCCTGGAAGCACGGATCCAATTTTGATTAGATCAGAGGTTAAGCCTTTGACTTAAATGGAATCTGACTTAGAATCACTAGAGTCCAGGATGAAAGGGACCTTCAAGATGATCTACCTCAACTTTCTAATTTTATAGATGGGAAAACAAAGATCCATATACGAGGGAAGTTATTTGCTGAGATTACATAATGAATTAGAGCCTAAATCAGGACTAGAAGCAAGGTCTGCTGGGTCGCTTTCCCTATTAGCCCATGCTGCATTCATATTTGAGTTAGAGAAAGCTGTGATGAACAAAATTTTGCACGTAGGGCAAGTAGCCCAAAATATGCCCTATTTTACACAATCAGGATTAAGGGACTTGCTCAGAGTTACACAGTTAGTAACTGTCTGAGGCCAGCTATAAACTCAGGTCCTCCTGACTCCAAGGCCAGTGTTCTATCCACTTAAATCAATTTTTAAGACAAATTGATCAGCTATAAGAGAGTGAGAGGGAACTACATGCCACTGTGCAGTCACCATTAAGGAGCCTATTTCAAAGAGGACAAATGGAAAAAAGGAACAAATGGTTGGGGCTATAGGGAGGAGGGAGTATGCCATATAGCAGCCTCCTAATTTATTCTCTTATTCTTGGCAATTAGGTACCAAACTTGTTTGACATATTTCTGAAGGTTATGTATTTCTGAGGGACTGCAAGTACAATCAGTACCCTCTAAATTTCAGTACCCTTGGATAAGACCCCAGCAGCCCTTCCCTGGTTTTGCATTTGAGTGTTAAAGAATCCAAGTAGAAGAAGCAGGATCTGTTTCTATACATATTAATACTGTGGTTCACCAATGCCTTCACTGATATAACCATTGATTGCCATAGAATGTTAAAGCTGAATACTCTATTCTTTGAGATACTCTAGTCCAAATATTCTTAACCTTCATTGTGTCATGAATCCCTTTGGTAGTTGGGGGACGCCTAGGTATCCCTTCTTAGAACATGGTTTGTTTGTTTAATTGTTTAATTCATAATGGAAGGAAATGCTAAATTCCAATAGTAGATTAGTGAAGATACAGATGCTATTTTTTCCCTTCCAAGTTCACAGATATCTGAAATCTATCCACACTCCCTGGTTAAGAACTCTTGCTCTGGTCCAACCCCCTCATTTTATAAAGGAGGGGACAAAGGCCAAGAGATATGAAGCAATGTGCCCGAGGTCACATAAAAAGAGAAAACGTGGCTAGTCCTGTTATAGCGGATAGCAGAGCCAGGTTCTCCTCCAAATCCAGGATGCTTCCCACTACCCAAGAGCAACAGACAATCAATCGATCAATAAGCATTGATTAAGTGCCTACTATCTGCCTGCCATTGTGCTAGGGGCTGGGGTATATATACAAAGAGAAAAAAAAGACATGGTCCCTGACCTCAAGGAGCTTACATTCTCTAGACTCTTGGTTCCTTGTCAGCAGTTGGATACCAGTAACCCCAGAGATTCTATTTCTGCAATACACCAAGTAAACATGGTGTTTAGGAAAGGCAGAAAGCTCCCAGGCATGACAACTGAACAAAGTTCAGCTACCATGAGTCCCACTGGCCTTGGCAATTCTTTCTCCCATTCAAGATGGAAGGAAGGAGGGAGGGAACTCCGTGGGTTTCTCTCCCTCCTGTTCTCACTTGTGGTGCTGATCATGCCTCATGCATCTTAAACTATGCACCCTCTGCTATTCAGATCGTGAACTCTCACACAGGCCTGCCAAGCCCCCCCACCCCCACCCTGGGCTTCTTCCCTTCCCCCACCCCAACCGATTGCTATTCAAGCTCCTTCTGTGCCAGAACACACAATTCTACACCCCACCTCCCCAGCACCTTCTTCTATTGCAGTCCTAGGATTGCCAGCTTCTGTCCTCCCTTCCCCCACTCTACCTCAAGCCCAGTCCCCCAGCAGCTTGGGGCTAAGGCCAGGCTTTTTTTTTCCCCTCTATTTGCACAGAAGGAGAGAATGAAAGCCCCAAACCTCCTTGCTGCCAAAGCACAGAACTGGGAGAGGACTAGACCCAGAAGCTTTCAACCTGGGTGTGCTTCCACCAAAGGAGGGAATATCTGAAGATGGCCTCAAATGATTTTTTTTCTAATAATCAGTCTCCAAATGTAATTACAGCAATAACAATGGTCTAGTGTGGTGGAAAGAGCCAGAAGACCAGCATTTGACTCCTGCCTAGAATGCCTACAACACCTTCGACCTTGGGCAAATACGTTGACTTCTCTGGGCATCGGGGTCCCCATCTGTAAAATGAGGGCGTTGGACTAGATGGCCTGTAAGGTCCCTTCCATCTCAAGATCTGGGATCTCAAGGTGCACCCCTCAAAACACTATTAGTATTTAGCATCTTAATGTTTGTAAAGTGGTCTATGAAGTCAGACCACAAGATTGAGATATAGAAAGGGATCTCTGAGATCATGTAGTTCAACTCCTCCTCCCCAACTTTTTTTTGGCAGGGTCACACGCTTTGTGTTGTAATCTAATTTACCAAGAATGGCCAACTCTCTTATTTTAGAGATGGAGAAACTGAGGGCCCAAGAAAGGACATGGATTGCCTGAGATGGAGTCAGAAACAGAGCAAGGATTTGAATCACCTCTACAGCCAGTGTTCTTTCCCTCAGACAATGGCAAAGCAAGTCAATAAACATTTATTAAACACCTACTATATGCTGAGCACTGTGCTAAGCCAGTGTCCTCAGCTCCAAAGAATGCAGGATCTAGCATCAGAGGGAAGGCTGGACATCCAGGGCTCAGGCAGCATCTGTGGGACCTTGGACCAGGTCTGACCCTGTCTGGGGAGCAGTTTCTTCATCTGCTAGATGAGAAGATCCTCTACACCATCTCTGAGGTCCCTTCTGGCTCTAAATCCTATAATGCATTTTATGAACAGGAAAATGGAGCCTTAGAGAGGCAATGTAAGTTACCCATGTCACTCAGCTAGTATGTGCTAGAGTTGGGTTTCAAACCTACCTCTCTCTTCTGACACCAAGACCCACCAGGACCCTTGTCCTTGTCCATCCCCTCATCCCATAAACAATTTAGAATGGAATGAAAAGCCTAAAGATTTGTTAGCCCTATTTAAGTAAGGGGAAAGCCAGCCTTCCCCTATTGCTTGAAGTCCCAGAGCTGGCATGGATAGTCTTTTATCTGTAATAATCCCAGAAGATTTCTATAGCATTGGACCATAGGACTGTAGATTTAAGATCTGGAAAGGAGCTCAGATATCATTTAGTCCAAGCCCTTTGCTTTACAGATAAGGAAACTGAAATCTCAAGAAGTTGTGCTATTCTCCAGGTCACACAAGTCCTAAGTGACAGTGCCTGGCTTTGTACCAAAGTCCTCTCACTTCAAATCTAATACTCTTTCCATTGTACTATGTGGTCTATACAAAGGCACTTTCCTTACAACACTGAGATAGGCAGTATAAGTATTATTGTACCCACTTTACAGGGGAGAAAACTGAGAGCTGGGAAGGTGGCTTGGATTTCTAAAGGTTCCCTGGCTATAAGTGACAAAGCCAGGATTCAAACTCAGGCTCAGTCTGCTTCGTACTACAGCACACCCCTCTCTCTCTAGGAAGGCTGGGCACTGTGCTTTATGCTTTACAAATATTATCTTACTTGATCCTCATAGCAACCCTGGGAAGTAGGAAGCATTCTTATCTCCAATTCACAGAAGAGGAAACTGAGGGAGACCAAGATTAGATGACTTATCCCCGTTACATAGCTAGCATCTGATGTCATATTTGAACTCAGGTCTTCCTGGCTCCAGCACTAGCAGTCTATCCACTATGTCACCTAGAGCTAGCTGCCTGTCTACCTCTGACAAATACACCCTTCAGCCAGATTCGTAATAAAGATATTCAGTTGGAGTTATTTTGCTCTCTGTGGGCTTCCTAGAGGGAAGTTAAGCTGCTTCAAAAATGTAGGCTGGTAAACTTGGGTTCCTTATTTGCAAGGGTATAATTTATTTGCTCTTATTATCCACCCAAGGCCAATTCCCCAACTTGTATCTTCCAGAATTTCCCAGGCTTACAAGCACTTTACATCATTTCCTATCACACACTCTACCCTCCAGCCAAATAAGTTCGTCCCTTTCAGGCAGAGTTAAGGCACTCTTTGTAATGAAAGCAGGGTCTCCTGGTGAGATGGAAACTTGCAATCTCAGCATTCCAGCTCGGCATCCCACTCTCTTTCCATCCCTGCTGACAACATTCCCGAGTTAGGACATAATGTAAGAATTGTTCCCCCTGGGTCAGTCTCTGCTCTCACAGGCCTGAATTCTGTCTCTGGCGGGATTGCTTGGGGGGGGGGGGGGGGGCAGTGGAACAGGATACAGGAAGGTAGGGTTGCCCTCAGTGCCATCTTCCTCAAAAGTTTTCTTAACATGTCCTAACCTTCCCTTCAGTGGCCTAGTTGTGCTTGTCATCTGGGGATTTCTCTGAATCTATTTCCAGCTTAGACTACCTCTTAGAATAGTGTAGCCTTAGCTCAGCCAAGTGACCTTGGGCAAGTCAAATTCCCTTCTGTGAACCTATTTCCTCCTCAGTGAAATAGGAACAATATACATTTGTAACAACCTCACAGGGATCAGTCGTCAGCAATAAGCATTTATTAAGCACCTACTAAATACTAGGCAGTGTACTAAGCACTAGGAATACACAGAAAGGAAGGAAAACATCTGTGTTCTCAAGGAGCTCACAGTCTAATGCAATCAACAATGTGCAAACAAGATATGTACAAGATAAATTGAAAATGATCTCAGAGAGAAGGCGCCTTAAGGGAGACAGAGATGAGGAGGGAGACAGTGTGAATGCCTAGAATCAGATGGAGTGTCTTATTCAAGTAACATTGAGAAGGTCAATGTTACTGGATCACAGAGTACATAGCAGGAACTGAGGCATAAGAAGACAGGAAAGGTAGGAAGGGACCAGGTTATGGAAAGTTTTAAAACCAAACAGAGGATTTTATATTTGATCCTGGGAGTAATAGAGAGCCATTGGAAGTTAGTGAGGGGGCAAGGATATGTGACATGATTTAACCTACACTTAAGGAAGACATGAGGACGTGTTTTGTTACCTGCAGATGGACATGAAAACTTGAGCTATTGCTATGATTATTTTTTGAACAGCAGTGGACAAAGTGGCATGCCTCATTTTGCCTAAAAAGCACTCACTAGGTAATGCCCCTGGTAGGGTGGGAGGTTGGGAGGATCGTTTTGTAGACTCATGACCATCTCGAGTTTGAACACAGAGAGATTTGTCAAAAATAACCATTCATTCCTGGTATATTGGATTCAGAAGTCTACAGCCTTGACACATTGGGACTAACAGAGACCTGAGGGGGCTTTTTAAGCTGTGTGTGGGGCAGGGGGGATCCCTTTGGCAATATGATGAGGCCCTCAGGTCCTTTTTCAGAATAATGTTTTTAAAGGAGTAAAATTAAAAATCTAGGATTAAAAAGAAAAATGTATTGAAATATCATTATGAAAATATATTTTAAAACCAAGTTCATAGACCCCAGATTAAGAATGTTTGCTCTAGACTGAGCCCTTCATTTTATAGAAAAGGAAACTGAGGCTTGGGAAATGACATGATCACATGAGCAATAACAGAATTAGGGTTGGACCCCAAGTCCTCTGATGCCAAAGCCAGCATTCTTTCTGATATCATATGGCCTCATATACCCACAGGGCAGTTTTGGTTGTTCAAGTACCTTGGTGCCTATTTTCTCCTTCATTCCTCATACAATAGCTTTTATGAAGTTAGCAAAGCAGGTATCATTATTCCATTTTACAGATGAGGAAACTGAGGCTTGGGAAGGGAAAATGACTTACCCAAAGCCATCCAGAGAATCAGTAGCAGCATCAGGATTCAAACCTGATACCATGACCCTAAAGTTGTTGTTTTTCCACCCCCATCATAGCTGCATCCCAAAAGGAGCAGCCCAGTGAACTCTGGCTCTCAAACCTGGGCCACCTTCTTTCCATCATCTTGACTTCTCTTTGGTTCTGTAGACGTTGCCCATATAGAGCCTGCCAATTCAAATCCTTCAATCAGCCAATCAGCATTGATTCGGTGCTTATGCCTGTCTTTGTGCTAGGTATTGAAGGTACTGGAGATACAAAGACAAAATCAAAGTAGTGCCTGCCCTCGAGAAGCCTTTAACCTATCAGAAGAGATACCATATGCATATAGAAAAATAGAGAGGATGAATACAAACAGATAACAGGAGAGTTTGGAGAAGGAAGGTAGTGACAGCTGGATGGGGGGAGGGGGATAGAGAGAGGGAATCAAAAAAGGCTTCCTGTACCACTTAGGAAGCACCACTTGACTGAACTGTGCCTTGGAGAAAAGTAAAGGATTCCTTGAAGTGGAGGGAAAGAAGGAGTGCATTCCTGGCATGGAAGACTGCTAGTGCAAAGGCATAGAGACGGGAGGTGCAGTGTTACGTGTGAAGAACAGAAAGGTTAGTTTGGTTGGACTGTAGAGTGAGGGAAATTATTTCTACTGAAAAGGTAGGTTGTGGCCAGATTGTAAAGTGCTTTAGAAGCCAAACAGAGGAGTTTATAGGACTCTTCTTTCCCAAAGCAATAGAGAGGTACTAAAGTACTGGCATGATCAAATCTGCACTTATATGAGGAAAATCAGATTTGGCAGCTGTGCAGAGGGCCCAATGGCTACCACCTTATTCACGAAGATTTTCTGACCATCCCAGCCACCATTTTCCTCCCTCTCCCTTCACTGTACTTGGAGTCTGAGCTTTATAATTTAATGAATTACATCCCATCTAGAATCTTTTGCTATTTCCCAAGTATCTATCTTGTCTTACCACCTAGATTGCAAATACCTTTCGAGAAGCATCTTCTCTTTCTCTATACTGCCCAAGCCTTACACAAGAATGCACATAGAGTGGGCCTTCAGAAAACACTGGCTTGACTCACTTTTCCTTCTAGACACCCCAAGTGACATTTGAATAACTCTCAACCTTCCTAGGTGCCCAGGTCAGAAGGGATCTCCTTTGAATTCACAGCACTTTATACTCTTCTTACCTGTTTATCGTGGTCTAATTTCTATCTTATTTGTTGGTATAAGTATGTGTGACAACAGACAGAAGGTCTTGACTTGGGGGTAACTTGTGTTCAAATCCTGCCTCTGAAACATACTAGCTGTGTGACCATGAGCAAGTCATTTACACTTTTGGTGCCTGGGACAACTCTCTGTGACTATAAGGTACAGAGGAGCTACCCACACACCAGTGTAATGACAGGTTCAGAGCACATCCACCCACCCACACACACACACACACACTGAGCTTTCCCTCCTCATCCCATTTGCCTCCCCCAAGTAAAATCAATGCCTATGAGTTCCTGGAAGGCAAGAAATACAGCATATCTTGCCTCTCTCATAGCACCTAGCCAAGTGCTTGTATACCAAGGATATGCAGTTTTAGAGTTTAATGAAATTGTACCAAGACTTCCACTGTGTCATTATTATTATTATTTTGTTGTTGTTTTTGTTGTTGTTCAGTCACGTCTGACCCTCTGTGATCTCATTTGGTATTTTCTTGGTAAAGATAATGGAGTGGTTTGCCATTTCCTGCTCCAGATCATTTTACAAATGAAGAAACTGAGGCAAACAGTGTCTGAGGGCAGATTTGAACTCAGGAAGATGAATCTTCCTGTCTCCAAGTCTGGCACTCTGTCCACTATACCCCCTACCTGCCTGTGGATATTTTGGAAATTAATGTTGAATAATATTAAGGTATAGTCTCTGACCTCAGGTAATTCTATCCCTTCAGATGGAGCCCATTTGTTCCTTAAATTCTGCATACACTGTGTCAACCTGAGAGAAGAAAGACTCCTCTCCATATTTCTTCTCTTGGCTTAAAAATGAGGATTTTAAAATAATGCTTAATGCTTCCTTCCTTCCTAACTTTGGAATGAAAAGCACTACTTTGATGGGATTAGGTTGAAACAGTACAGAGGGGAGAAAAGGAAGTAATAAAGAGAAGAAATGAAAGGGAGAGGAAAAGAAGAATGAAGGAAAGGGGAAAGGGTAGAGGAGAGGAGTACAGGAAGGGAAAGGAATGGAAAGAAGAGTAGAAAAATAGGGAGGAGAGAAGTAAGAGGGGGAGAAAGGGGAGAAAGTAGAAGGTAGAGGGGAAAGGAGGGAAGAGAGGGGGAGAGGGAGAGAAGAGTACAGGAGAGGAGAGAAGGAGGGATAGAGAGGAGAGGATGAAAGAGAAGAGAGGAGGAGAGGAGAAAAGTGGGGGAGATGGGAGTAGTGGAGAAGAAGGGAGAGGAAAGAGATGAGATCAGAAGAGAGGTGAAAGAGGAGAAACAGAGAGGGAAAGAGAAAAGGAAAGAGAAAAGGAGAAGAGATAAAAGAAGGTGATAGAGAAGTGGAGGAAAAAGGAACAGAGGAGGGGAGAAAGGGGACAAAGAGAGAAGGGAAGAGAGAAGTTGAGGAGAGGAGGAGTAGAGGAGTGGCAGAGAGAGGAGAGGAGGAAAAGAGGAGAGAGAAGAGAGAAAGAAAAAAGAGTGAAAGAAAAAGGAAGAGAGGATTAGAGGAGAGAAGAAAAGATGAGAGGAAGAAAGAGAGAAGTGAGAAGAAAGGAGAAAAGAATAGAGAGGATGAGGAAGGAGAGAAAAGTGAGGAGAGAAAAAAAGAGAAGGAAGAGGGGGCAGCTAGGTGACACAGTGGTCCTGGAGTCAGGAGGACCTGAGTTCAAATCCATCCTCAGACACTCAACACATTTACTAGCTGTATGACCTTGGGCAAATCACTTAACCCCAATGCCTTGCCTTCTCCCCTCAAAGAGAGAGAGAGAGAGAGAGAGAGAGAGAGAGAGAGAGAGAGAGAGAGAAGAAAGAAAAGAAGAATGGATAAGAAACGCTAGATAAAAGAGTAGAGGATAGATAAGGGAACAAGTAGAGGGAAGGGGAGGAAAGAGGAAGGGAAGGACAAAGGAAAAAAAGAAGAAAATCTGCTTTAAAAAAAAAATTGGGGCGGATAGGTGGCGCAGTGAGTAGAGCGTCGGCCCTGGAGTCAGAAGGACCTGAGTTCGGATCCGGCCTCAGACACTTAACGCACACACAAACAAAAACCTAGCTGTGTGGCCTCGGGCAAGTTACTTAATCCCAATTGCCCTCCAAAAAAAAAAAATCCACGTATTGATTATCTGTACCGCAAATCACTGAGACCTATTATATCCATCCTTTCTGAATATCTTGCCTATTTTTTTTCAGTTGCACTGTTTACTCATTAGTGGAGAAAATAAAAGGCAACTTAAAACAGTTGTCTTTCTTCCCCATGAGGAACTGAAGCAAGAAGTGTGAGTGGACACAGCTTGTCTGGTTAAATGGTTTTATGGCTTCTCAAAGGTAAATGTTAAATCACCTTTGAATAGTTCTTCCCATTTTATAAAGTGCTTTCCTCACAACGGTTCTGTAGGATGAGCTGTTAGCGTCTGGTGCAGATGGCGGGGGCGGGGGTGGGGGGGGTGGGGAGCAGGGATCCAGGTATCCAGACCTGGTGTCAGAGGGTTCCTGGGTGCTGAACTCCTTCCACTAATACAGATTAGCAACTCTTCTGCAATTTATAGTCCTAGTTGTGACTAATGTCTAATGTGAAAGTATTTGCAGATCCTATGCTGGACTATATGCCGTTGTGGGGGGTGGGGGGAGGGAGGGAAGGGAAATTTGAAACTCAAGGAACTATGGAATTGAATCCTGTAAACTAAAAATAAACAAACAAATTAATATAGTCCTAGCTGTCTGAGGCATGGAGAAATGAAAAGATTTGTCTAGGGACAATTGGACAGAAAGTGTCAGATATAGGTCTTTGACCTGGTCTTTCTGACTCTGAGCTCTTTTTCTGTGCAAGTATTATTATGCCCATTTTACAGATAAGGAAACTGAGGCTCAGGGAGGGGAAATGATGTGCTCACTGCTAGTGAGTATGAGGGACAAGTTCCTGTTAAAGCACTGGTGCTTACAAGGTCTATTCACTTTTGTTTTTCTTAGGTATCATTCCAAGCCTCCAAGATAGTCAAAATAGAATTTCTTCTGCTGAGGCTCTCCTGAATTCACTTGAGACTCCTCCCAGATGAGCAAGAGTCCCCTTCCCATCCCCAAAGAGTGGTCTTTAAGACTACTTTGGGAGTCAGTTTATCTCTTTTGGGGTCCAAAAACAATCTGTTCCAGGGAAGTTAGGAGGACCAAGAAGATGGAAGTGCGAGTCAGAAGATAAGGGTGATGTGGTTTCTGATTTTTAAGTCCAATCTAGTGTTGGCTTAGGAGACAATAGACTGAAATGTAAAGAGAGGGAAGGAGATAGAGTTGAGGGTTAGTCCAAATGTGAGAAGATAGGGACTCCATGCCCAGGGAGGTTTAGGTGAGTGAAGGGGCTGGCGGGAGAGGTATTGTTGGAAGAGAGTGGGAGGAACCCCTGCAAAATGGTGTGATCAAGGAGTCATTTCCTCAAACGGCAAGGGATACTGAAGGTGAAATGACCTACCAAGTGGAGGCAATAACAGTATGATATGGCATTGAGTTGGGAAGGAGAGGAGTAGGGAAGAGTAATTTTCCCACAGCAGGTGGGAGCTGGATTGGCAGGGCACAGGGAAGGGATTTGAAGTCAAATTATATCAGAGCTGGAAAAATCTTTAAAGATCATTTAGTCCAACAACCTTATTTCATAAATGGGGAATCTGATGCCCAGAGAGGGGAAGCCCCCAAGGTCATACAAGAGCTGGGACTAGAACCCAGGTCTCCTGACTCCAATAAATCCAATTCTCTTTCCATCAAAGAAAATCTGTCCAGAAGAACCTTTCACAGAAGAAACCTTCTTCCACGGTCCCAAACCCTCACCTCCTAACAAGGTTCCCGGATTCCCCCAGAACTCCACAAAGTAAACCTAACCTGGAGGACTCCTTGGCTGTGGAGCCGACAAAGCCTGATAAGAGATCTGAGAAGAATGTCAAGCAAACAGAGAGATAAAGAGACAGACAGACAGACAGAGACAGACAGGCAGTGCTGGGAAATCGTCGAGGAGAAGGGGAAGGAGGTAATGCGTTCTCCCGAGGAAGCTGGTTCCTTCTGGGATTCCCAACTGCGGAGGGCAGGAACCGGGAGGAGGGAAGACTCCGAAGAGGGCACCCTGAGCAGAAGAAGGACAAGAGGCAGAGTAGGGAGTAGAAGGGCGGCTCGCCTGTGGGTCTGGCGCTCTCTCTCTGTGCCGGGGACTAGGCTGCCCGCGGGGAAGGGACAGGCAAGTTGGACCACCTGTGTGGGTGACAGACAGGACACACGCAGGCTTTGGCGCCCCGGGTTGGAGCTGGGCTTGGGGACCGGCGTTACCTGGGGCGGGAGGCTGAAGGGGATGGGCAGCAGCACCAGCGGAGTGGCCACCAGCACCAGCAGACGCCTGATGCACCACAACTTCGTGGCCAGCGCGCCGAGCGCCGCCATAGCCCGGCAGAACACGGACCGGGGACCCAACTGAGAGCGGGGCCAGCAGCGGGAGTGGGACGGCCTAGGTGGCAGCGGCTTTATGGCTAGGGGGAGGGTCCGCGGGGAGGAGGGGTCTGCGGCGGGGCGGCTCCGGACCTCCCCGCCCCCTCGTCGCTCCTTCCCTCCACCCACTCCGAGGACAGCAGGTCCCTGGCGAGAAGGGCCCCAGAGTCAGAACTCTTCATCTGCCCCAATAGGAACTCCTGAAGAGCCTGTTAGGACTGCAGTGGCCAGGTGCTGTGGCGCCAAGTAGACCTGGACCTAGAGTTCAGAGATCTGGATTCAAGTCCCAGCTCTGACACGGCTTCGTCTTACACTGTGAGCAAGTCACTTCTCTTCTTTAAGCCTCAGTTTCCTTATCTGTAAAATGGAGGTAACACTTTCTTCCCTAAATGGTTGTTGACTGTCAGATGAAATGGTATAGGTCAGAATGCTCTGTGACTTTAACAAAGACCTCCAGGATAGGGGGTGGTCGCCTTACATCTGCGGGAGTTCTTTAGGCTTTAAAAATGAATGAATGAAGAGAAAAGGAAAAACAAACAAACAACCTGGAGCTGAGCTTAGGCCCGCTAGCTCTCCCTGGAAAGTCCGCCAGCATGGACTTCTCGAACCCAGGGTCATCTTGTCGAAGAGGCATCAGAATTCGACTACAATATATCTTCTGGAAAACTGTTATCATTCCAAGAGAGAGATATACCTTGGGATCCTGAGGGTTGCATCTTTCCGTGGCTACCAGTGAAATCGCCTTTACACAATTTCAGACTTCCGGCAAGAAAAAGAGAAGGGGAAGATTCCTACCTCCCAAAAGGCTTGTCTTCCACGTTGGGGGTGGGGGGAGGTGTTGGTAGGACCATCTGTTTAGCTACGAAGTAACCTGGGCCCAACCTATCCTTCCAGAGTCCTTGGACATCATTCCTCCTCCCAAACTCTGCCATCCAGCCCGATTGGCCTTCTCTTGGTCCCTCAGGCACAGCCTTACATCGCCCCACTCTGCCTCTTTGCCCCAGCTATCTCCATAGGTCTGGAATACAGTCCCTTCCTACCTCGATTTCATCCACTGCCTCTTCATTTTTAATACTCAGCTCAGGTTCCAATTTCTAAATGAAGCCTTTCCTGATCCCCTCCACTGCTTGTGCCCTATCTCCCAAACTATGGTGTATTTAACTACTTTGTGTGCATGTATTTGCATTTATTCACTTTACATTATTCTGTATGTACTTATTGTTGTATATATTTATTGTTGCCAGATAAATTTATTGCTGTATGTGCTATCTATCTTTATTGTTGTCTTCCCCCTTTAGCATTAAGTATTGGAAATAAGGATAGTTAAATTCTTAGTACTTGTACTCCTAATGCCTAACATAGCACCTGGCATATAATTATCACTTAAATAATTGATTGATTGACTGATTAATCAGATGAGAAATTCCAGGATCCTTGGAGGCATTCAAATGCAATGGAAAACCACTAGATTTGAAGTCAGAGGAACGGGTTTGAATTCCAGCTCTGTCACTTACTACATGAGTGGCCTTGGGAAAGTTACAGTTTCTCTGGGCCTCAGTTTCCTCAACTGCAAAACAAAGGAGATAGGCTGGATAATCTCTAACGTCCCATATAGCTTTAAATTTATAACCTCTGTGGTAAGAGGACCTGGGAGGCCCTTGGAGGAAAGGAAGATGATGAATCTTGTCAAAAAGGAAAGACCAGAGAGTTGCCAGCTCCCTTTAAGAGCCAGCAATAAATGTGGAAGAGATACCCCCTAACCCTAAGAACTGTTCCAGGAATAATAGTGCTAGTTGCAATTCTTTGCATTTATGTAACACTTCATAGTTTTCAGACCCCTTTCAGTCTGCCACGATGGTTTATCCTCATGACCCTCCGAAGCAGTCAGAAGAGACATGAATTGCTTCCATTTTATAGATGAGAGACAGGGCATGAATAGAAGAGCTGGGACTAGAAACCCAGACAGATTAATTTGACTTGTTCCACATTGCCCAGCAAGTTAGTAGTGGGAAAAAGTGGAACCCAGGTCCTCTGACTCCAACCCCAGGGCTCTTTACAGCTTTCCTTTCCTGTTCAGCAATATCTCCCTCCTTTCCCCAAAAGACTTGTCTTCAGGGTTGAAGAGAGGTTGTCAGGGTGCTAGAAAATCTCTTCCAGCACTATCCCACTTTAAGCCCCCAGAGTGGAATTAAGCTGTGACAGAAGGATCTATAAAGAGCTGCCCTGGCAAAGAGAAGGTCTTAGCTCCAATCATGGTCATAATCATTATAATCCTAACAACTAGCCCAAACCGGTCTTCCTGCTTCCAGCCTACCCTATACACTGATGCCAGCTTAATCTTCCTAACACAGTACTTTGATCACATCTCATCCCTGGTCATATACCTTCAGTGGTTCCTACTGAGGCTGGAACTGTCAGAAAAGCTAGAAAGGGGAATACCTTTGCCCTGGATAACCCATGAGGTCCTGGACTTCAAGGACTCCATCATCCATCCCCAAACTACCTTATTTCATGCACTTCCTACTATGTGTCCCATGCTTAAGCCCAAGGGTTATCCTAACTGTCCCTCCAATGTCTCCTGTTACCCCTGAGATTTTCTCCAAATGTCCCTGAGTCCTCTCCTACTCCACCTCTCCAGATTTTGTGTATCCTTCCAGGCCCAGTTCAAGTCTCTCTTCCTTCAAAGAGACTTCCCTGACTACCAAAGCTCATTACTGTACTTACTGTCTATACTCCTCACTGGACACTTGGCAAAGATTGCCCGGTTTTGCTGTTGTTATTATCTTTTCATGTGTGAGTCTTATATCTCCAGCTAAATTATAAACTCCATGAAGAGTTTATATCCATCCCTGTATTACTAGCACCAACCATGGGACTTCATGCACAGTAAACAATCCAATCCAACAAGCATTTACTGAAAGCCTACTATGTGCTAGGCGCCATGTTAGGCACAGGAGATACAAAGATAATGACTGAAACCATCCCTATTCTCAAGAATCTTACCTTCTAATGGGAGAGACAAACGCATGTGTAAATGTATACAAAATATATGTGGGTATATACATAAATGTAGAAAATAAATACAAAGAAGTTAAACCCAAGGCAGCTTGGGAGGGATAGCACTAGCAATTGGGGCAGGGGGGAATGTAAGCTACAGCCCCCTCTTTTCCAAGGTGGATATGGGAATCATAGGATGTGGGATGTCAGAGCTGAACAGGACATTAGAACATGAAAATTAGAATGGCACAGCTGGAATGGCCCTTGGGGTCAGCTGATCCAACCCTTTTATTTTACAAAGTGGAAAATAGAGGCCTAGAGCAGATCAGCAACATGCTCAAAGTCACATTAATAGGACATTGGTACTAGACTCCAGTATCTCAAGTCCCTGCTCCTTCTCCCTCCAGAGCAAAGGGCCATGTTTGAAATGTCCCCTCTGCTTCCTGGGCTGAGTACATGCCCCATCCAACTGTTGCTCCTGTCCATCCTCTGTTTCTCTCTAGCCCACCTGCTTTGAAACTGTCCTTCCTAGCCCACCCTCAATGTCTCTGAAGGACTAAAGAATGGGAACAGATAACCAGTTACAGTAAAAGCTGCTGTCATCAAAGCCTGCAAGAGGAGCCCAGGGATCAGGAAAACAAACAGAAAAATACTAAAAACGAACCCTACCAGGGATCAAGGCATAAAAGGACATCCAGCTGTTTGGGGAGACAAAGCTACTGCTTACAGAGTAGTGCTCTCTTCCCCATCCCTCCGGGGGCCCTGAAGTAAATGATTATGATATGGACCAGCTGGAGAGTCATATGCTATTTTCTAAAACTCTGTCAGATGTCAAGGGAAGATCACTGGAAGTGGAGTAAGAAGATCTGGGTTTGAATCCTAGCTTACCCCTTTGGGGCTATATGGAAATCGGCAAGTCCCTTAATTTTTCAGAGCTGAGACTCAGTAAAGTGGGGATGAAAGGCAGCCATAGTGTTCAGTCATGTCCTACTCTTTGTGACTCCATTTAGGGTTTTCTTGGTAAAGATACTGGAGGGGTTTGCCATTTCCTTCTTCATCTCATTTTTCAGATGAGGAACTTCAGCAAACAGGGCTAAGTGACTTGCACAGGGTCACACAGTTGTAAGTGTCTAAGACCAGATTTGAACTTAGAAAGATGAGTCATTCAAATCCTGTCTTCAATACATACTGACTATGGAACTATGGGAAAGTCACTCACCCTCTCAGTGTCCCAAGCAACTCTCCATGACTATAAATTGCAGTTCAGTTGAGAATTTGCATTGGCGAAGAGAACTTCCTTACTTGAGAGTTCCTGATACCAATGAAATCAAGGTCTCATTAAAAAAAAAAATAGGGATAGTAATAAACGAAAATACATAACAAGGCTGCTGAGAGGAAGGTGCTTTATAAACTTTAGAGCACTATCAAAAATGGATTATTTTTAATATTAACATGAACAAACTTATGATTTCATCATATGAAGAATTTATTTCTAGGAACTCACTCCACAAATGTAGATTACCTATTACTTAGTAGAGTATTATTATTATTATTAATGATAATAGGTAACATATCTAAGACACTTTAAGATTTTGCAAAGTACTTTACATATATTGTCTCAAAACAATCCTATGAGGTCTTCCTGACTCCAAACCAAATCCCAGATCTTCTTGAATCCAACATTAGCAATCTATCTCATAAAACCAAGCTGTTTCCAAATATTATTATTTAAGTGGATCTATGATCTCATTCATTCAAGATTTTCCTCCAACAATACAGATCTACAGATCTCAACCCATCCATTCCTACTCATCCTTTTGCAACTCTCCACATTTTTTTCTCAAGAGGGTTCCACAGAGATCCATACAACATACTGGAGGCATTACTCAATTTTTCCCAATCTCAGAAGTTTGGAAGCACTCTGACCACCCATCCATAATCACTCACTCTTGGCACCTTATCTTTCAGTCATAACATCTATTATTAGACATTATCAATTATCATATTCATTATAGAGCATTTGTTAATAATTTATAAAAATGTTAAGACAGGATCTTTACTTAGGAAATGCAGGCTTGAAAAGATTATAGACCTATGGGCCCAGGCTTCCCAGCCTCTGTATGAGCCTGGAGGCTCAGGAATTCAACCCTACCCTTGTTGATGATGAATAAGGAAGAGAACAGGAGATGCCAAAAGATTCTCTGCTCTTATCCCCTTTTCTCTTGCTGTGGAGAACACATTTATCTCTTTTAGGCATTTCCTACCCAATTCTATGATTCTATAAATTTCCTTCATCCAAATCATTGGTAAAAATGTAAACAGAGTTGAACTCAGAGCAAAGTACAGGGGCTCATAACAAAAAACAAAACAAAGCAAAAAAAAAAAAAATCCCTTAAGCTCCATAGTGATTCTTTCATTGACACTAAGAAAGGTCCCACCTTATTCCTCTCTTTGCCCATTCTAGGTGAGGTGGAGATGAGCAGACAGCTTGAAAATTAGTTCATTTATTGTAGTTCTTGGTTCAAGGGAAAGGACCTGGGAAATGTTATGGAACTGGAACTTTTACTTGTTTTTCTTCTTAACCCGTTTAAAAGACCTTTCTTGTTCCTAAATGGAAGAGATTCTTGGTGAGGGCATAGGCCACCTAACTGGGGAGATGGTGGGATGGGAGGGTGAGAAAGCCCAAGAAAGGCGACATTGGAGCATGAGGCTGCCCAGAGAATCTCAGAGCGCCACCTTCTCCATGAAGCCTTCCCTGATACCCTCAACTGAGAGTATAAGAACTCTAGAGAGCCACCTCTCTCTAGCAACCTTGTCCTTAATGACTTTATTTGAAATCAGCAAGACCCAAGTTTAAATTCAGCTCCAGAATAGCTGTAACTGTAACCTTGACCTCAGACTGTTACTAGTTGTGTGACCCTGGGCAACTCATTTTTTCTATGCCTCAGTTTTCTCATTTGTGAAATGGGGATAATCAGGGGACAGAGTCAAGATGGCAGAGTGAAAGTAGGGACATACCCGGGCTCTCTCACAAATTCTTTCAGATACCTCTAAAAAAGTGAATCTGAACAAATTTGAGAGTGGCAGAATCCACTAGGAGACAGAGTGTGGCCGATTTCCAGCCCAGGAAAGTCCAGTTGATCGAGCAGAAAGCTCTGTTGCACCAGACTGGGAGAGCACAGAGCATGCAGGGTCTATCATTGCCTTTCTTTAAATCCCCACAGGCATCTAAGTGTATGGATAGATAGAAATGAAGTTCAAAACCCACTCCAGACTAACAGTGTGACAGCTTGGCAAGCTGCTTTGCCTTAGTATCTTCATCTATAAAATGAGGATAATAATATCACTGGGGTTGCTATATTAAGCACTTACTGTGATTGGGGTGTATGGGGTGTTCAGGAGAACTAGTGCATCCAGTGTGAGGGCTGCTGAGCTCTTTTCAGGGCTGTTCATCCACATTTGGTGCTTATCTGTCACTCAGTTCTCACCTGTGACTCCCAAGAAGCTGCAGCATGTACAGCACCCACACCCCAGTAAAACTGCTGGGCAGATGGGCTAACCCAGATGGGGGTAAGTGACAGGCCTCTACCCTGTCAGTGAGTTAGGAGGGGTGTGAAGACTTTCCCTGGCAGAATGGGAGGATGAGAACAAATTGTTCCAACAACCAGCTGAAGCAGACACTGTGGAGCACTTAGAGCTTGGTCAGACCTTGAAGATGCCCAGGTGATCATCCAGTGCATCCCAGGCCGTCCCTAGTCATCCTGACTTGTCCCACCACTGGACTTCCATGACTTTGGAAGAGACAGTGAGGCTGATGACTTTGTGCAATTCTGCCTCACTTAAATCCAGTTCAAGTCTGAGTCAAGACATCTCCCCATGATGTCATTTGTCCTCTTTGAAAACAAGGGACCAACAACAATCACTGTGTCAGGCACTGTGCTAAGCTGGAGGGATACAAAAAAGCAAAAGACAGTCCTTGTTCTCAAGGAGATCACAGTCTGATGGGATGACACAATATTTGCTTTGCTAACATTAAAGTGCTATATAAATGCTGGCCATTATTATCATTGTCATAAACCAAGGGAGAGGAGATGTGCATTAGGGTAGTAGCTGTGTGAACACAGACAAAGAATGTCATGATAAGGCTTGGTGACTAATTGGATTTGGGATAAGGCTGGGGCTGGCAGGATGTCGTTCAGTGGCACAATAATAGTGAAGGGGAGGACTGATGATTTGCCTGAGGACACATAACTAGAAGTGGCCATAACAAGCTTTCCTCTCTTTCACCTTGAAGGTTCACAAAGTACTTTTCTCTTAGAAATCCTGTGGGATGGGCAGTGTAAGTGTTACTAACGACCCCATTTTGCAGATGGGAAAACTGAAGTAAAAGAATTAAGTCACTCGATCAATAGACATTTGTGTGCAGAGCACAGGGGACGAAGCAAAGTTTCAGTAAGACACAATGAAATGGCTACTCTCTGGGTCACTGGCCAAGTGAGTGACAGAGTTGACATCTGAACTCAGGTCTCTACTGCTTTTTTCTCTTCACCTGAGACATATCTGATCCCCAGGCTGGTTCTCTCTCTCCCCCTGCTCATTCTGTGCTACAGGCTCACCCTGTCATCAGCTGCCTTCAGCCTGATCTTGGTTGATGATTTTTGAGCTCCAAAAGCAACAATGACTTTTCAAAACCCACAGCAGGGGAGACCCAGGCCCCAGGCCCAGGCAGGGGTCCAACCAGTCCTTTCATCTTCTCTCGCAGAGGGTCCCCTGGGTCACCCAGCCTTCATCCAGGCTCTGCAGCTGTGCATCTGCCAAGGCTCAAGCAGCCTCTGGAGCTAGGACTCTGGGTCCTCTTAGGCCCCCAGCTATGACCCTGGCTTCACTGTCACCTTGACATGATGGAGAAAGTTCAAAAACAATATGACTCTTCTACCCTGTTCCTGAGTCTATGGGGCCTCTGGCTGTGTTTTGTCCCAAGGCTTTGGGCCAGCATTTGCTCACTCTCCCCTGCTCTCTGCCCTTAGAGCTGAGGCTATCCTCAGGGTTGCTTAATTTTGCTCCTTTGTCACAATCAGATTTGTGGCATAAGCTGGGGAGGGGACTTTTTATAAGAATCCTAGATCAGTCAACAATCAATTGATCAATAAGAATTTTAATTCTATTTTTTTCAGTCATGTCCAACCCTTTGTGATCCCTTTTGGGGTTTTCTCAGCAAAGGTACTGGAGTGGTTCACTATTTCCTTCTCTAGCTCATTTTACAGATGAGGAAACTGAGGCAAACAGGGTTGAGTGATTTGGCCAGGGTCACACAGCTAGTGAATGTCTGAAGCCAGATTTTTCCTTGAGTCTTTGTGATTTCAGGTCCAGCTACCTCTCAACAAGCATTTATGCTTATTATATGCCAGGCATTGTGATAAATGTTAGGATTCCAGACATGTAAGAAAACCAAGAGATCATTTAGTCCAGCTCCCTCATGGCACATAGCAGATCTCTAAAGCCCAGGAAAGCGCCTGAGATCATAGAATACCATCATGGCAGAGCTAGGAGCCAAGTCTCCCAATTCCCAAGGCCTTTGTTCCACTACACCACTTGGAAGAGGCCAGAATCATTTTTGGATTGACTTAGATGTAGAGAAGATTGAGCCCAGAGTTATGGAATCTTAGTATTAAAGAGAGATAACTAAGTGATGTAGGAGAAAGAAAACTGGGCCTGGAGTCAGGAAGACCTGAGCTCAAATCTGACCTCAGATGCTTACTAGCTGTGTGACCCCGGGCAAGTCATTTAACCCTGTTTGCCTCAATTTCCTCAACTGTAAAGTGAGCCAGACAAGGGAATGGCAAACCACACCAGTATCTTTGCCAAGAAAACCCCAAATGGGGTCACAAAGAGTTGGATGTGATTGAACAATAAAAAGTATTAGAAGGGACTCAAAAGATTATCTAGTCTAATTCATATCTCTCTAGGACTCCCATCCTGCACCACCTCAATTAGATCTCCAGCTCCTCCCCCAGCTTTATCTCCTATCTGTTGAACTGCTTCACCCTGGTCACTCCCAATAACCTGAGAGATTAGGAGAGAAGTTAGGGCTGGACTACTGAAATAGCCTGTTAGTTGATTTCCCTACCTCAAGTAGTGTCTCCCCACTCCAATCTATCCTCCACGAAGCTGTTAGATTCATCTTCCCAAGACACTGATCTGACCACATCCTCCTCCTGTGGCTATTCTAGTATCACCTATCACCTCTAAGATCCAGTAAAAATTCTTTTTGTTTGTTGGGTTATTTTGGTTTTGGGGTTTGTTGGTTTTTTTTTTTTTTTTTGAGGCAATGGGGATTAAAGTGATTTACTCAGGGTCACACAGTTAGTAATTGTCTAAGGCCAGATTTGAACTCTGGTCCTCCTGAAGCTAGGGCCTATGCTCTATCCACCGTACCACCTGCCTCCCCCCACCCCCACATTTGGCTTTTAAAACCCTTCATAACGTGACTCTCCTCCCTTTACCTTTCAGCCTTCTTAGACCTTCCTCTAGCCTGGATCCTGAAGATCCAGTGACACTATTGCTCCATGCCTACAATACTCCATCTCCTGACTCTGTTCATTTTCCCTCTCCTTCCCCCATTTCTGTATTTCTCTACATCTTCATCTCAGCCCCCAGCTTCCTCCAAGTCTCAGCTAAGATTCCACCCTCTAGAAGCCTTTCCCTATCTCATTTAAGGCTGTTGTCTTCCTTCAATTGTACATCTCCAATTTATCCTGTATCTATCTTGTTTGTACGTTATCAATGATAATTGCATGCCATTTCTACCATCAGGCTGTAAGGTTCTGGAGAGCAGGGACTATCTTTGCCTTTCTTTGAATCCCCACTGCTTGGCATGTAGTGGGTGCTTATTGACCAATATGTGACTGACTGGGCTTGTGCTGTCCTGACCACTGAGAACTTATCCTGCTTACTCACCATGTTTCATTGACATCTTCCCACTGGCAATATCCCATCCCCAGCCCCACAACCCTCTTGCTCTGGAAATTGCAACCAAATCAAAACTACCTTTGTTTCAGGAGAGGGTACTCTAGCCTCCTCTCTGGCTCTGAGCTTATGGATGGCTCAGGCCAGCCATGGGAGTCTTTCTTAGAAGCCTCTACAACTGGAGCTTTAGAAAGAAGGTGCCCCCTTGGTTTAGCCTTCTCCCATTTTCTGCACAGAGCTCTCCCTGGGCCATGGAAGCAGTTGACTGAGCCTTTGATGGGTAGCAATAACCAATTTTATACTCATCTGAATCATTATCTTATAAGCTACTATCTAGTTCTATCTCCCTGCAACTAGAAATCAGGCTCTTCTCAAAATCTATTTAACTGACTGTCTATCATTACTTTCCACCTGCCCATTATGAAGTCTGACTTACTCCCTCCCCAGTAGGCAATAGATAAGTATAATGCATTGTCTTTAAAGGGGCCTGACTGTTCTCTGGGGCTGCCTAGAACAATAATCCAAGGTATCTTGAACCCTTGGCATGGAATGTTGGTCCATCTTAGTCCTCCTGTTCAAAATCCAATAGTCTATAGGCATTCAGATCTTCAGTCATTTTCCTGTAGCACAATTCTAAGTGCTGCATACAGATTGCTGGGTTCTTTGACAATACTTAACCAGCATCTCTTTGAAATGCTTTCTGAGATCTTCCATTTTAGATAGGGGGATTTTCCATAATACCTCTTGAAAAAAGTGGAAGTTAGTAAGATGACTTCTGTGAGGTGCTCCTATGGCATGCTTCATATTCCACTCCATTAATACAAACACTCCTGTCCTACTGAGCTTCATCTTCAAATGGTCCTTCCACTCTTTGGGCACTGCTGAGTTAGCAAAATTAAGCTTCTCTTGGATCCCTTCCTAATTTGGAAGTATTGGTGCCCTGTTGATGCCCTTTGATTTCGATCTTGCTCTAAGCCAGGGGTGGAGAATCTGTAGCCTTGAGGCCACCACAGGTTCCTCATCCATCCCTAGGCTTTTGCATAGGCTATTTAGATGGTTGAAATGACCAGGTATTGTGATCAAGTTTGGTGTTTACAATATGTTCCCACATTATTTACTAAATTTATTGTTTGTTATTTCTTAAATGTATTACTTATCATAAATTTGTGGTTTGATAAATTCATTAAATTATAATTTAAAAATTATTATCTCTCTCCCACTGTTCCTCATAAGACAATTTTTAAAATTCTCTCAATGAACATACAGTCAAGCAAAATAAATTCTCACATTGGCCATGCCTGAATATGTATGTTTCATACATGTCTAATGAATCTTATATGTATTTTAAGTTCATCACCTCTGTATCCGGAGATGAGTGGTGTGTTTCACCTTCATTCTTTTGGACTCATGGTTTAACATTGTGCTGATCAGATTTCAAAGACCTTTAAAAGTTTTCCTCTCTAACGTCGTTGGCATTGTGTACATTGATCTCCTAGTTCTCACTACATTCTATATCACATTATAGACATTTTCCCCATTTCCTCTGAAAAGATTCATTTTGTCATTTCTTTTTTTTTTATTTTTTTATTTTTATTAACTTCTGTTTTACATCATTCATTTCCACCAGATTTTGAGTTACAATCATTTTCCCCCCATTATTCCCCTACCCAACCTCCCAGAACAGTAATCCCACAAGATATCGCTTCCTCCAATCTGCTCTCTCCCATACCTTCTCCCATACCCCCATCGACTTTTCCCTTAGAGGAAGGTGAGTCTTTGCATCCCAATGCCTGCACATCTTATCTCCCTATTACAAGCAAAAGAGTATTAATAACAGTATTTATATATATTTGAAACATTTAATGTTAAGACCTCGAATTTCAGATCCATTTCCTTCCCCCCTTGTCACCCATTCCCTCTGGGAAGATAAGTAATTCAGTATATGTTGTACATGTCTAGCTATGCAAAACATTATCATAGTAGATATATTGTACAAGGCTGCTTATAATTCCTCCCACTCATCCCACCCCCCACCTGGTCCATTCCCTACATGATCCTGTCCCTCTTCTATAGTGGGTACTTCCAACCTCCCCTCACCCCAAGGATGCCCTCCCATCCATCATCCCTCCTCCCATCCCCCTTCCCCCTATCCTGCTGTAGGTTGAGATATCCCATTTAGTTTGTATGTCATTTTCTCCCTGAACCAAATTCAATGTGAATGTGGTTTTGCCTTTTTAGCCTTCCTTATTCTCTCCCTCTTTTGCAACCACTTCCCCTTGCTTCTTCTGCATGGGATAGTTTACACTACCCTGTCTCTCCCCATCTCCTCTTGCCACTTTCCTCTCTTACCTCATAATTTCATCCCTTGAGTATTCTCCCTTCCCAACAAATTCAACTTATGCCCTCTACCCATACATAACTGTAACCATATACACACACATTCACATATGTATTCATATGACCACACCCCCTTCTTCCATTATTTTCATAGTGAGAAAGATATCATCAGTCACAGTTATTGCTTTTCCATATAGGAATGTAAATAGTTCAACTTTGATAAGTTCCTTTTGATTTCTTTTCCTGATTACCTTCTCAGGCATCTCTTCCTTCTTGTGTCTGGATGTCAAATTTTCTATTCAATTCTGGTTTTTTCCCTCAAGAATGCTTGAAAGTCCTCTATTCCACTGAATGACCATATTTTCCCCTGAAACAAAATACTCAGTTTTGCTGGGTAGGTGACCCTTGGGTTCATTCCCAGTTCTTTGCCCTCTGGAATATCATATTCCATGCCCTTCGATCCCTTAGTGTAGAAGCTGCCAGGTCCTGGGCTATTCTGATTGTGTTTCCACAATATTGAAATTGTTTCTTCCTGGCAGCTTGTAGTATTTTCTCCTTGATCTGGGGATTCTGGAACCTGGCTATAATATTCCTGGGAGTTTTCTTTTTGGGATCTTTTTCAGCAGGTGATCAGTGGATTCTTTCAACCTCTATTTTGCCCTCTGGATCTAAAACATCAGGGCAGTTTTCCTTGAGAATTTTTTGAAGGGTGATTTCTAGGTTCTTTCCTTGATCATGGCTTTCAGGTAGTCCAATAATTTTTAAATTGTCTCTCCTGGATCTATTTTCCAGGTCAGTGGTTTTTCCTATGAGATATTTCACATTGCCTTCTAGTCTTTCATTTGTTTGGATCTGCTTAACAGCATCTTGATTTCTCATAAAGTCATTAGCTTCCATTTGCTCCAGTCTAACTTTGAAGGAATGAATCTCCTCAGTGAACTTTTGAGATTCTTTTTCCATCTGGCAAATTCGACTTTTTAAGGCATTCTTCTCCTCATTGCCCTTTGGGCCTCCTTTGCCATTTGAGTTAGTCTATTTTTTAAGGTGTTGTTTTCCTCATTCAGGCTGTTGACCCTCATTTCATACTTTTCCTGCATCCTTCTCATTTCTCTTTCCAATTTTTCCTCCACTTCTCTTATTTGATTTTTAAAGTCCGTCTTAAGGTCCTCTATGGCCTGCAGCCCGCTCATGTTTTCCCCTGGGGCCTTTGGAGCAGGACCTCTGACTTCACAGTCCTTCTCCCGCTCCATGCCCTCAAAATAGGAGTCTAGGGTTGCATTTTTCTGTTTCCTTTGCCTTGGCATGTTGCCACTTAATTACTTAACTTTTGGGTTTGTTGCCACACTATGGCTTTAAGGCTAGATAGAGGAATTTTCGTCCCGAACGTGTGGGGGGCAACTTCCGTTTCTGGCAAGCTGTAAACCCACCCACAACTTCCACCCTAGATCACAATCCAGATCCAGGGAGGTTAAAGCAAGAGCGATTACCCCCCAAGACTAATCGCTGGATCTCCCTACAAATTTGCAGGCTGGGAGCGGGAGCTGCCTCTGAAAACTACAAAATGGCGTTTGTCCTCAGCGGCTTCTAGCCCCCAGGGGAGGGAACCGATGCATTCCCTAATACCAGTCCCAAAGTCCACAGGACACTAACCTCTTACTTGTCCCAGGCAAGTCTATGTTGATAATTCTGGAGTCGCCACAGCTCCTGGTGTTCTGGGGTTCCTCCAGCTGGCTGCTGGCCCTGCCGCCCTGGGGCTAAAACCTCGGCTCATGCGGACCTGGGCTCGGCTGGGCTCGGCTCCTGCGCTCTGCGCGCTGCACGCTGCCAGGTCCCAGACCACTGCGCTGGTCCTTCCTGCAGGGCTGCTGGGCTGTCCTCAGCGGGAGTTTAGCTCCTCTGTGTCGTTCTGTGGGTGCTGGGGCTCCAGAAGTTGTTCAGAGTCCCCTTTTACATCGTTTGGGGGGAATGTGGGGGCAGAGTGGCTTGGATGAGCTGTTTCTACTCCGCCATCTTGGCTCCGCCCCTCCATTTTGTCATTTCTTATGGCACCATGATATTTCATTATATTCATCCACAATTTGACTGACCATTCCCCAAGAGATGGGCATCCATTAGTATACAGTTTTTAGGTGCTATGGAAAGAGTTGTTACAGATATCTTTATATACATGATTCCTTTTCCTCTTTCTTTATTATTTTGGGGGTATAGGCCTAGTAATGATATATTTGGATTTTTGGAGCAAAATTCCAAACTGCTTTTCAGGCTCCATTCACAATGCATTAGTGTTCCTGTTTTCCCACAACCCCTCTTAACATTTATCACTACTTTTTTTGTCATCTTTGACAATCTTATGGATATTAAATAAAGCCTAAGAGTTATTTTAGTTTTAATTTCTCTGGCTATTAGTGATTTGGAACATTTTTTCACACAATTGTTGATAGCTTGGATTTCTCAACATTGCCTGTTTATATTCCTTGACCATTTATACTGGGAAATAGCTCTTCATCTTATAAATTTGGACCAATCCCTTACATATCTTGGATATGAGATCTTTAGAGAAACTTATTTCAAAATGTTCCATTACCTCTTTCTGCTCTAATTTTATTGCATTAGATTTGTTTGTGCAAAAAAACTTTTCAATTTTAAGGCATCAGAATTGTTCATTTTACTTTCTATGGAGTACTCCGTCACTTGTTTTGTCATGAGCTCTTCCCCATCCAGCAATCCAAAAGATAGTTTCTTCCTTCCTCCTCTGATTTGGCTGTGGTTCCCCCTTTTATGTCTGTCATGGACCCATGTGGATTTTATCTTGGTAAGATGTTGATCTATAGCTAATTTCTCCCAAACTGCTTTTTAGTTTTTCCAAAAGTTTTTGCTTTTTCTCTCTCTCTCTATAATAATAATCTTTTTGTAGTTTCATTGGTATGATGCTGAATAAATGAGTTAATTTAGATACTATTGAATATTATTATATTGGCTTTACCTATTCATAAGCAATTAATATTTCTCCTATTAGGTCCATCTTTATTTCTGATCTTTGCAAACAAATCTAACGCATTTAAGATTAGATGAGAAACAGGTAATGGAAAACTTTGCAGTAAGTTTCTCTGATAAAGTTCTCATATAAAAATATATGAGATTGATTCAAATTTACATTATGACTGCTTCAAATTTATTCATAGTTAAATTCACATAGTTCTGGATGTGTCTTGCTAGACATATTCCCAAATATTTTATGCTTTTCATAGCTATTTTGAATGAAATTTCACTTTAAGCTCCTCCTTCTGGGTTTTATTAATAATATACAGGAATGCTGATGATTTGTGTTGATTTATTTTTATATCTTGCAACTTTGCTCAATTTATTAATTATTTCAATTAATTTTGGTTGATTCTTGAATGTTTTCTATGTAAATCGTCATCTTAATTGCAAAATGAAACAATTTTGTTTCCTCTTTACAAATTCTTATTCCCTAAATTTCTCTTTTTTGTCTTTTTGCTAATAGCTAGCATTTTGGGTCCTGTGCTGAATAGTACCAGTAATAATGGGCATCCTTGCTTTACCCCTGACCTTATTAGACTTTTTTTTTTGCACTTTTTGAAGGGATGGGGGCAGGACAATTGGGGGTAAGTGACTTGCCCAAGGTCATATAGCCAGTAAGTGTTAAGTGTCTGAGGTCATATTTGAACTCATGTCCTCCTGACTCCAGGGTGGGTGCTCTGTTCACTGTGCCACCTAGCCGCCCGACCTTACTAGACTTTAAAATTTTCTACATTACACATAATGTTTCACATAAACATTACTATCTTAAGGAAAAAATATATTTATTCCTAAGTTTTCTAGTTTTTTAACAGGAATTTTATTAGATTTTTAAAAATCAGTTTTGTTTTGTTTTTTCTGATTCTACGCTCTTCTATCTTTCTGTAGGCTTTGTGCTTAAGATGTTCAGGTATTGAGCTCCAGATTATTGCTTACGATATGTTGCTAGTATCTTGAATAAACACTTGAATAAGGTCCTATGGAGTTTAACTTCTCTGCCAATAACTTGGATAATGGCATAGGTTTCAGACTTAATATATTTTCAAATATTCTAATATAAATATTTACATAAATATTTGCAAATATTCTAATATAGCTCATATTCTAGATAAGAGTCAGGAACCAAAAAAAGATCTTGATAGATACCAACCAGTGATGATACTCCTGAGATGTTCTCCGGGCTTGGACACATCAGAGCCAGGGTATCGTCCTATTGATATTAACAGCTTCCTTCAAACTTTGGGCTTGCTCTGATGTGGCCCGAGTGTATGGATAGTCCTTTGTCACTCATTCCTTAGAGTTGCTGTCCTATCAGTGATAGTGAAAACATATTGTTCAAATGTCTAAGCTCTTATTTTTTTATTGTTTCCTCCACAAAGAAGATTAATCTTTAGACTGGAAAGAGTAGGAAAAAATGGTTAATAGGAAGGTCATACCCAAGATAAATATGGAGAGAGTAAAAGAGTACCTAGTTTCTCTTTGATGGATTCAATTCACCAGGCCAAGATAAACAACATCCTGGGGTACCAGAAAGAACTGACAGATGGGGTTGCTGATTCATTCAGTGTTAGTGATATCTGAAAGATCATGGAGAACCGGAGAAGTCCCGCAAGACAGAAGAAGCACACATTCAAAAAGAGTGGACAAGAGAACTTGTGAGCTATCTAGGTCAATGAATTTGATTTCTGCCAAAATTCTAAAACATACAATTAAAAGCAGGTAGGTGATATAGTCGATAATGTTGGACTTGGTATCAAGTGGACATGAGCTCAAATCCTGCCTCAGACAATTAATAGCTATGGGACCTTGGGCAAATTATTTAACCCCTCTCAGCCTCATTTTCTTTATTTGTAAAATGAGGATAATAATAATTTTGCAGGAATGCTATGGAGATGAAATGAGATATCATGTATAAAGTGCTTTGCAAGCCTTAAAGTGCTACATAGAGGCTACCTCTTGTTAAGGTTATGGTTAATGAACATCTGAAAAGGAACTAGTCACAAAGAACCAACATGGCTTCTTCAAGAACATCATGTCAACACCATCTTTATTTCCTTTTTTCACAGGCTTATTCAAAGGATAAATGTGGGAAATGCTGTATATATACCAGTGTTGATTGAGATTTTAGCAAAGCACTTGACAAAGTCCCTTATGTTTTTCTTGCAGATAAGATGGAGAAATATAGGTCAGAAGATACTATAATAAGGTGAATTTGGAGCTAATTGAATGGTGAACCCCAAAATAGTTTTTAATGGTTTAATGGCACTTTGCAAAAGGTGTAGAGCATTGTAGAGGACATCAAGGACCTGTGCTTGACCTTATGTAGTTTAACTTTTCTGCCAATAACTTGGATAATGGCATAGGTAGCAGATAATATATTTGCATATTAATACAAAACCCGGAAGCACAGCTAATATGCTGGATGAGAGTCAGGAACCAAAAAAGATCTTAATAGATTAGAACATTAGACCAAATCTAATCAGAGGAAATTTGATAGGGATAGATTTAAAGTCTTACAGTTAGGATTAAAAAATTATATTTGGCTGGACATGGAAGCACACTTCAAAACTTTCAAATTCAAGAGATTCACCAACCTCAGCCTATATAGCAACAGAGACTATAGTGATTGAAACTGCTGGAGATCAGTGCAGCAGAGAAGAACCTGATCCTAGAGCAGGGATGGAGGTGGGGACCAAAAAAAGCAATCTGGAATGCCATGACTGTCAATTATTTTTATGTGAATTTAGTTGGGTTGGTAAGGTGAGGAGGGGAGATTGATTTCTACCTGCTTTCCCTTTCCACATTCTGGGTTCCACAGATGGGATACAGGACACACACACTTTCCTTTACTTTCTGTGAACTATAAATATAAATAATGTAGAAATTTCTTCCCAACTCCCCAAAGATCAAGAAGGACAAGTAGAAAAAGGCTGATGATATGGTGGGATTCAGACTACATTGGCTCCACATAGGAATGTATGACCTATTTCCTTTCCATTTCAATATGTTCAAAAATTAATGGGACCATGGTACATTAAGAATCTGAGTCCCATGAATGTAGAAAGACTTGCAATCTGAGAGATAAGAGTCCAGTTCAGACACAAAAATGGGGGCTTTAGAACTTTGTACAGACTGTAGGCTACATATTTTTCTGTATTTACTAATATTCCATTTTATTTTCTAGCTCAATTCCAAACCCAGCAAGCTATGTTACTTGAAGCCACATGCTTGGTGGTGGCAACTAGGTGTCTGTGGGCTAAGAACTCACCACTGGCAATTGAAAATATCAGTCTTCTAGGAAGACTATCCCATACCTGTGCCAGAGAGACTGTGAAGAGACCACTGGGTTGGTGGTTTGAGTAGAGCACCACCTAGTGTGCAACTCCGATACTGTACCCCCCCCCCCCCCCAACACACACACCCAATGACTATGACACTGTCTTTTAGACTCCAGATTGCAACAGTAAAGCTGATTTGGACTGTTTGTAGTGCTACAAGACTGCTGATGCCACACTCCAGTCATTCCTTCCTCAGGCTGTCCTCCATGCCTGGAATGGAATCCGTCCTCTTCTCCACTATATGAAATCCCTACTTTCCTTCAAAGCACAGTCTGGGTGCCACACCCACAAAAGACCCTTACTGATCTCTCCACTTGTTTATTCTCTCCCACCACCCAAAATTACTGTGTAGCTTCCCTATAGAGATCTTGTATGCTTTTATCTGTGTGTGTGTGTGTGTGTGTGTGTGTGTGTGTGTGTGTGTGTGTTGTTTCCCCTTAGGATAATGTGAGCTGTTGCATTTTTGACTCTATATCTCCATCACTCAGCACCATATGTGGCACATAATAGACCTTCAATAAATATCTGTTCAATGTTATTTAATGACATCGAATTACTACCAACTCAATCCCTGTTCTCCTTCCCCATCCACATTCTGTCTTCACCACATGATAGACTAGTTTCCAAAATCAATGCTTTGAACACCAAGGTCAAGGGTACATTTCTAAAGGGTAGTTTTAGGATAGCTTCCTAAAAAGAGTCATGGAATAATTGACAGCTGTGAGCAGTCTGCCAAGCATAAAGGGCAGTACTGCTCCTCCCTTGGCGGCATCCCCAAACTCTAATAATGTCTTTCATTCATGCCATCCCCCATATATTAGCTGTATGACCTTGATTGAGTCACTTAAGCTCTGACTTCCTCAATTTATTTTTCTACTATAAAATGGGGAAAATAATAAAACCTAGCTCTTGGGTTGCTGTGAGGATCAAATGAGATTACATTTGTAAAGTGCCTGACACACAGTAGGCACCATATAAGTGCTAGCTACTACATGAAATAGATTGGACCCCAACCATCTCTGTTGAAGCCCCTCCCTCTCTTCAAAGTCCATTGAAGATCAAGTGAGACAAGAATTAGACAGTATTTGGCACAGTGTCTGGCACACAGTAAGGACTCTATAATGTTAGCTGCTACAACTCTGATCAGCGTCTTCATTATTTCTGATGCCATGTTGTACATAAAGCCTTCCCTTTCCCTCTGCATCCTCCTGCTTGCCCCACCATGAAAGTGATCTCTGTCTTTGCAAATTCTTCATAGCACTTTTCATTTGTCTTCATCACAATTTACCCTGTCATATTTATTTTTGTTTGTCTTATACTCCAATGAAAATACAGTCTCTTTTAGGACAAAGACTGCATCACTTTAAACCTTTATATCCCTAGCACCAAGCCAAATCTCTTGCAGATTTTATGTTCCTAACATCTCTTATGTTCACTCCCTTCTCTCCAATACTGCCACAACCCTGGCACAGGTGCTCGTCACCTGACCCTTGGACTATTGCAATAGCCTGCTAGTGTATCTCCCTGCCTCAAGTCTCTCCCCATTCCAATCCATCCTCCATTTAACTGCCAAATTCATATCCTTAAAGCACTGGTCTGACAAACTCCCCTTAGTCCATAATCTCCTGTGGCTCCCTATCACCTCTAGGATCAAATATAAAATCCTCTGCTTGGCATTCAAAGTCTTTTACAATCTGGACCCTCCTACCTTTCCAGATTGTTCATTTTTTTACACTTTACTCTCCCCATATAGTCTGGGATCTGATAACATTGATGTCTTTGCTGTTCTTCAAACAGGACACTCTATTTCCCAACTTGGGGGATTTTCACTAGCTGTTCTCCACAACTAGAATACTCTCACTCCTCCACTCCACCTCCTGGCTTCTCTCGCTTCCTGCAATTCCCAGACAGTCAATTAATCAAATAAACATTTATTAAGTACCTACTATGTGCTAAACACTAGAGATTCAAAAAGTACCAGAAGATAGTCCCTGCTCTCAAGGAGCTTAGAATCTAGGGGGAAACAGCAAGCAGACAAATGTATGCAAATATATATATAAGCTATATACAGGGGGAAAAAATGAGAGTTGTTAAAAGTCTCCTGTAAAAGACATGATTTTAGTTGGGATTTGAAGGAAGCCAGTGAAGTCAGGAGGCACAGAGGAGGAGGGAGAGCACTTGGGGCCAGCCAGAGAAAGTGTCTGGAGCTGAGAGACAGAGTGTCAAAATCCCACCTGCTACAAGAGGCCTTTCCTGATCCCCTATAATTCTAGAGAACTCCTTCTATTGATTAGCTCCAATTTATTCCGTCTGTATCTTGTTTGTACACAGTTGTTTTCATATTATCTCCTTTAGACTGTGAGTTACTTGATTGCACAGAGCTTCCTTTGCCTTTCTGTGAATCCCCAGCACTTAGTACAGTCCTTAGCACAGGGTAGGAGCATAATAAATGCTTATCATGTGACAATAGGTGCATAATAAATGTTAATTGATTTGAATTCTGGATTTTTAGGCATTAGTGGAATTAGCAGAATCGAACAGTGGATAGAAATCTGGACTTCCCAGAAGACCTAGGTTCAAAGTCCTGCCTCTGATGCAGAATGGCTGTGTAACCCTGGGCAAGTAACTTAATTTCTCCTAATGGCTGTTTGTAGAGAAGGTACTGCTCTGCATTATGGGAAGTTGCCTATACTCATAAAATCACAAGTGCAGAAGAAAATGGGGAGGTGGATTTGGGGGAGCCATGAGATCCCATTGCAATAGGATATTGCTTATTAGGCTAGTGAGGGTTAAGTGTCTGAGGCTGGATTTGAACTCAGGGTCCTCCCAATTCCAGGGCCGGTGCTCTATTCACTGCACCACCTACCCACCCAGAGCCGGTGCACTCCCTCCTCCTTTGTGCCTCCTGACTTCACTGGCTTCCTTCAAATCCCAACTAAAATCCTGTCTTTTACAGGTATCTTTTAACAACTCTTCATCTGAAAACTGTCTGTTCATACCCAATGACTATTTATCAACTGGGGAATGACTTCTATTCTTATACATTTGACTCAGTTCTCTATGTATTTGAAAAATGAGGGCTTTATCAAAGACACTGGCTATAAAAATTGCTCCCCAGCTTTCTGCTTCCCTTCTAATCTTATAGTTTCATTGGTTTTGTTTGTGCAAAAGCTTTTTAATTTAATATAATTTAGTCAGATAAAGCATAGAGAACTTTGGAGTTAGAAAGGACTTTAGAGATTTTCATATGAGGAAGCTGGAACCCAGAAAGGGGAGGACAGAAACATGTCCAAGCTCACAAGCCACAAGGGTTGGGAGTCAGGATTGGAAGCCACGGTTTGTAACTCCATATCCTTGCAGGCAAGCCATGCAGTGAGAAGATGATTTTCAAAATCTTCCCTGGGCCAGTTAATCCTGTCCATAGCTTGTTTACAAATAATCTTGTATATATCTTCTTTTTAGGGGTCAGGCAGTCCTGTCTCTATCTTGTTTGCTTGTAATCCTGGTTCTATCTTGTTTGCAAGTAATCCTGTCTATATCTTGTTTTCAGGGCGCTGCTGGAGAGGCCTTTGCCCCCTCTGTCCTTTCGGCATTAGCCTAGGCTGAGCTGGTCCCTGCTACCCTGCCCCGCTTCTGACCTTTTGCCATTGGCCTGGGTTGAGCTGGTGCCTGCTACCCGCAATGCGGAGCTCGGCTAGAAGCCGCAGTTGGCTCCCAGGTGACAGTCCCAGAGTAAAATGGGCCCCTGAACGCGGTCTCTTCCCAAAAGGGGTGTGGGGGTGGGAGATGTGGAACGCCGCACCTCACGGAGGAGGGAGGGCGGGTACTCGGTCCACCGCGGGTATTCTGGCAGAGTAGTGAAATACACCATAGCAGGTACGGAGAGCCTGCGGTGCTCGGACCACTGCGGGGGGCGGCGGGCCTCGAACTCGCAGAGAGAAGACAGGGTCTAAAGCAAAGACTCGCACACCGAGGCCGCTGCGCCACCGAGGCGCAGCGCTGACTGGCTGCCCGCGGACGGGCTGTTCCGCACTCGGCTCGTCTGGCTGCTCCAGCCTCCTGAATGGTGCGTTATGGTGGGGTTTCCAGAGCAGAGTAACCGCAGCCCCACAAACAACCCACCATCCACTGAGGAGAATCGCCCACGGGCTCCCCTTTCGTTTCCTAATAGATTCCTACGTCGCTGGAGTTAGGAGAAGGAATGGAAAGCATCTCCCCACCCCTCTACAGACAAAATGAAGGACGCAGAGAGAAAATCGACGGAGCCCGGCTCTCAGCGAGCTTGCTATCGGAGCAAGCAGCTAATCCTCCCAGGGCACCACAAACCCACGCACTTGTGAGCCAGATCCCGGGGCACGTTCCTTCCGTGTGGTCCTGGGAGAGGACCTGGGCTCCAACTCCACTTACTAGTCCTGTGACTGTAAACTAGTCTGAGCCTTGCAAAATAAGGGTGGCAAAACTTGCGCTATTAGCTCGCGGGATTGTTGTGCATGTTTTAAACTTTAAATTCAGCACTATTATAAAGGAGTGTTATTGTTTAAAATTAGAAATGGAAGGCTCTGGAATAAAAGAACCTGGGTTCATCTTTCACTTTTGACGTTGGGCAAGGCACACTCTCTCCTGTTTCCTAATCTGTAAAATAAGGGTGGTTAGACTAGTTGACCTCTTGGGCCCTTCCCTTCTACATCTATGATCCTGCCTTCTCCATGATTTTAAGCTTCAGCTACTGGACCAATGCATGATCTCAAAGAGGAACTAACCCTCTGCTTTCTCACCTGTAAATGAGAGTTTGGGGCCAGATGACTTCCAAGCCCCTTTTAGCTGACATTTATTTGTGTGATCCTATGGTCTTCCTGAAATGCACCCACTGTGAACTCCCTCTTTTGTCTTCTTGCTTCTCTCTCCACTAGAAATCAAGAGTCTGATTTGCCACTTGTCCAATTATAGGTCCTTTCTAATATTTGGCCAAGCTCATTTGCACAGGAACCAGCTGTATATCTGTGTATAATTGGACAAGACTTTTCTTCAAGGAAATTAGGAATAATTAGAGAAGAAATTCTCTTGAATAGCCTACCACAGGTGGGAACCTTCAGAAGCCACATGGGGCCTCCAGGCCACAGATTCCCCACCCCTGATAAGCAATGGATACCCAACTGACTAAGAATACTGGATTTGGAGGGATAAATGGCGGGTCCCAACTCCTGGCTACTTTCAACTTGTGAATCAAATGAGAGAAGGTATGTAAAGTATACAGTACAAACCTTTATCACTGTGAATTATTACTTGGCAAGTTCCATCTCCTTTGGCTCTCAATTTCATCTGTAAAATGACAGAGTTAGACTAGAAAACCTCTAATGTTCAAATCATCATTGATGGGGGAAGACTCAACACAGCTTAGTTCACTCCCTGGGAGGTCTTTCACAGACAATAATTTATTTACAGAATCTCTGATTTTTCTCCATGAGGGAGTTCTTATATTCTGGTAACAGACCTGGCTCCTGACCAACATTTACTAGTTGTGCTACTATGGACAAGTAATTTAAGGTCTCTTACCTTGGTTTTCACACCTGTAAAAGGGGAATACTGCTAATTTTTATACAGAGCTGTTCTGAGGGTCAAATGACAGAAAGTACAATGTAAATGTCAGCTATTATTATTATCTATAGTTTCAGGAGGCACAGGTTAATTGATTTACCCTAGTTCACATTTGTTAATGTGTCAGACTTAAGAATATATCATCCTGACTCCAACATGCTATTGACTCTCCAACTAGTTCAAATTAAGGTCCAAAAATCAATAAAAAAAAGTTTTAGAGAAAATTTAAAACTTGTTTTTCTAGAGAAAGGCTGAACATCCAGAGTATTTTACATGTTTTGGAAAACTTACAGCTGCTTCTGAGACAGCACAGGTCACTGGTCTAAAGTTCATCTGAAAACCTGTGGTGGGTGTCCAAAGTCATTAATAGCTGATTTGCCCTAAGCAGTCCTTGAAGGATTTCAGACACAGGAGAAAACAGAAAAGGAATTTGTACCTTATCTTAGGAAATGCTTATTAATTACCAGTTTCCCATGAAATATTAAATATACATATGCATTAGGGCAGCTAAGTAGGACAGTGGATAGAGTAACAGGCCTAGAGTCAGAAAGACCTGAATTCAAACCTGGCCTTTAACATTGACTAGTTGTGTGACCCTGGGCAAATCACTTAACCGTTTCCCTCAGTTTCCTCATCTGTCACATGAGCTAGAGAAGGAAATGGCAAACCACTCAAGTATCTTTGCCAAGAAAACTCCAAATGGGGTCATGAAGAGTTGGACAAGACTAAAAAACAACTGAACAACAGAATGGTCAATATTTGCTTATATTATGACGTTCCATTTCCAAATGGAACAGGACTGGCATATCTCTGCTTTCACTTGGTTCTGAATTCAATTTAATTCAGCAAACATTTACCAGTTGTGTGCAAATCAAAGTGATGGATAACAGCAAACAGGGATGTAGGACAAGGAACTGGTACCTATATACTTAATGTGCAAGTCCCACCTGATATATACATATGGTGTGACTATTCTCTGATGGGGCAGCTGGAGAGCAGTCCTTCCCCTCTGCTAGGATTCTTCTTTGTGGTTCACTCCAGGCCTTCAGTGCCCCAAATGTCACTTGAGACATCTAACTGGTATCCTCTGAGAAATAACTCTTCTCTCCAAAGGTGACTATGTAGGTTGAATTATTGAGGAACTTTATAGAGCTTTCTCCATGGGTTAGATGTCAGAAGACCTGGGTTCCTCTAGTACTAGGCTTTACTCACTCTCTGGGTCTCAGTGTTCCCAAGTAAAGAGTAAAATGAGGGATTTGGAGACTAGACAATCTCTATAAGGTCCTTTCCTATAAGTCTATAAGAAGATTATCTCTATGGTTCCTTTGTGCTTAATGATCTATTGACTGTGGTTTCTGTACTGTAAAGATGGACAGGACAGGATACTACTATTAAAAATGCACTAATGGAAGAAACAGGATGTATCTTCTGGGAAATACCAGCTCTCGCAATATGTGGGGGACCTTTGGTAACTCAGATTCTACTTCCTTCAGGAAGCCTACCCTGACCTTTCTTGCTGCTAACAACCTACTGCTTCAGACTTCATATTTCATTTTGTTTTCTAACACTGTGTAATTCATTCATCATGTGTGTTAGGCAAAATGATATAATGGAAATGCCTTAGTGCAAGAGAGATCAGGGCAGGGGCAGTGAGGTAGCGCAGTGAATAGAGTACTGGCCCTGGTTCAAATCAGCCTCAGACACTTAACACTTACTAGTCCTGTAACCTTGGGCAAGTCATTTAACCCCAATTTCCCTGCATTCCTCCTTCCAAAAAACAAAAACAAAAACAAAAGAGAGGAGAGAGAGAGAGAGAGAGAGAGAGAGAGAGAGAGAGAGAGAGAGAGAGAGATCAGGGTTAAATCCTACCCATGTGACCTTTAGGGCAGCAGTCTTCAAAGTTGAGCTTCCAAAGACAAGGCCTTTCAAGGTCAAAACTATTTTCATAATAACATTAAGATGTTTTAATCTCTAATACAGTAAATATCAATAGTTATGGGGCGGCTAGGTGGCGCAGTGAATAGAGCGCCGGCCCTGGAATCAGAAGGACCTGAGTTTGGAGCCGGCCTCCGACACTTAATCCGCACAAACAAAAAAAACCTAGCCGTGTAACCTTGGGCAAGTTACTTAACCCCAATTGCCCTAAAGAGGCGGCTAGGTGGCACAGTGAGTAAGAGCACCTGCCTCGGAGTTTGGATGACCCGAGATCAGATCCGGCCTCAGAAAATGAGCACCCACGAATAAATCAAATGACTAGCTGTGTAACCTTGAGCAAGTTACTTAACCCCAATTGCTTTTAAAAAAAAAATATCAATAGTTACAACTAATAACAAAAAAATCCTTTGGGGAATACTAATAATTTTAATAGTATAATGATAACATGAGACCAAAAATTTTGAGAACAGATGCTCTAGGCAAATCCTGGGACTATAAATTGCAGAGAAGGTCCCCACCTGCTTTGGTAGAGGGATTTTCCCTTTTTTTTGGAGGGGGAAGGCAGGGCAATTGGAGTTAAGTGATTTGCCCAAGGTCACATGGCTAGTTTTTGTGTTAAGTGTCTGAGGGTCACATTTGAACTCAAGTCCTCCTGATTCCAGGACTGTTGCTCTATTCACTGCACCACCCCTGAGGGATTTTCTTATCTGGTAGTTACCCATGTCGATAAAATGAAAGATCCAGTCCCTTAAACCCCTGCTTTGTGTTTTAAAATTGTCTTCATATACATATATCCCACACCCCCACTAAAAAGTGAACTCCTGAAGATGGCAGAGTAGAAACAGGACCTCCTTGGGGCTCCAGCTTCCACCTCCCCCAATTCATGTAAAAGGTGACTCTGAAGAAACTTTGGAGCTACAGAACCCACAAAATGACACAGAGAAGCTAACTTCCCACTGAGGACAGCCGGGCAAGCCAGCAGCAAGCAGCCAGCACAGCACTCTGGGAGTCGACTGAGCCCAGCAAGAGCCTGAGGCTTTAGCCCAAGGGTGGGCCTGACTAACCACCAGCTGGAGGGACTTCAGATCACCAGCAGCTGTGGTGGTTTCCAGAATTATCAACACATAGATGCTAAGGACAAAGTGAGAGGTCAGTGCAGTGTGGACTTTGGGATCCAGTAGTTCCAGAGTGTGGGCGGCCTTTGCCCCCAGGGTGAGAAGCAGCTGACAGCCATGAAGCTGCAGCCATGTGGCTATTTCAGCTCCTGACCTGCAGATTGTAGGGGGACCAAGCCACAAGTCTGAGGGGTAATCGTTCTTGCTTTAGCCTGCTTGAATCTGGATTGTGGTCTAGGGTGGAGGTCCTAGGGTGTGTGACCAGCTTGCCAGAGTATGTGGAGGCTTCAGAGAAGGCACCCAACTAATACCTTTGGCAGCTGAGAAAATCCCAGCATTTGGTACCAAGCTCCCCTGTCTGGTAGCAGAGTCCTACTGTGGCAAAAAGCCCAAAAGTCAAGTAATTGAGTGGCAACATGAGTAAATGAGGGAAGCAAAGCAAACAGAGGAATCCAACATTAGATTCCTATTTTGGGGACAAAAAGGATCAAAGCATGGAACAGGAGGAAGACAGTGAAGTCAGAACTCCTGCACCAAAACCTTCCAAGAAAAATACAACCTGGTTACAGGCCATAGAGGACCTTAAGAAGCATTTTGAAAAGCAAATAAGAGAAGTGGAGGAAAAATTGGGAAGAGAAATGAGAATGATGCAAGAAAATTATGAAATGAGAGTCAACAACCTGACTGAAGAAAATAACATCTTAAAAAATAGATTAACTCAAATGGCAAAAGAGGCTCAAAAAGACAATGAGGAGAAGAATGCCTTAAAAAGCCGAATATGCCAGATGGAAAAAGAATCTCAAAAGCTCACTGAAGAGAATCATTCCTTCAGAATTAGATTGCAGCAAATGGAAGCTAATGACTTTATGAGAAACCAAGATACTATTAAACAGATCCAAACAAATGAAAAAATAGAAGGCAATGTGAAATATCTCATTGGAAAAACTACTGACCTGGAAAATAGATCCAGGAGAGATAATTTAAAAATTATTGAACTACCTGAAAGTGAAAGCCATGAAGAACCTAGAAATCATCCTTCAGGAAATTCTCAAGGAAAACTGCCCTGATGTTTTATACCCAGAGGGCAAAATAGAGGTTGAAAGAATCCACCTATCACCTCTCAAAAAGATCCCAAAAAGAAACCTCCTAGGAATATTATAGCCAGTTCCAGAATTCCCAGATCAAGGGGAGAATATTATAAGCAGCCAGGAAGAAACAATTTGAATATTGTGGGAACACAATCAAGATAACACAGGATCTGGCAGCTTCTACACTGAGGGATCAAAGGGCTTGGAATATGATATTCTGGAGGTCAAAGTAGCTGGGATTAAAACCAAGAATGACCTATCCAGCAAAACTGAGTATCATGTTTCAGGGGAAAATATGGTTATTCAGTGGAATAGAGGATTTTCAAGCATTCTTGATGAAAAAAACAGAGTTGAATAGAAAATTTGACATTCAGATACAAGAAGCAAGAGAAGCATGAGAAGGTAAACAGGGAAAAGAAATCATAAGGAACTTATCAAAGTTGAACTATTTACATTCCTACATGAAAAAATGATAATTGTAACTTGTGAAACTTTTCTCAGTATGAAAATAGTTGAAGAGAAATGTGTGTGTATGTATGTATATATACATATATATGTCTATATAGGAGGGTATATGGGTGTATGAATACATATGTGAATGTGTGTATATATGTTTACAGGTATACATAGATAGAGGGCACAGGACCAATTTAATAGGAAGGAACAATACTTAAAAGGTCAAATTAAGAGGTAAGAGAGGAATATAATGAGAGAAGATGGGGAGAGACAGAATAGGGTAAATTATCTCATACAGAAGAGGCAAGGGGAAATGGTTACAATGGAGGGGAAGAACAGGAAGACAAAAGGGAATGGATCAACCTTATTCTCACTGAATTTAGCTTAGGGAGGGACTGACATACACACTAAATAGGGTATCTCACCCTACAAGAGAGCAGGGGGAAAGGGATGAGAGGGAGAATGATGGAAGGGAGAGCAGGCTGGGGCGGGGGGAGGGAAGTTAGAAGCACCCACTTTTGAAAAGGGACAGGATCAAAGTAGAGAATAGAACAAGTGGGAGGTGGCATAGGAGGGAGGGAAATATAATCAGTCTTTTACAATATATCTACTATGGAAATGTTTTGCATAGCTACACATGTACAACCCATATTGAATTGCTTATCTTCCCAGTAAGGGTGAGTGACAAGGGAGGAAGGGAATAAACCTGGAATTCAAAGTTTTAAAATCAAATGTTTACATATATTATATATATATATATATATATATATATATATATATATATATATATATATATATATACTATTATTAATATTATTTTACATGTAACTGGGAAATAAGATATCCAGGCACTGGGGCATAGAGATCCACCATGCCCTACTAGAAATTCGGAGCAGGTAGGGGACAAGATATGGGAGAGAACAGATTGGAGGAGGGGATATCCAGTGGGATCAATATTTTGGAGCAGTGGGTAGGGGTAAATGGGGAGAAAATTTATAACTCGAAATCTGGTGGAAATTATGTAAACCAGAAGTTAATAAAGCATTTGATTTGAAAAAAAAAGTGAACTCCTTAAGGGTGAATTTTTCTTATCTGGATTTTTTATCTCTCCAACACTAAGTACTTAGTGCTACACAGTTTTAAATATTTGTTGTTGTTAACTTCCTCCTCTGTTGAGCCTTATTTCCTTCTCTGCAAAAAGAGTATTGGTCTAGATTCTTAACTGGGAGTCTATAAACCTGAGGTTTGGGTTTTTTTTTAATATTTTGATAACTTTATTTTAACCTAATTGATTTTTTTTTCTAATCATCTGTGTTTTATCCTATGCTTGTAAAAACGTTCTTCTTGAAGGAGTCTGTTGGTTTCACCAGAATGCTTCAGGGGTTCATGACACACAAAAAAGATTAAGAAATCCTGGCTTAGAACACTTCTTAAAGGCCCTTCTAGTTCTATATGATTCCAATGTAAGGTTCCCCTACCTCTCACCCCTTACCCACCTACCCACCCACAGGAATAGGAATGGCATAAACTCCTGAGTCTACTGGGAATTTGGATTTTTTCCTTTTTTTTTTTTTTTGCTTATTTCCTGAGGCAAGCAAACATCAAATGTTTGGGAACTGAGGGGGTTCTAGGGAACTAGAAGGAGGACACCAAAAGAGAAGCAAAGAGCACCCAGAAGAGATGATGAAGCCGCAGCAGCAGTGGCCATATCGACAATTCCCCTTGTCAAACCCACAGCTCCTCCTGCAACACTGGAGAGTGAAAGCTAGGGGAATAAGTGATAAGATATGAGCCTTACACTGTGGTTCTCCAATCCCACTGAGATGCTTGCTGAGGAAAAAAACAGACGTGAAGTGAGTGGCTGTCCTCAGTGCCTTCCTTCCCAAGGGTGGGCCTGGAATTCCTAAGTGTACTCTTGTATTCTGTTTAACCTTGTTCCTTTCATAAATACCTATGGTTGATTCCTTTGCGTCCCTCTGTTTACAGCATGAGGACAAGATACCTTAGAGAGACCATCTAGTCTTCAATCTTTTCATTTTATAGAGTGGGGAAACAGAGATTCAGTGAGTGCCACAGAGCTATTAAGAACCAGGACTAAAGAAAATACAGGTCTGCTGGCATCTAACCCAATGCTCTGGTGGATAGAGATCCATAAAGCTCCCAGAGACAAGGCTCCTCAGCCCTGTTAGTTTTCCTAGGGCATACCCACAGGCCATACTTTTGTTCCATATCTACACTTCCAAGGTCCAAATTACTACAAGTTGGCCTTCTAAATCTGCCTCATCAGACACAAGCCTAACCTAGTCACCCCTAGAATTCTCATCCTTTGTCCTTATATCCCTAAATACCTTGTATTCCTAGTACAGTGTCTAGAATACAGTAGGTATATACAGGCATAGCTTGGAGATATTGCAGGTTTGGTTCCAGACCACAGAAATAAAGTGAATATCCCCCAAAAGCAAGTCACATGAATTTTATGGTTTCCCAGTGCATATAAAAGTTATGTTTACACTATACTGTAGTATATGCAATAGTATTATGTGTAAACACAGTTCATAACTTAATTTAAAAATACTTTATTGATAAAAAATACACTTTTAATTTCCTTCAAGAACTTTTCCTCTGCATTTAGGATTTTGCCGTTTGGCATAAGAGGCTTAACTTTTGGCCCATCTCAGCCTTTGATGTGCCTTCCTCACTAAGCTTAATCATTTCTAACTTTTGATTTAAAGTCAGAGAAATGGGATTCTTCCTTTCACTTGAACACTTGGAGGCCATTGTCGAGTTATTAATGGGCCTAATTTCAATATTGTTGTATCTCAGGGAATAAGGAGGCCTGAGGAGAGGGAGAGATACTGGTCAGTGTAGCTGTTGGAACATACATAACATTTATTAAGTTCTCTGTCTTATATGGATGTGGTTCATGCTGCCCCCCCCCCCCCAATTACAAATAGTTTTTCCCTCTTTTATTTTTCTTGGGTTTTTGTTTTTGTTTGTTTTTTTTGTTTTTACAACATGGCTAATATATCAAAAACAACTGGCCTGGAAAATAGATCAAGGGAAGAGGATTCATTAAACTCTCTAAAAATCATAATAAAAAATCTGGATACTATATTTCAAGAAATTTTAAATAACTGCTCAGATCTAATAAATGCTTGTTGCCAAATCTATTAGAACCAGAAGGCAAAGTGAAGACCAAAAGATTCCATTGAACACCTCCTGAAAGGAACCCCAAAATGAAAAGTCCCAGGATTACTGTAATTAAAATCAAGAACTCCCACATCAAAGAAAAAATACTTCAAGTATCCAGAATGAAACAGAAATACTAAGAACTATATAGTTGGCATCCCACAAGACCTAGCAGATTTTACTACAAATGAAAGATCTTGGAATATAATATTCCAAAAGGCAAAATAAAAAGGTTTACAACCAAGAACAATTTAACCTGCTAATCCTACACAGGAATATTACCTTTAATGTAAGAGGAATTTCCAAGTCTTAATGATGAAAAGAGCCAAGTAGAAATTTTAAATACAAACATGAGTTGAGAGAAATCCAGAAAAAAAAGAAATTTGAGGAATATAAAGTTATAATTCTGACATCCCAATAAAGAGAAATGTGCCTCTTCAAAATCTTAATGTCTTCACTGAGCATTGGGGGAAAATAAAATGTCTTGGGGAGTGGATTGGTTATGTTCCAGGGTTTGAAGTGGGAAAGAAAAAGGGATGATAAAAGCATGAAACATGATGAAGCCTGTAAAACCACCTCTGAGGAGTGATGATAGCCACAAGACACAAAGACATATTTTTGAACTGTATAGATGGGTTTTGCTTCTCTATGCTTATTTGTTACAAAGGTCTTTTTTCCCTCTTTCTTTTTTTAATTTTCCTCAAATTAATCAGTAAGATTAAGTGAGGGGGTTTAGCAATAGTGTTACCAAAAAAGAGGAGCATTGTAACATTTTTTAAATGCACAGAATAGAAAGTTCATTCAGAAGGAAGGATAGAGAAGCAGGACAGTTTTGAAAGTAACTACAATATTATATACTTTTTTAAAAGTAGTGTGAAATGGAGATTTATGATTTCATATAGATCCTCTTTTTATGTTCTGCTGTATGTACAGAAACACTCTTTTTGGAGGGTATTTAAGTTCAGAATATAAAAAAAATTAAAAATAAAATCTCAACACAAGTTTTGGTAACCTCCCTGGAAAATTTATTTGGAAATAAATTATGTGGTACTATCACAGAATCTTCTACCCAACCATAGACCGCTTCCGTCCTCTCAGGCGTACCTCATCTAACTTCTTTAGTACAGGGCCTGACTTTTTGGATTCTGAAGAGTAACTTTTTAGAAGGTCCTGGTACAGGGTCTCCGTGTTGGGATGTGTGCTAAGAAAGGCCTTTTCTAGGACATACAGGTCTACCCCCTTATCTTCAGGAAGGGCAGAAATGAAACTGAGCCCAAAGTCTATGAGTACCAGGCGCAGCTGTTCAACAGGCATTTTCAGAAGCATGTTTGAGGTGGTGAGATCTCCATGAATAACATCTTCATCATGCATTTGTGCCAGAACCTTCCCAATCTTTCTTGCTAAGAGGGAGAGTTTTTCAGAATCTGTTTCAGTCGTCTGAATTGACTGAATATAGTCCCTTACAGTCAAGGATCCTTCAATATCTTCCAGGTATAAGCAATTGGAGGCATAGTCCACAAAAAAGACAACCGGGGCCAATATCCCTGCAGGAGAGTCAAAAAGGAAAAGCTAATTTTTATTATTAATAACTTTGAAAAGTTTTTACTATATAGATTTGTAAAGGTCTATCAGTTTTCTTATTGTGTCAAATAATATCTGCAAGAGAAACAAAATCAGAAAGGCTGGGGTTGTATCTTATCTAAGCTTTCTATCTAAAAAAGAAGCATTCCCTGCATTCTGTACAGGAAACTGCTACTTTTGCCATGTGCCAGGAGCTTTGAAAAGCGCCCCCCTTTTCCGCTCGCACCTCCCCCCCCCCCCGCGCGCGCACGCGCTCACCAGCGCGACGGCAGCGCAGCAGAGCCCGAGCCTCCTGCACCGTCCGCCGCCGGCTCAGCCGCGTGTCCAGGACCGGGTGCCGATAGCGCTTTGGGAAGCGCTCCTTGATCACCGCCGCGCGGCCCAGGAAGCGGCCGCGGTACACGCGCGCCTCTGCCCCCTGCTTCACCAGCTCCAGGCCCCGCAGGAAGTCTCTGCTCCTCTCCCGTTCCCGTTCTAGCTTCCGCTCCTGTTCCTGGGCCGCCGCCAAGTCCGCAGTCTCTGCCGCAGCCACCGCTGTAGCTGTCTCCCTCCCGGTCTCAGCGACGACCTCCATTTTGCCCGCCTCTCCACGGCCGATTGGAATTCTTCGGCTCTTTTCGGAAACCCTCGGTGGTTGGTCCCCCTCTTCGGAATGCTTCGGCTTTTTCCGGAAGCTCCGCCCCCTTCTCGTCGGAACTTTCTCAGGCCTAGAGACTGGGAGTTGGGAGGGGTCTCAGAGCCCAAGCCCTTCATTTATTTCTTTTAGCAGTGAGTGGGGTAGGGCTGGAGGGAGAGAGAGAATTGGGATCCTAATTTTTATTTTAATGAATGTTAAAAAGTAATTTTTTAAAAGTTCAAGAGCCTATATCAGATTGGACGCCGTCTTGGGGAGGGAGGGGGAGAAAATTTAAAACTTATGGAAGTAAATGTTGAAAACTAAAAATAAATTAATAAAAAACACTTCAGTGACTTGTCTCAAGTCACACAGTCATCTTGTCTCTTCCTTTAGACTGTGAGCTCCTTGAGGACAGGGACTGTCTTTTGCCTTTCTTTGTATCTGCACAGTGTCTGGCGCTTAATAAATTCTTGGCAGTGAGGAATCTGAAGCTTCACACGGGTTGCCTAAGATTTCAAATCCAGCCCTGCTTCAGTGGATGAATGAATGAAAGAGCATGCATTAAGACTTCTTTTAAGGTCAAGCACTGTGCTGAGGGCTGCAAATATGAATATAAAAGTAAAGGTTGTCCCTGACCCCAAGGACTTCACATTCTTCTGGGGGAAGGGGAGGACAGGCAAGGGGTTAAGGGGGTCCGGTGTCACACACATTTCAGAAGCAATGACAGTAAACCAGATGCTAGTCCTGCCTCTGAAACACACTGACAATCACCCTGGGCAAGACACTTGTCAGTAACTATCTGTTACAGAGAAGATCCCAGAGTTTCCTTAGTCTATATTAATGAAATCACAGTCCAGTCCCTATCCAGGACTAGTTTGGGGAGGAAAATGCCAAGAGGACTGGCATCTACCTGAAATACTGAACCAGGTGAGGTACTTATCAGGGGTGTGTGTGGGTGTGTTTGGGGGGGAAGGACAGAGGGATAGCACCTTCAGTGCATAACCTCTGGTCCAGGTGGCAAGGCAATGGGGCAGAAGAGTGGCCCGGGGTTAGGAGAAAATGTTTCATTTACTTGCTTCTCTACTGAACTCTTTCATCTTTCCAGAAACTCAATCTTGTCTTATAGGATCATGTACTCCAACCCACTCATTTTACAGAAGAGGGAACTGAGGCCCTCAGAAATGAAGTGATTTGTCACACAGGTAAGAGTACCAAAGCATTCCACTCCCTGTAACCTCTCATAGACTTTCAGTCCTTATCTGCTTCCAGAAGATCTTTCTAGATCTTGTTTCATGGGTGAAATCCACATGGGACTTCCAAATGGATGAAGAGTGCGTGTTTTCCAGATTATGGTTTGTAGTGTAGGCAGGCAGTCCATTGTGTTTACCTACTTTTAAATGTTCCCACAGTAGAATCTCTGACTTTTGAAGGTGGGGACCGTTTCATTTTTGTGTTTGTATCCCTAACACCTAGCATAGCATCTAATATTTAGTAAGTACTTAATAAACTCTTGATAATTTGAATTGAATGAGTTGATGTGATTGTCCCTGGTTTTTACTTTGAGATGTCTCTTTAATAAGATGTGAATTCTTTGCCTTGTGATGAGCACTTGTTGCCAGGGGTGCCTGATAACACATCTATGAAGACTGTGGGGGGAGAGGGGGAGGGGAGGGGGGGAGAGGGGAGGAGGAAGGGGGAAGAGAGGGAGGGGAGAGAGAGAGAGAGAGAGAGGAGAGAGAGAGAGAGAGAGAGAGAGAGAGAGAGAGAGAGAGAGAGAGAGAGAGAGAGGAGAGAGATGAAGAGATGAGGTGAGGAGTTGAAGGGCCAAACAGTGATTTGCAAGAAAATGAGTCCCAGACTGAGAAGGAGGCCTGGGGCAGAGTTAGAAAGGACTTCCAGACTAAACTTCCTATAGCTAAAGGAGGAGTTCCTGGACAAAGTCAGAGCAAACCTAGATCTTGCTGTTTGAGGTACAGTGAGTTGGGCAATGTTGAGTTTTGTGGTTTGGGAAATGACAAGGAAAAGCATTTTCTGAGTATTTACTATTGTGCTAAGTGCTCTTTAGGAGTTCTCTTTCTAACTGAGGGAGACAATTCACAAAGGAGATTGAAGGTATTATCTTAATGGGATCTTAGAGACCATTGATGGGGTCTTAGTCCCTTGTTTTTCAGAAAAGGAAGTGTATGCCCAGAAGTGGGACTTGTGTAAGTCTATTTAGCTATGAATGCTTGACCTGGGATTTGAACCCAATTTGACTGTTGTCTTCCATAAACACTGCCTCATAACTTTCTATTTAACCCTAAGCACTTGCTACTTTGGGGGGTTTGAAGGAGAAACAGGGTAGTACTAAAAGGTGAGCTCAGTTGAAAATAGATGACATGAATTTGTGGTGGATCCTATCTGTAGGGTAGTAAGATTCCTCCATTAGTGTTCAGTAGCTTAGTGAACCAACTGAGAAGAAGAATGGCAGAGTTGATCCAAGGTTAAGGATTGGCAGGATGTGAATGGTAGTAAGTCAGGGAGGCATGGGAATCAAGGATGGGAAACAGTATATAGTTAATTGATCAGCTCTGAGTAGGGTCAAGACTGTGAAGAGTCTTCCCAGAGTATGGCTATGCCCTGGAGATCTTAACCCTTTCACTACTCACTATATGCTCACCCCCTACACGTTCCTGTATTTACCCAATATATTCACCAGAGGAAGGTTTATGTATTTGGGAGAATAGGAAGGGATGGAAGGACTGGAGGTTATTGTGAAGATGAATAAGTTTAGGAGACAGTCATTCAGTCAATAAAGGCGGCTCTGCTAAGCTTGTTGCTTGCTGGCTTGCTGTTTCTACTTTGTTCTCAAAGAGGACCTCATTGACATCAGGGAGGTGATACCGTGACATGGAAGTGAATTGGATTTAAGTGAGGGAGGGCTGTGCAAAGTCACCAGCCTCACTTTGGCCTCTAGAGCCACCTGGGTCCAATGACCAGATAAGGATCAGGACCATTGGAGATGACCCTAGAGGCAGTGGGGGCCCTTGGCCTTTTCAAGGTAAGGTCTTTAACAGGTCTCAGTTTGACTGAGGCAAAGCACATTCAGTGATTAAGGCTTAACAAGAAATGAGATGGAGAATGGCTTCTTTACCTTATCCCCCCAAAAAATCAGTCTGCTAGGGGAAGACCCTCAGGGTTTCTGACCAAAACAGAAATAATTGCTATTTGCATTCATTCTGAACCAATAGAAAGGCAAAAGACAATCCCTGCTCTCAAGGATCCGGTCTAATGAGGGAAATAACATGCAATAGACTATATACAATCAAAAGATATACTGGATAAATCTGAAATAATCACCAAACGGAGAGCAGTAGAATTAAGGCTAGAAAGGCTTCCATAGGAGGTGGGATTTTAGGCAGGAATTGGAGAAAGTCAGAGAAGCCAAGAAGGAGAGCATTCTAGGCATGAAAGACAACTAGTGAAAATTCCTGGAGTTGGGAGGTTATTCCATCTCTTGTTTGAGGAATGGAAAAAAGGCCAGTGCAGAGTACTTGGAGGGGAGGGAGGGAGAGTGGTTGTAAATTGTAAGAAGAATATGAAGGTGGAGGTGAGGATAGGTATGAGGGGCTTTAAAAGTCAAACAGAGCATTTTATGTTTGATCCTGGGGTTGATAGGGAGCCACTGGAGTTTATTAAGTAAGGGGATAACATGGTCAGACGTGTGCTTTTAGAAGATCACTTTGCCAGCTGAGGAGAGGATAGACAGAAGTAGGGAGAGACTTGAGGCAATCAGACTCACAAGTAGGTTCTATTGCAGAAGTCAGGGCTGAAGTGGGTAGGGCCTGTACCAAGGTGCTGGCAGTGTCAGAGGGGTGATGGAGGTGTATGGGAGAGATGTTTTAAAGGTAAAATCGACAGGCCTTAGCAAGAGATTGGAGATGGGGGGTTGGGAGTGAGAAAGAGTAAATAGCTGAGGATGAGAGACTAGGCTGAGACTAGGAAGCAGTGGCAGAAGAAAAGACAGAACAGGACACTGTCATTGAGAAAGGAATATCATAGTTCAAGTTCATAGCAAGGAGAGACGATAAGATTTCTCTCCTATTTGACTTAGGTCGAATGAAAACAGTCCATAGGAGTTAAGGAGACAGGCAAACTGGGAGACCAGAGTGCTTTGAGGAGACATGGTTGAGTATATTGAAGCTCACTCCCCCCCCCACCTCACTCCCACCCTCCCAAGTATGGAGCAGGATCCGAGCTGGAAGCAGAGTTGTGGGCTTAGAACTCCAGGAAATAAAGGAAAGTGACTTGGAAGCCAATAGATAACAACACATATGGATAAGATGAAATAAATGGACTGAGTGAACCTCAAAGGTGGAGAGAATGTTCAGTGCTGGTAGCAAATAGAATGAATGGAAACTCCTTGGGGATGTCATTATTTTGTCTTGTGTCCTTAGTAGCTACTGCTGCTTCTGGCACATATCAGACATCTGACAAATTCTTACTGATTGATTGATCAGTTGATTTATAATGGCCATAGGGAACCAGGAACACGCTTGCTTCTCTTGATCAATGTGCTGGGGAACATAAGATGTAGTGGAGAAGGTGAATCATCTGGAGAAAACTGTATTTCCCTGAATCCAGAAAGATGGAAAGATGATGAAAAGGAGACAGAGGATAAAGGGAAATGCTTTGATGATTAAGTGGATTTTCCAAAGGGCACAGTGGAAGAGGAAGGCCCAGGAGGAAAGGGGCTGGGGAGTGGTAGATTAGATCTGTATGCCAGAGACATCAGGGGAAGGGGGGTTTTGTCTGCTTTTAGTAAAATGACCGATTATCTCTCAAGTCCTAGCTTCAAATCCTATCCTCCTGCTGACTTCCTAATACACTTTTACTGTGATTTCCCCTTCTCTGTGCTGCCCTTCTCAAAGTTCCTGCCATCATAAAATCCTAGAATTTCAGAGGTGAGGAAGAGGAGGGGCATCTCTATAGTGGATTAAAGTCAAGACCAGAGTGGAGTATAACCCTGGGAAGTACCTAACCTTTCTGGATCTGTTTCCTTATCTGCAAAATGAAGATATTGTACTCCATCCATGACCTCTAAGAGCCCGTTGGGCCATGAATCAATGATCCTTTGATTTTTTAATTAATGATAAAAGCTTACATTTCCTTGATACTGCAAAAAGCAATGGACTCACAGCCACCTTCTAAAGTAGGTTTCGAAAGCATCCTCTTTTTACAGAGGACTCCAAAAAAGAAAGTGACACAGGGCAGCTAGGTGGCACAGTGAATAGAGCATAGGCCCTGGAGTCAGGAGGACCTGAGTTCAAATACAGCCTCAGACACTTAACACTTACTAGTCACACTTACTAGTCGTGTGACCTTGGGCAAGTCACTTAACACCAATTGCCCAGCCTTCCCCCCTCCAAAAAGCAAAAAAAAAAAAAAAAAGACAGAAAGTGACAGTCACTAGCTGTGTTCTAACTTGAGCCTAGGTCTTCCCATTTCACATCCAGCTCCTTGGTCTACTTGTAAGAATATTTCCAGTCCCTCCACAAACCCCACACCCATTTTAAATAGCTAGAAATGAAAGGGGAAAAAAAGAGTAGTTTGTCCCCCCACCTCCAGCTAATGAAGTGAAGTGTGTGACCCTATCCTGGGCAACCCAGCCAACTCCAGAAAGGCAGCCTATAACTGAGCTGTCTGCAACCGCTATCTCCATGAGGTGCAAATTCTTGATCATTTTCTCCCTCAAAGCAATTAAAACCTACTTTGGAGCAATTGCCTCTCCATTGTTCAGCCTTGAAAGTTCATCACTTAATTAGCGTGATTATTAGTATCATTGTTATAACCATCACCAGGGTTACCAGCCCCTTAGGAATACCTGCCTAATTAAGTCCCTTTGACAACCTGCTTTTGAGTTCCATCTTAATAAAAAGACTTTACAATCTAATATAATAAACAGCATCTACCATTCTCCTTATTCTACTAGTATATTCATTCTATTATCTTTCCACTGGAGAATAATAGCTCCAGTTTGTGAAGCTTCATGGCTGTAAAGCAGTTTCTCTTAACAACCCAAGGAAGGTATCAAGGCCAGTGATTATTTTCAGCCATTTTATAGATGAGGAAACTGAGGCCCAGGGATATGAGAAGACTCGTAGTCATCAACCAGTAAATGGTAGCCTGTGGACACAAACCCAGGGCTCTGGCCTCTCAGTCCAGTGAGCTTTCCACTATACCCTGGCCCCATTTTCTTTTTCTTTTTTTCCAATTTGAATTTTTAAAATTAAATTTTATGTTTATTTTTAGTTTACATAATTCATTTCCACAAGATTTTGAGTTACAAATTTTCTTTCCATCTTTTCCCTACCCACTACCCCAAAACAGCAATCCCACTGTATACCCCCTCCCCCAATCTGCTCTCTCATATATCCTCCCCCATCCCCACTCTGACTTTCTGGTAGGGCAAGATGGATCTCCATACCCCAGTGCCTGTATATCTTATTTCCCAGTTGCATGTAAAAAAATAATGATAATGATAATTTTTTTAAACATTTGAAAACTTTGAATTCCAGATTCTTTCCCTTCTTCCCTTGTCACCCACCCTTACTGGGGAGATAAGCAATTCAATATAGGTTGCATATGTGTAGTTACACAAAACATTTCCATAGTGATATATTGTGAAAGACTGATTATATTTCCCTCCATCGTATCCTGCCCCACCCCCACTTGTTCTATTCTCTACTTTGACCCTGTCCCTTTTCAAAAGTCTGTACTTCTAACTATCCTCCCCCCTCAACATCCCCTCTCCTCCATCATCTCCCCCTCTTATCCCCTTCCTCCCTACTCTCCTGTAGGGCAAGATACCCAATTTTCTGTGTATGTCATTCCCTCCCTAAGCCAAATTCAATGAGAGTAAGGTTGACCCATTCCCTTTTGCCTTCCTGTTCTTCCCCCATATTGTGAATTATCCCTTGCCTCTTCTATATGAGATAATTTACCCCATCCTGTCTCTCCCCATCTCCTCTCATTATATTCCTCTTTCACCATCAAATTTCACCTTTTAAATATCATCCCTTCCTATTCAATTGATCCTGTGCCCTCTATGTGTACCTATACACAAATATACACTCACATATGTATTCATATGCACATATACCTTCCTATATAGACACACACACACACACATTTCTATTCACTTCAACTATTTTCATACTGAGAAAAGTCATAAGTTACAATTATCATTTTTCCATGTAAGAATGTAAATAGTTCAACTTTGATAAGTTCCTTATGATTTCTTTTCCCTGTTTACCTTCTCATGCTTCTCTTGCTTCCTATATTCGAAGGTCAGATTTTCTATCCAACTCTGGTTTTTTCATCAAGAATGTTTGAAAGTCCTCCACTTCATTGAATGACCATATTTTCCCCTGAAACATGATACTCAGTTTTGCCAGGTAGATGATTCTTGGTTTTAATCCTAGCTCCTTTGATCTCCAGAATCATATTCCAAGCCCTTCAGTCCCTTAATGTATAAGCTGATTGTGTTTCCACAATATTTGAATTGTTTCTTCTTGGCTGTTTGTAATATTTTCTCCTTGATCTGGGAATTTTGGAACCTGGCTACAATATTCCTAGGAGCTTTCTTTTTGGTATCTTTTTCAAGAGGTGATTGGTGAATTCTTTCAATTTCTATTTTGCCCTCTGGTTCTAAAATATCAGAGCAATTTTCCTTGAGAATTTCTTGAAGGGTGATTTTTATGTTCTTTTTTTGATCATGGCTTTCAGGTAGTCCAATAATTTTTAAATTACCTCTCCTGGATCTATTTTCCAGGTCAGTGGCTTTTCCAATAAGATATTTCACATTGCCTTCTATTTTTTCATTTGTTTGGATCTGTTTAATAGTATCTTGGTTTCTCATAAAGTCATTAGCTTCCATTTGCTGCAGTCTAATTCTGAAGGAATGATTCTCTTCAGTGACCTTTTGAGATTCTTTTTCCATCTGGCATATTCGGCTTTTTAAGGCATTCTTCTCCTCATTGGCTTTTTTTTTTTTTTTAAGCAATTGGGGTTAAGTAACTTGCTCAGGGTTACACGGCTAGTCATTATTTATTTGTGGGTGCTCATTTTCTGAGGCCGGATTTGATCTCAGGTCATTCCAAATCCGAGGCCGGCGCTCTTACTCACTGTGCCACCTAGCTGCCCCTTTAGGGCAACTTGCCCAAGGTTACACAGCTAGGTTTTTTTTTTGTTTTGTTTTGTTTTGTGTGGATTAAGTGTCTGAGGCTGGCTCCGAACTCAGATCCTTCTGACTCCAGGGCCGGCGCTCTATTCACTGCACCACCTAGCCTCCCCTCCTCATTGGCTTTTTAGGCCTCTTTTGCCATTTGAGTTAATCTATTTTTTGAGGTGTTATTTTCTTAAGTAAGGTTGTTGACTCTCTTTTCATGATTTTCTTTCATCATTCTCATTTCTCTTCCCATTTTTTCTCCACTTCTCTTACTTGATTTTCAAAATCCTTCTTGAGCCCCTCCATGGCTTTTAACCAGTTCATATTTTTCTTGGAAGCTTTTGGTACAGAAGTTCTGACTTCATTGTCTTCCCCCTATTCCATGCCTTGATCCTTTTTGTCCCCCAAAAAGGATTCTATCTTCTATTTGTGCTTCCATTGCTTGCTCATATTGGCAGCCAATTACTTGACTTTTGAGCTCTTTGCCAAGGTAGAATCTTGCTTCCAGAGGGGAGAGCTTTGTCCCAAATCACTGGGGTTTTCACAGCTTCTGGAGCTTTTGGGAGGCACTGTCTCTACTGCCCTTACAAGCTGGCTCACTGAACACACACCTCAGGACCACCACCCAAGACCACAATCCAGATCCAGGCAGATTAAAGCAAGAGCAACTACCATCTGAATGGTCTCTCAGCCCCCCTATGATCTGCAGGCCAAGAGTTCTGAAGCAGCCATGCAGCAGTGGCTGGAGGGCTATAGCACCTCTGCTGCTTCTCACTCTGGGGGCAAGGGCCAGACTGCACTCCTAGTCCCCCCCAGTTCCAACAGAGTTCTACACTGACCTTTTACTTTATCTTTGGCATTTATGGGTTGATATTTCTGGAAAACGCCACAGCTGCTGGTGATCCACTCTCCCAAAGTCCCTCCAGCCAGGCTGCCCTGAGGCTAAGAGCTTCGAGTTCATGTGGGGCTGAGCTTGGCTCCCAGTGCTGGACCCTTCCTGCCGGCCTGTTGGGCTGCCTTCAGCAGGAGATTTGTTTCTCTCTGTGACTTCATTGGTTCTTAGCTCTAAAGTTTGTTTAATCATATTTTATAGGTATTTGAGGTAGTTATGGGGGGAGCACACGAGTTTTCCTGCTTCTATACCACCGTCTTGGCTCTGTCCCCCCTGAATTGAATTTTTAAAAATATTAAAGCTGTCTTTTGATTGTTGGTGTTTTTTTAACTTTACCTTCATTTCCAAACATTTCTTTCCCTCTTCCTCTAAAGAGTCATCCCTTGTAAGAAAGAATAAAAAAGAAATGGAAAAAAAATCAGTTCAGCAAAAGTAACCAATACTCAACCAAATCTGATTATGTGTGTGACACTGAGAACAGTGTTATAAAAGTCTGTCCAGAAACCTGCCATGATAGAAATGTGTTGAATTTGTTTATTTGGGAAAGAGGAATGAAACAACTATTCATTGCCTGCTCCATGCCAGGCATTATGCTAAGCCCCTTTCACAAATGTCATTCAGTCTTTACAATCCTGAGAAGTAGGTGCTATTGTGATCCCCATTTTACAGTTGAGGAAACTGAGGCAAACAGAGGTTAAATGACTTGCCTAAATTAACACAGCTGGTTAGTGGCAGAGGCGAGATCTGAATTCAGGTCTGCCTGACTCCAGGCCCATTGCCTTATCTACCATTACCTAGCTGGAGATTAATTTTGTAATGTCATTGGTGTGGATATAAAGGTGCCCTCAGGGTTGATATTAAGGGTTGCCTTTTCAGTACCTTGGGAGGCCCTCTTGAGTCTGAGAGCATCCTAAAGTAAACTTCCCCCTTATCCTGGACCATGGAATTTTTTGTCACCTTTCTATCCCTGGTCATAAAATTTCACCTGTCTCCCTTATCTTGTGTCATCCATCTTCCTCATCCTGTCTCTAAATCTCCAACCCCCATTAGAAACCCTAAAATTACATCACCATCTGTGTAGCTTTCTGGTTTTATAAGTTTGGTCCTTTTCCTATATCAGTGCCTTTGTTTAGCTCCTTACTAAATTTCAGGCCCGAATGCTTTTGCGTCAGTAAAGCTCCCATTGGCTAAAGAGAAAAATCTAAGTGAATTCTTTTAATAACCTGAACCAGCTCTCCCCACTCTGACTTCAGTAATTGTGGTTCTACTTGACTTGGTTGTCTCATTCTGTGGGTTCTCCTGTTCTCAGGGCTCACTTCCTCATCTTCTTAGTGGGCACTGATGCATTCCTGAATAAACAAAGTTTAAATTATAGAGCTCTGACTAGGCAGGCAGAATATCAGCATATGGTGGACCCTGAGGAAGATAATGTTACCTGAGGTACCTTGGGACCCCAGGAGGCTGCACAGGTTATGTTGCCTTCATGGGATATTGTAGTACCTTTGTTGTTTATAGCAAGGCTGGGTCCAGTTCCAGATCCCTCCCTTTCCTAACTCCTTTAACACTTAGCTATTAGCATTTTCTTACATCCTAACTCAGGGGTTTCCAACTTAGGGTACAGAAGAATAATAAGTAACCATATTATCCTATTGACGCTAATTCACTTTTTAAAAATTATAATTAAATTATAAATACATAATATATAAATATAATAAAATAAAATATAATTAAAGAGACAGCATGCCACAATGGATAGAGAGCTGGTTTTAGAACCAGGTAAACATCTTTCCTCTGACACAATACTGGCAGAGTGACTCTAAGCAAATCATTTATATCTTAGTGTTCTAGGCAACTCTTTAAGACTGAGAATGGTAGAGAAGTTTCAGGCCTACATTGGCAGAGGGAGTTTCTAATACCAATGAAATCTATCCAGGCTTTCTCCCTACTCTTTTTCATATGTGTATTCATGGTAAACTAGAAATGTATTTCAGTTGATATAGAATAGAGGGTACAGGAAGGTTTGCTGGAAGCTAAGGGGTACAGGAACCAAAAAATGTTGGGACCCCCTGTTCTAACTCATTCTCTAAGCCTTCACAAAGGACCGTGGGAAGTTAGAGCTAGAAAGGCACTTAGGAACTGTTTAGTTCAAACCCTTCATTTTATAAAGACCAGGCTCTCAAAGGGGAAATGAGGTGGAAGAGTAGATTAGAGTCATAGGTAGAAGGGACTTGAGAAAACCAAATATCAGAACTGGAAAAAATCTTAGAAATGTATAGTCCAACTTTCATATTGCAAAGAAAAGGTTATGTATGGGCCAACTGGACTATGGAACCTTCAGTGACAGGAACTATGTCTTCTTTTCTCATATTTTCTATATCCTTCAGCACAGGACTGGGTACATAGTAGGTGCTAAAATCACAGCTTACAAATTCAATCTCTTTATTTAAATTTTTTTAAAAATTTAAAATTTTAGGTTTTTTAAAAATCCTTTTATTTTTCTGAATATATCCCACAATCTCCCCTAACCAGGGAGTAAATTCTTGTGACAAAGATTTAAAGAGAAAAAATAGTTCAACAAACCAACTAATAGCAGCTTATATAATATTCCACATCCACAGTCCCCCACCTCTGTAAAAAGGAGAGGGAGGCTGCTAATTAATTTCTTTCTCTCTTTTTTATGCAGGGGTGGGGGAAAGAATGGTACTCTGCACGCAAGACCTAGTCCAAATTTATTTTGGTGATTTGATTTAAAGTGATTTGAGTAACTGATGCTAAAGCTAACTGCATTTTGGTCAGTGTAGGTTTAAAATATGAAAGGCAAGGGGAAGGGGTCTATTTGAACAGACTAATAATTTCACAGCCAAATTAAGGGGAGTTTTCAGAATAGAAATTGATTGCCATCTGTTTCAATATGAGAGGCAGCTGCTCTAGGCCATCCAATTCCCCTGAGCTGGGTTAATGGAATTCTGTTATAAAAGGGTCACTTTAAAATGAAGTTGAGTTCAGCTAAAGTCACATTAGTGCTAAAAAAAAAAAAAAAGATTCAGTGATCCTCAGTCTTATAATAATTCTCATCTTCTGGAATTGGATTTGATGACTATATTTTGTCAATTTCAGTTCATCTAAAGTTGGTGATATTCTTCTAATACAATCTTTGGCTGTACCATTGATCTAGAAATTCTGCTGTCTCTTCACTGTGGCATAATTGACTTATGGAATTTTTTTTCTAAAAATGCAAAATTAAGATTATTTTGAAATTTTGGGGATGGGGGGAAGGAGGGCTATACATTTGGGCTGGAATCACAATGTAAAGGCCCAATAGAACTGAGCTTTGTGAGGACAGGGGCTGTTTTTTGTTGTCTTTAAAGCTCCTGCACTTAGCATGGTTCCTTGAACATAGAGTGGTTAATTCTTGTTGGATTGAACTGGATCAGACAAGAAAGGTGGCTGGAAGTAATTGAGAGGAGGGAACAAGGATGCAAAGAAATCTCAAGCAATGCTGTAGTTACCTTAAGAAATATTTTTCTGCACAAAAATAGCAACCAATAAGCATTTATTGAATGCCTATCAATCAGTCAATCAACACACTTATTAAGACCTACTATCACTGTGCTAGGATCTGAGGATTCAAAGACAAAAATTAAAATAGTACCAGCCCTCCAGGAGCTTACATTTTATGGGAGAAACTACATTACCTACTAGTAAGTACTTAAGATATAAGAAAGTAATTTCTGGGGGGCACTAGGAACTCAGGAAAATCAGATAAAGTTTCTTTTTTATAGGACACTTTTTTTTTTAGGGCAATTGGGGTTAAGTAACTTGCCTGAGGTCACATGGCTAGGTTTTTATTTGTGTGTGCGTTAAGTGTCTGAGGCCAGATCCAAACTCAGATCCTTCTGACTCCAGGGCTGACGCTCTACTCACTGCGCCACCTAGCTGCCCCTATAAAGTTTCTCGAAAGGGGCAGTACTTAGCTAAGTTTGAGGGGAAACTAAGAATTCTAAGAGAAAGAAGGAAAAGCATTCCAGGCTTGGGGCACAGCCCATGCAAGAGCACAGAGGTAGGAAATGGTTTGTTATATCCTAGAAATAGTCAATCAGATTGATTAGAATATAGAGTAGATGTAAGGGGAGTAATGTGTGATATTTGGGAAGGTTGGCAGAATTGTGAAGGGCTCTAAATGCAAAACAGAGGAATTTATATTTCATCCTAGAAGCAATAAGGAGTCCCTGGACCTTCTTGAGCAGGGAAGTGACATGGTAAGGTCTGTGCTTTAGGAATATCACTTTAGTGTCTGTAAGGATGCTAGATTGGAGAGGGGAAAGACAAGTCAGGGAGACTTGTGTTAGTACTCTATTTTCCCCAGTAATGTGGATTCTTTAAATTTCTTTTTTATTTTGAACTTAGAATGGGGATTTCCATATACATAGTCAAATAAAAAAAACATACGTGAAGTTACAAATCTATTATGTATCGTTTGCTTTTCTTTTTACACATAAATATGATATGTAATATAACAATATATTCAACATGTGACTTTCAAAGAGGTCTTACTTGTTTGTGATTCTTTCTGGCTTTCTATGCATTAAACAGATGTTCTTTCTTTGATGGCACAGATTCTATAGACTACGTGGTAAAAGGGACTATATATGTTACCTTGTTCAGTGATCTGCTGAGCATTGATATAAGGTAGATACCTGTGTGCCAAAGGTTTTGGCAGCATCATAAAGGAAGATATTCCACCTGAGATCCAACTAAAAGGATAATTATCTTAACAATGGCAAATTTCTCCAAATACTCTATTTCTAGATGAAATCCTACTAACTGCATTGATCTGCCTTGGGAAAGACCATGATAATGACAAAGTTTGGTCAAACCATCCACATTAGGAAAACAAAATGGATGAAAAAAATGTATATTACCTAGATTGTGACATGCAATTGGATGTTTCATCCAGTATGCAGAATTAGTCCATCAATATTTTTATTTTGGTCGAGTGTTGAGGTCATTAATGGGATGGAATTCAGCAGGAAGTAAGTAAGAAGCTGGCTTATGTTTGGGAAATTGTATTTTGTTTACTTTTTTTAACACCCCATCTCTTTACCAACATTATTCTGTTTATGTGAATCGAGGAACTCCACTACCTCAGAATAATTATGATAACAAGTACTCCAAAAGCACTAGAAAGATTCATCTTGGGTAAAATCATCATTTAGCATGTTACTAGCCATAAATTATAGGATCACAGACCTAGAGCTAGAGGTCACCTAGCCCTTTTGACAGATGAGGTAACTGAAGCCTAGAGAAAATGAGTTAGCCAAAGGTGTGTTACTGATGCCCTGTGTATATAAAGGAAATTGTGAGGAGGTGGGCTGGCAGGTAGTGAGAATGAAAGAAAACAGAGAGGACATGAATGGCCTTTGGCGCTACCAAGTGATCAAAGGAGTAGGAATGAGGCCTCCTTCACATTTAGTGGATCCTTCATGGGAAAATTCAGATGAATTACCTATCATCCAAAGGGTAAAGGAGTTGTATATAGATTGCCAGACAGGCAAGAAAGATGCATTTTCCTTGGTTTATGACACTAAACTAAACACACCATGATTCAAGTGTAGCCTTCAGCTAGGCCACTATCCAAAGGCTCACCTTTGTTCTTTAAGGTATCAGCTTCTTTCAGTCTGCTTTTGACTGCCTTCTCATGGTCACACCCAGAGCTGCTTTCCACCTCTTCTGAGCTGCAACTGGCACTAAGGGGATGGGGGGCAGCTTAAGAAATGGGGGCCAGAAAGAGGAAATAATCCTAAAGCCACATATCTAGTTAGTTGTTAGGACCAGAGCCAGAACCCAGGACATGATGGCTCTGCTGAATATTTACCTTAAATGCCAAAATAAGTTTAGTGATTATAGGAAAACTATGTGAGTCTCAAGAATTATCTCCTGGCAAGGAGGTTTTACCATCTGTTAAAATAAATGTGGACATCTTAAGTGCCTTCCAATTCTCTTGATTTCCAAGTCCATTAGGAGCTGGGAAAAGCAGGGACAGGTTTCTTTTTCATCCAGGCCCACACCTTGGCTAAACATGTTTGTGCTCAGAGAAGCAGTTGGGCCTCCGGCACAAGGACCCAAACTTGTTTAGATTTTTATGTTAAATGTTTTCTTATCCCATTTGTCTTCCCCAGGGGTGGGAAGTGCCTTTCTCACATTCCAGAGCCCTCAGGGAGCCGGAACCTGGTAGGTTGGTCGGGATCCAGATTAGCTAATCCTGCTGACTGCAGCTGCGGGACCTGCTGAGTGCCAGCCTGTGCCCGCAGGCGTTCTGCCCTCTAGTCCAGCCCGCTAGTGCTACAGGACAAGAGGAAATGGGTCAGTGGATTCGGAGATAGAAAGTTCCTTAGAGATCACGTCTATTTCAACGCCTTCCATTTACAGATGGGGAAACTGAGTCTCAGAGAGAAGAGACTTGACCGATGCTATAATGACAAGTAATAGCAGCACCCGGATCTGGACCTAGGGCTTCAGACTCTGGCTCCTGGGCGTTTGGTATTCATTACCTACATACAGCACAGGTCCTGTCTGGTCAGAGATGCGGAGTCTAGAGCTCAGCGTCGGTCCAGTGTGAGGCCCAGGGATTGGGGCTGGTTGGGCAGGGGCGGGCCTGGGTATATTGCCCCCTCCCTCCGCCCCTCCTCTCCCAGCTCCTCGGGGGCCTGGGCTGGGGCGGGGGCTGGCCGACGTGGCGCGGGCACAGCCGGGGATCGGGCAGGGAGGAGATCCCCGGAAAGTTTGCGGAGCGGCTGTGGGGCCGCACCGAGGGATGCGCTCCGCTCTCCCTGCCGCCCCCGACCAAGTCGGGTCTCCCGGCACTGCCGAACCCGGCTAGCCATGGGTAAGTAAGAGGCGGCCCCGGAGCGAGAGGAGCCTCGACCCTCGGCTCAGCTCCCTCTCAGGGCTTCACCAAACTTGGGGGGGATCCTCATGACGCCGTGCCCCCAATTCCCACCGCTCCTCCCAAACTCTGTGGGCCCCTGGGTTCTCCTCCCCTGGGCCCCTCTGGCCGCCTCTTCGGGCTCCACCCTCTTCCCTCTCTCCCTGTTTTCCTCTCCCCACTTCCCATCCACTCACTTCCTCCTACGCCCCAACTCTCATCCCGGGAGATGACCCGAGTTTACCCAAGTGCCTGATTCTGTCCCGGTCCCTATATTACAATTACCATTACTAAGCCACATTTTCATGGCGCATTAAGGTTTACAAAAGCACTCTTCTCAAAATCAGTGAGGTTGTTCAAGTATTTAATTACCCCAAATAATCCACTTAATCTGTGGTCTCATGGATGTAAATGTACCCTCCAACCATCTATGCCTGACTGTCCTTCACAAGCTTGTACTCCTATCTACGTTGTGCCCAAACCTCAACAGGAGTTCTGCCCAACCCTCCTCAACAGGAGTTCTACCCAAACTACTGGAATCTACTTTATCCTCCTTTTATCCTTTCTCTCTCTCTCTCTCTCTCTCTCTCTCTCTCTCTCTCTCTCTCTCTCTCTCTCTCTCTCTCTCTCTCT
>WOXC01005681.1:0-229093 GCA_011680675.1 Gymnobelideus leadbeateri | reverse complement strand
GGGGGGGGGGATTATTGTAACTCAAAATTTGGCGGAAATGAATGATGTAAAACAGAAGTTAATAAAGCATTTGTTTAAAAAAAAGAAAAAAATAAAACAATAAAATAATAATAATAAAAAAAGAATCCCTGGCCAAAAAGAGGTGACAAGTGCTCATTTACACAACCAGAAATGGAAGTTGATACCCCATTTGTCAAATATCCTGCCTCTTTCCTGAATATGCTCGATTTCATTGAATCCTAGCCATACGACCTTGGCATAATCAAGTCAGCTGTCCATTTGAAGATATAAGATATGCTAAAGTGTGTATATAGTGCTTTTATTCTCTGCATCAATCAAGTAAGAGGAACAAATAATGCACAATGTAAAAACTACCATATGATTACATTTAAGCTCTTTCCAGGCCATTCTCAACTAGTCTAAAACCAGGAGCACTGGAAAACAAAAACATATTTCATTTTAAAATTGTTTAGATTTCACTCTTATTTGCACATTAATATTTACTGCAATTTACCACAGTGACATAATTTTTGTTTCATCAGTTAGTTTTGGTATACTTCTCAATGAGGCACATGTAGACTCTTTTATTTTTTTTTAATGTAAGACTAATCAACCATTAACTTAACTCTCTTCCTGTCAAACATATTAGAATTTCTCGTTTTGAGGTACATCTAGTTACATATTCAAAATATATAAATAGGCATATATGTAGTATTTTTCATAAATGCTTATGAATTAAGGTAGTATATATCAAGTCCTTTGTAAAGATTAAAATGCTAATATAAATGTTAAGATGCTGTGGCTGATTGCTCATCTCATCACAAATTCTCCAGTTGAAGTAATAAACCATAATGGAAAGAATTCTGGACTTAGAATCAAAGAATATGGTTTCAGATTCTATTATTGCTACTTACTCTTTTGGTGGTCTTGAGCAAGTCACTCCACCACTTTCCTGGTCTATAAAATAAGATGCTTGGACTATATGATCTCAAAAGTCCTTTCCAACTCCTAATCTATGATCCTATTGAGCTTTGAACTGGTCCTAGATTTAGTAATCCTAGTGGCCCTAGGTAATCTTCTAGGACTCTTTTTTTTCCTTCTACTTCCCACTCATCCACTTCATAGATTGAGTCTAGATCTCCACTACAACCTTGAAGTTGAGAACTTTGGTCCAGTCTAGCTCAGTCCAGTCCCTTAAAATAAGATGGCTGGTAACACTTTGCTTCCAATGTCACATTCGTAGGACAAGGCCTACAAGGTCTTAAAAGTGGTCCTAAAAGAGGAGTTCTAAATACATTTTGGATGATCACAATGTCTCTGGAATCAATATATAATCTTCTACAGTTTTGAAAGGAGAGATATTTATTTTGATTATAAGTTCTGGTAAAATTGTGAACAAAACAAAAGAGAAAACTTCTCCCATACCTCATATTTTTTCACATTTTTTGCTAATTTCATAGGATCAGATCATAGAATCATAGCTTTAGAGCTACAAAGGACATTAGAAGCCATCTAGAACAACTCCTTCCATTTGTAATGAAGAAACAATGGTCTTGAGAGGTGGTGTCTTGTCCAACATCACACATGCAATAAGTAGGATATCTAAGATATGTAGCTTCTTGAAAACATAGAAAGTAAACATCACCGTTGGATGAAATTTCCACTTAATCACTTTTCAAAGTTAACATCTCCCAACCCCCAGATATCTTGAGGCAAAGGAAATTCAGTCTATTTTTCTTAGGAGAAAGAAGCTATACTAGAGACAATGTGTAGTATAAGAGTCACATAAGGGAATGATGTAAGGAAAAAGTTTCTTGACAGTTAGAATGATCTCAAAGTAGAAAAGACTGTCTCATCAGTAGAAGTATTCAATCAATGATTTGATGACAAGTCAGTAGTACCATTGAGAGGATTGTTGGTGTATTGGATCATGGGGCCTCTGAGGTAACCTTCAAGCTGATATTATCTCTTTTTGTTAGAAATAAGACAACTGAAGTTATTTTTCCTTTTTATAATTTCCAAGGAATTAAAAATAGTAATTAATTCAAGAGGAATTATGAGATGCATGGTGGAAAAAATGGGTCCATAACACATTACAAGGATGAATTACGCACATAGCCTAGCATAACATATATCAGTGAGATTTAGTGTTGGAAATAAAGTTTGTCTTGCCCTTATAGATATAGCCCTTATAGATATAGATATAGATATAGATATAGATGTAGATATAGATATAGATATAGATATAGATATAGATATAGATATAGATATAGATATAGATATATGTGGAACTATTACTTATGGCTTGTCAGGAAATCTAGAGATAGGCCCACAGTATGTTTGGTTGGAAGGCCTGTGGAAGATTTATTGGAGGATATGGACAAGAGTTGCACAGGATGATCCATGCACTTGGAATTAAGACTTACATGAATTATATCACAGATCCAATGACACACTGAAGAATCAACAACGCACCTATGTACTAACTCTTAAGATCAAAGACTAGGTATGAAGATGTTTCCTAGCTTGTTTAGTGCCATAGTGGGTTTGAGACAACCATTCATAAAGATGTTATTTGTTTTTATCCTTTGTGGACTGTCAACAATCTACAACTAATTTCAACTTGGTTTTCTACTTCAACTGTTGCTGGGAATAGGCCTTAATATAAAGCTGAGTTTGAGAACATTGATCTCTGTCTTTCTTGGGAAAAATCAGGACTACAACTAATGCAAAGACAGTATCCTACTTTTGCAGCTCATGGAAACTTCAAATATCTTTCAAAGTGGTTTGCCAGGGATATAGATGTGCTCCTATCATTTATTTTAACTTCTTTTCTATTCTACATGGATTCATAATTATTCAACATGAGAAGAGGCAGAATGCTAAATCTAACAACCTCATCCCACTCTAACAATTTGCGTTTCTTTATTTTATCTGGGATTTTAACTCATGCCAAAGGATTTGAGTTCCTGGTCATTAGCAATGTTTTATACTACAAGAGATTGCTGAGTTCTTCTCACTGGCTCTTTCCAGTGTGTTTGTGACCTCATATAGTAGAAATAAAGTAGGATCTAAAGTCAGAGGAATTGAGTTCAAATCTTGGCCCTGTTACTTGTTTGACTGTGGACAAGCCACTTAATGTTTCTAGACCTAAAATTCCTCTTCTGTAAAATGTAGATATTTAACTTGATGGTCTTTCATGGCCCTCTCAGCTGTAAATTTATGATCTTTTGATCTTTAAAAGAGGAAATTGAATTAGATTGCCTTTAATTTCTCTTATAGTACCAAACCTATCATCCTGTAACTCATATTCTGGTAATCCCACTTCATTCTCTGAAGATTTTAGTTCCAGGGAAGACAACATACTTGCAAATCAGTTTCCACAGCCAAGTCACTTTAGGGAAGGACAATGCCTTTAATTTCTTTAATTCTACTTAATGAAATTATGGCTAAGGAAGGAGGAGAGTAAGAAATACTCCATACATTTGTGTTTTGGAGGATTATTGGTTTCATCTATGACTTAAAAGAATTTGACAATGGAAAGATATGTTTCATTTTGTCTTTTCCCCTGACAGTGGAAAATTTTAACCTAGTTTTTCTTACTTCAATACTCATCAGAATAGGTAGCCAATGGCAATATCATAGTGCAATTCTATTTTTCTGGGCTTTCTTCCAGAACCCTGGCATGATCAGTAGAGTAGGAAAGACATGAACCTTTCTGAATGTGACTGTGCTAGTATTTCTCTTCTCCTAGACTTTTTAGGACAGTCATGGGAGGCCACAGCTAAAAATGAAATTATAAATTTAGAATTCTATGCGTTTTTAAGCACATTCCTAACTTATGTCTTAGTTCTAATTTAAGTGCTTAAGGAAGTTTATTAAGTGTAGGCACCCACTAGTGTACCATTGAATACATGACTAAAGCCAATTTAACATGTCCCTGGGAGAATATGGAATAGAAACGGTGCTTTGTTTTTTATTATTTAGAAATGCTTCTGAATTCCAGTCACTCATCCAAGGAGCTTAGAACGTGAATAAGATGTCTTATTACCATGTATTTACTTGGTATATCTTTTGTAAATGTATGTGTGTATATGTGTATGTGTGTATGTAAATATATATGCATGTGTACAGATTTTTTCCTTGATTGAATGTAACCTCCTTGTGGGCAGGTGCTGCTTTATTATTATTTTTTTACTGCTTTATTATTCCCTTTGCATTGTTAATTCCTAGGACAGTGCCTAGCATATAAAGGGTGCTTAATTTAATGTTTGTTTATTTATGTTCTTATGTTATGTTTTATTGTAATCTATTTTATTGTGTTTTATTGTAATTTAACTTGTCTATGTGCAGACATTACTATGAAAACAGAACTAGCTGTAATAATTTCCTGTTGGTTGGGAGACATTCCAGAATTTCCTGGGTTATCTGGGCCTTGGCTTTGACCTGGCAAACACTACCCCAAATATCTAGGGGATCCTGAGTTTGAATAACATCTTGAAAGATGTAGAGAAAACCAGGAAGCCCTTTCAGGTAGGAAAAATGAGATATGGAGACAGCTGTTGTGATGGGAAATTCTGGGAAGCTTCTCCTAAAAATATGAATTATTTCTCAAGTCTTGAGTTGTCAAGACTTGTAAGTTGCCTGTGTATGTAAAAAAAAGGGTTATCTTGGCTTCCCCACTTCACTAGGCTTCCCTCTTTGCACAAAACACTCCATCAAAAGGTTTGAAGCTATGGATCATTTTTTTGTAGAAACAAATCTGAAAATGTTTGGAATTTGTAAATGCATATACTATTAAACAAAATTTATTCATTCGTTAAATTTTTTTGAATAATAATAATTTCCCCAAATGCTCTTCATCTATATTGAGCCTTACCTTGTAACAGAGAAAAATGTTTAAGCAAAACCAATTGACAAAGCTTGGTCTGAAGTGTATGCAATCTTCTGTACCTTTGGTCTCCAACCTCTCTACTGAGAATAATGATTTGGGCTTTATCTTTTGTTCTCCTCTCCCCTGTCCCAGTCTATAGAATTATCTCTCAGAAAAAGGGATAAAAACAGAAAGAAAATAAAAGTACTTGAGGAAAATAAAGCAATACATCAATTAAGACCAAAAGTTTTTCTCATTCATTTTCCCCTACCTTGGCAAAGAAGGAAGCTTGATGCATTCTCATATAGCTTCTTTAGGGCCAGACTTGGTGATTATATTTACAAAATCTTCCTTTTTATGTTTTTGTTCCTTCCATTCACATTGTTATAGTTATTGTGTATATTGTTTTCTTGATTTTTCTTACTTCCAATTTGATTCACTTCATGTAGTTTTTCATGCTACTCTGAATTTTTCATATATATTGATTCTTACAATGCATTGATATATTAATGTATATAAGGTATGTATATAAAAATATATATATATATATATATATAATGTGTATAATGAGTGTAAATCATGTTCCATAGTTTACATAGCCATTACTAAAAACATTCAAACAAATACTTCCAATCAATACATAGAATCCAAATGGTAATAAGGTGAAAACATTCATCAGCTTATTTGTCATGATTAAAATAGCTTGTGGGTTGTTAGCTCATTAGTGTACTATATTGTTGAGGCCAATGTCATAGGTTTGATAACTATGTAAACCAGTAATTCCATGGCCATGACTTCTGTTCTTAGCTATCTATCTCTCCCTCAAGAGTATCCATGATAATTATTATTAATAATAATAATATTAGTAACTCCCCCTATATAAGTTTTTAAGATTTTCAAAGTGCTTTACTCAGATCTTGAAGTAGGTTTTATTTGCATTGGTTACAAGGAGGACAAAAGGAATGGATAGATCAGTACAAATTCATCAGAAATACTAAAACAACAACAATAACAATCCCAAAACAAAACCTCATAGCACACTCTATTGATGAGGGTAAACAATGTGATGCAGTGGAAAGAATTCTAGATTTGGAGTCAGATAATAGCAATTTCTGTTTCTGATTACCTGTGAGTAGAGAGTGAGGTTAATACTTTTGTACAGCCCTGCCTCACTTAAATCCAATTCACTTGCAAGTCAAGACATCACCATCCTGATGTCATTGGTCCTCTTGGAGACTGAAGGACAAACAACAATCTGTGAGATCTTGAAAAAAATCACTTAATCTCTCTGTGCCTCAGTCTCTTCATCTGTAAAATGTGGGGTTTGAATTAAATTCCCTCTAAGGTCCCTTCTTGCTCTAAATTTATAATCGTATGGAATAAGCATCATAGTTATATATGAAGGAGAGGATTTGAAAAATATCAAAGTAGATTCAGCTGAGCATGTAGTTTTGAAAGCAGTTGTCTCAGATGAAAATTTGAGTTGTTTGCCCATTTTAGCCATGAGCCAATGTGACTTACCCTAGATAAGTCAATTTCTATTAAACTGAATAGTGTTTCCACTTGGAGACACCATGTAGCTGAAATGGCTGAAATGAAGGCAGATTATTTTTAAGATCTAGCTGTTAAGATAAAATGTAGGAAAGCTCTTAAAGGCAATTGCAGTGGAATTTAACATTTTTACTTTTTCCTGAAGAAAAAAATAATATGGCATCAATTCAGCAAAGAAGTACTTAACATCAGTGGAGTGTAGGAGTAATGGAGCTTAAAAGTGAAATAGTGTGTTGTAGATTATTTTTTAAATGTCATAGACAAGTCATTCATAAGTCCACTAGGTCGGTAGTGATTCAGAGTCTGGAATTACTTGGAAGTATGTTGCCTACTCATGTGAGTCAGAAAGCCATTGAATTATAGAACTGATAATTAAAGATTATCTAATCAAAATCCCCTCATTTTTGCAGAAGAGGAAACTGAGCCCAAGAGAGATGAAATGATCTGCTCATAGTTATTGCCAGATTTGAGACTAGATTTCAGGTTGACTATATCCCAATCCTATATTCTTTCCAAGATCCCAAGGATTCCAATCTTTTTGAATATGAGAACCCCTCTTTCTCTAACATAAAAAACACAACAGAACCCTAACATGATAGCTGTAGTAGTAATATTCATTGATTGAGAAATTATGTGACAAAAACTAGGAATCTGAACAATTTATTCAATCTTCCCCTCCCCCACCCCTTTTTAAATAGTGGTCTTATAGTCCTAGATATATGTAAGGGAAAAAGACTTAGACAAGGGATATGCTGGAGTCAGCTTATTCTGGCTCAGGAGAAATTGTTAAATTTCCAGTATAAGAATTTATACCTTAAAACGCAACCAATTCTACAAATCAGGGTTTGCTTTATTGTCTTGGTGGTTGTTTAGACTTCAGAATGTGATGGAGAAAAAAGTAATATCGATTAAAGTTAAAAGTATATTGTGTAGTACATTTTTCCCTCTGGAGTGCTAGTGATTAAGTATTTATCAACACCCTCCTGGCTCATTCATGTTCATTCCTCTCCTGGCCTAGCTCCTGACTTTGGGTTTTTCTATCTCTGTCCAATATGCCTGCTTACTTTGGAGATACTTCCATCCCCATGTCTCTTTTCTCCAATTAATGAGTTCTTGCCCAGAACCTCTGTTTGAGAGAATGCCCTGTTCATTTCCCTTAGCACTACAATCTTGACTCAAATGACTTTTGGTACCTTTCTTTATACCATAGTATCCCCTCCTAGCCAGTGAACACATTCCTTCTAAACTTTTCAGCTTCCTCTCAAGAGATGTCTTCCTTCATTAAAATATAAATTCTTTGAGGGTAGGGGCTTGTAGTGCCAATGCAATATTCACAGCATTGATGGTGACTATGAATATGCCGGCACAGTTCTGAATCCCAAAATATAACATATAGGAGACAGAAGCAAAACATTTATTCAAACACCAAAAAATACAAATCCCAACACCAGAAAGTCAAATCTATTATAGCAACAAAGAAGTTAATAAACCAGAACACAGCAAGGAGCCATACCATCCTTTAGCCTTTCCTTTCTCTCATGAGCCTAACTGTCTCCTTTGCTGCATCCTCTCCCCTCTCCAGCTCTAACTGCTCTGACTCCCAGTTTCCTGTAGGCCCTGCTCCACCCTTCAGCAAATTCCTCTCACCACAGACTCTATGTGATTACATTTGGTCTATTAGGAGGTAGGGAAGATCTTCAAAGCAGGACAGATCTTTTAATTCCCTTAGGCATATTAAGGGACAGGGAAGATCTTCAAATTCCCATAACCATTACAGGGCTGTCTTTCTTTTTGCTTGCATTTGTACTCTTGGTGCTTAGTACAATGCCTGGCACATAGTAAGTACTTAATGAATGCTTTATATTCTATCTCTCTGTCTATCTATCTATCTATCTATCTATCTATCTATCTGTCTGACACTACTATTAATTACTCTGGGGGCTCTGTGCTAGTGTATAGTTGGGTCAAGAATGCCAAATTAAATAATCAATGAGAAAAGATGGAGTCAAATTGAAAATGGATCTAAAACACATGAATTACAGAATTTTAGAGTTAGAAGATATATCACTGGTCATCTAATCCAATCCATACACTAAAAGGAATTTCCACTATAACATTCTTGACAAGTGATCATCCAGCCTCTTTCTGAAGATTTATAGTTATGGAGAACATATTGTCTTCCAGGGCATCCTTCTTCACTTACTTACCTAATGTCTTAAATCACTAAAATATTTTTCCTGAAGGTCTAAATTTGTCTCTTTGTAACTTCTAACTAGTGTTTATAGTTTTTCTCTTTGGGGTAAATGACTCATGGGAACAGCATTAGGGGTAAAGGTATTAAAAATGCTTCATGTAGAAGGCAGCGATTGAACTAAGTGTTGAAGAAAACTAGCCCAAACAAGTTGTGGTATATGATTGTGATAGACTACTATTGTCCTATACAAATGATGAGCTTGGGGTGGCTAGGTGGTGCAGTGAGTAGAGTGTCGGCCCTGGAGTCAGAAGGACCTGAGTTCAGTTCCGGCCTCAGGCACTTAACACACACACAAACAAGCAAAAAAAAAAAAAACCTAGCCATGTGACCTTGGGCAAGTTATTTAACCCCAATTGCCCTCCAAAAAGCAAAAAAAAAAAAATGATGAGCTCAATGATCTTAGAAAAGCACTGATAGACTTACATGAAATAATGAAGAGCAAAATGAACAGACCCAAGAGAACATTACATACAGTAATAAAATTATTATTTTAAGTACCACTTTGAGTGAATAAGTAATTTTGACTATTATAAATACTTAAATTAAATGCAAATGACTTCTGAAGGAAGATATTATCTGCATCCAGAGAAAGAATTGATTAATAGAAGTATATATTGAATGGTTTTACAGACACATAAGGCACACATATGCACACACACATTTGTGTCTAATGGTAGCCTTTTCTAGGGTGGAGGAGGGAGAGAGGAAAGAAAAAAAAAGGAAAAAAGAAAAAAGTCATAGTATAACAAGTAGTCCATGATAGAGTTGCAGTTTCATGTACAATCATCTTTTTTCTGTTCTATTATATTATGGAAATGCTTGTTTTATTTCTTAAGTTCAGCATAAAATAAATAAAAAATTACAAAGAGTCAGTGGTAATGGAGGAGTGCATTCTGAATATGGGAGACAGTTATTGCAAATGCTTGGTGTGGAAAATAGACTAAAGTATACAGGATCCAATTTTGTAGCATCTGGGAAGGAAAATAATAAGTATTAAAGCTAGAAAAAGTTGTGAAAAGCTTAAATCACCAAACAGAGAAATTTATATTCATTTATATTTATATTTATTCCAAGAAGTATTGAGGAATCACTGCATTTCTCACGTACCTCTTCAGTCTTTTCTTCTCTAGGCTAAACACCCACCTCCTTTCCAGTTGTTTTAATTAAACCTCATATGAAGTCAAGATCCTTCACAAGCCTATTTGTCTTCCTCCATGGACTATGTAGTTTATTTATATTCTTCCTAAATTGTGGCACTTGGAAATAAAGAGAATTTCTCAATTATAATCCAACCAGGACAAAGTACAGTAGGACTACTATGTCTTACTCATTAACATAGCCCAAGATTAAATGATTTTTTTGCCATCACATTGAATTGACTTATACTGAGCTTGCATTTAACCAAAACTTTCATATCTTTGTCAGGTAATATATAACTGTGCCTCAATCCATTTGAGTATCTTATCTCCATCCCAATGTTTAGTCCAATATGATCTTTTGGCAGCCTGACTTTGCTACACAGTGTTAGCTAACACTTCTGCCGTTGTGTCATCAATAAATTTAATGAGTATGACACCTCTGCCTTTATCCAAATAATTGATACAAAATATTAAACAACATAGGGCTTAGTGGAGATCTCTAGGTCACCCCATTCCAAACTTCTTGCTAGATTAATACCAAATTTGTAACAATTACATTTTGAGCATGGCAAATCAACCAGGTTTAAATCCTTGTAATAACATTATCATCTAGTCCACTTTTTTTCATTTTTCATAATAAGAGCATGAGAGAGTTTGTCAAGTAATTTACTAAACTCTAGCAAAATCCAATCCAAAGCATTACCCTGATCTGCCAGTTTAGTAAGTCTGTCAATCAAGAAAATAAGATTTGTCTTGTCAAGGTATGACCTGTGCTCAATGAAGTCAGACTTGCTCTTTGTAATCTGTTTCATTTTCTAGTTATTCAGGAACCACCTCTTTAATGATGCTTTCTGAAAATGTCCCAGAAATCAAAGTCAAGCTCATTTGGCTTATGCTTTACCAACTGATTGCTTCTCTCTTTTGAAAGAACAAGAATACCAGCCCTTCTCTGATCTTGTAATATCTCTCCCATGTTCTGTTATCTTTCTGGTATTGCTGACAGTGGGTCAGCAGCTTCATTCACCAGATATTTTAGTACTAGAAGATTTAATTCATTTGGGAGAAGTCACTTGAATTAATAAAGAACAGCTAGGGGTTTTCTCACTATCTCCTTATTTACTTATCTTGTGTACCATGTATTTTTCAGTTTTGATCCTGCCCTTCTCATTCTTGGTAGATGAAACTGATGCCAAAGAAGATGTGAACAGTTCTGCCTTACTTCTACCATAAGTTGTAATCTCCCCTACTATCCCAAGCAAAGATCCTAGGGTTTATTTGCTCCTTTTTCCTACCTCTCACTAAAAAAGAGACCCCTTTATTATAATCTTTAGCTTTAATCTCAAGATTTAAAAGCTTATTCTACATTTTAGTCCTCCTGATACTCATCTTGTCTTACTGTGCCATGCTTTTGTATTCCTTTCTGTTATTTATCATTGCTTCCATCTTTTGTACATATCTTTAAAAAAATCTAAGTGGTTTGTAAGTTCCTATATGTCCACATAGTTTTCTTTATATCACTACCACTTTTCCTCCTTATCAGATTTTTCCCCTTTTCTGTCTTTGGAATTTCATTCCTAAAAAGTTTCCATTTTGCTTGAACTAATATCCTATAGAATTGTAGTGCATGGTATTTCATCTATCCTTTCTCTGATCCCCATGAAATATGAAGTCTTGAGGGGTGGGACCAAGATGGCAGAATAAAAGCAGGGACTTGTTTGAGATCTCCCCCAAATACCTCCAAATACCTATAAAAATGACTCAAAACAAGTTCTAGAGTTTCAGAACCCACAAAATGTCAAAGCAAAACAAATTTCCAGCCCAAGACAACCTGGAAGGTTGACAGGAAAGCTCTGTTGCAACAGTCTGAGAAAGGAGCTTAGTTCAGTGTGGACCATGCTTGTAGGCACAGATGGGGCAGAGCAGACCTCAGGGGACTGAATCACTGGCAAGTGTGGCAGTTTCTAGGCTTCTTGACCCACAAACACTAAATACAATGTGGAAGGTCAGTGGGAAAGGTGTGTTGGACCTAGGAGAGAGGGACTCCAGCCCCACGGTGGTGGAGGTGGCTCAGCAGCAGCAGCAGCAGTAGCAGCAGCAGTGGCTGCTTCTGGAGCTCCTGGCCCACAGAAGGTAGGAGGTTCAAGTGACTTATCGCAGGGGGATTAGAGGGATCTCTTTGCTGGCACTGAGACAGGATTCTCTTGCTTTGCCCATGCTTGGATCTGGGTCACAGTTTTAGGTGGCAATCCTGGGACAAGAAAGAGCAACAGCATAGCAGACAGTCCACCTTCCACACCAGAAGCAGATTCCTACCTTAACAAAGAGTTAAATAGTCAAGTATTGACTGGGAAAATTACCAAATACCTTAAAAAAACCTCAGACTATAAAATCTTACTTTGGTGACTAAGAAGATCAATACATAGAACCAGAAGAAGACAACAAAGTCTAAGCTCCTGCCTCAAAAGCCTCCAAGAAAAAATATGAATTGGTCTGAGGCCATGGAAGAGCTCAGTAAAGATTTTGAAAATCAAGTAAGAGAAGTAGAGGAAAAATTGGGAAAATAAATGAGAGTGATGTAAGAAAATCATGAAAAACAAGTCAACAGTCTACTAAAGGAGACCCAAAAATACTGAAGAAAATAACACCTTAAAAATAGACTAACTCAGGGCAGCTAGGTGGCTCAGTGAGTAAGAGTGCTAGCCCTGGAGTTGGGAGGACCTGGCATCGGTTCCAGCCTCAGAAAATGAGCACCCACACATAAATAATGACTGGCCATGTAACCTTGAGCAAGTTATTTAACCCCAATTGCTTTTAAAAAAATAGACTAACTCAAATGGCAAAAGAGGTCCAAAAAGCCAGTGAGGAGAAGAATGCCTTAAAAAACAGAATTGGCCAAATGGAAAACGAGGTCCAAAAGCTCATGGAAGAAAATAATTCTTTGAAAATTAGAATGGAGCAAATGGAAGCTAAAGACTCTATGAGAAATGAAGAAATAAAACAAAACCAAAAGAATGAATAAAAATAGAAGACGATGCGAAATATCTCATTGGAATAACAGCTGACCTGGAAAATAGATTCAGGAGAGATAATTTAAAAACTATTGGACTACATAAAAGCCATGATGAAAAAAAGAGCCCAGACACCATCTTTGAAGAAATTATCAAGCAAAATTGCCCTGATATTCTAGAACCAGAGGGGAAAATAGAAATAGAATATGCCAATTACCTCCTGAAAGAGATCCCAAAAGGAAAACTCCTAGGAATGTTGTAGCCAAATTCCAGAGTTTCTAAGTCAAGGAAAAAAATATTGCAATCAGCCAGAAAGAAACCATTCAAGTATTGTGGAAACAAAATCAAGATAACACAAGATTTAGCAGCTTCTAGATTAAAAGATTGCAGGACTTGGAATAAGATGTTCTGGAGGTCAAGGGATCTAGGATTAAAACCAAGAATCACCAGCAAAACTGAGTATAATCATTCAGGGGAAAATATGGACATTCAAGTAAATAGAAGACTTTCAAGCATTCTTTTTTATTTTTGCTTAATCGGTTTAAAAATCTAGTTCAATTGTATAATGTTAAAAATATCACGATGTTTTTTAAGAAGGTATTTGAATATAGTGCATATAATTTTAATGTTAATGAAACAGGTTTATTGTGGGGAAGTATGCCTTCCAGAATTTACATTTCTTTTTTTTATTTAAGCAAATGCTTTATTAACCCCTGTTTTATATCATTCATTTCCGCCAGATATTGAGTTACAATCTATTTTTTTCCCCATTTTCCCCCTACCCACCCTCCCAGAATAGCAGTCCCACAAGATATTACTTCCTCCATCCTGCTCTCTCCCATATCTTCTCCCTTACCCCCTTCGACTTTTCCATTAGAGCACAGTGGATCTCTGTGCCCCGATGCCTGTACATCTTATCTCCCAATTACATGCGAAAGAGTATTGATAATAGTGTTTATATATATTTGAAACATTTAATTTTAAGACCTCAAATTTCAGATCCATTCCCTTCCTCCCTTGTCACCCATTCTCTCTGGGAAGATAAGTAATTCAGTATGTGTTGTACATGTATAGCTATTCAAAACATTACCATAGTAGATATATTGTACAAGGCTGCTTATAGTTCCCTCCCACCCATCCCACCCCCACCTAGTACATTCCCTACTTGATCCTGTCCCTCTTCTATAGTGGGTACTTCCAACCCGCCCCCCCCCCCAAGGATGCCCTCCAATCTATCAGCCCTCCTCTCATCCCCCTTCCCCCTATTCTGCTGCAGGTTGAGATATCCCATTTAGTATGTATGTCATTCTCTCCCTGAACCAAATTCAATGAGAATGTAGTTTTGCCTTTTTGCCTTCCTATTCTTCCCCTCCCTTGCAACCACTTCCCCTTGCTTCTTCTACATGGGATAGTTTACCCTACCCTGTCTCTTCCCATCTCCTCTTGCCACTTTCCTCTCTCACCTCATAATTTCATCCCTTGAGTATTCTCCCTTCCCAACAAATTCAACCTATGCCCTCTATGCATATATAACTGTAGCCATATACACACACATTCACATATGTATTCATATGACCACACACCCTTTTTCCATTATTTTCATAGTGAGAAAGATATCATCACTCACAGTTATTGTTTTTCCATATAGGAATGTAAATAGTTCAACTTTGATAAGTTCCTTTTGATTTCTTTTCCCTGATTACTTTCTCAGGCATCTCTCGCTTCCTGTATCTGGATGTCAAATTTTCTATTCAATTCTGTTTTTTTCCTCAAGAATGCTTGAAAGTCCTCTATTCCATTGAATGACCATATTTTCCCCTGAAACAAAATACTCAGTTTTGCTGGGTAGGTGACCCTTGGGTTCAGTCCCAGCTCTTTTGCCCTCTGGAACATCATATTCCATGCCCTTCGATCCCTCAGTGTAGAAGCTGCCAGGTCCTGTGCTAATCTGATTGTGTTTCCACAATATTGAAATTGTTTCTTCCTGGCTGCTTGTAGTATTTTCTCCTTGATCTGGGGATTCTGGAACCTGGCTATAATATTCCTGGGAGTTTTCTTTTTGGGATCTTTTTCAGGAGGTGATCAGTGGATTCTTTCAACCTCTATTTTGCCCTCTGGATCTAAAACATCAGGGCAATTTTCCTTGAGAATTTCTTGAAGGGTGATTTCTAGGTTCTTTCTTTGATCAGGGCTTTCAGGTAGTCCAATAATTTTTAAAATGTCTCTCCTGGATCTATTTTCCATGTAAGTTGTTTTTCCTATGAGATATTTCACATTGCCTTCTAATCTTTCATTTGTTTGGATCTGCTTAACAGCATCTTGATTTCTCATAAAGCCATTAGCTTCCATTTGCTCCAGTCTAACTCTGAAGGAATGAATCTCCTCAGTGAGCTTTTGAGATTTTTTTTTTCCATCTGGCAAATTCGACTTTTTTTTTTTTTTAAGCAATTGGGGTTAAGTAACTTGCTCAAGGTTACACGGCTAGTCATTATTATTTATGCGTGGGTGCTCATTTTCTGAGACCGGATCTGATCTCGGGTCATCCCAACTCCGAGGCCAACGCTCTTACTCACTGCGCCACCTAGCCGCCCCTTTAGGGCAATTGGGGTTAAGTAACTTGCCCAAGGTTACATGGCTAGGTTTTTTTGTTTGTATGGATTAAGTGTCAGAGGCCAGCTCCGAACTCAGGTCCTTCTGATTCCAGGGCCGGCGCTCTATTCACTGCGCCACCTAGCCGCCCCTCAAATTCTACTTTTTAAGGCATTCTTCTCCTCTTTTGCCCTTTTGGGCCTCCTTTGCCATTTGAGTTAGTCTATTTTTAAGGTGTTGTTTTCCTCAGTCAGGCTGTTGACGCTCATTTAATACTTTTCCTGCATCTTCTCATTTCTCTTTCCAATTTTTCCTCCCCTTCTCTTATTTGATTTTTAAAGTCCTTCTTAAGGTCCGCTATGGCCTGTAACCCACTCATATTTTCCTTTGGGGCTTTTGGAGCAGGATTTCTGACCTCCCAGTCTTCTGACTGTTCCATGCTTCGATCCTCTTTGCCCCCAAAATAGGAGTCTAATGTTTCATTTTTCTGTTCATTTTATTTCCTTTGCCTTGGCATGATGACACTTAATTACTTGACTTTTGGGCTTGTTTCCCCAGTAGAACTCTGACACCAGACAGGGGAGCTTCATCTGGAACATGTGGGGGGGGGCAACTTCTGTTTCTGGCAAGCTGGAAACCCGCCCCACCACCTCCCCCCCCAGATCACAATCCAGATCCAGGGAGGTTAAAGCAAGAGTGATTACCCCCCAAGACTGATCGCTGGATCTCCCTACAGTTCGCAGGCCAGGAGCTGGAACCGCCACTGAAAACTGCAAAATGGAGTGTCTCCTCAGCGGCTTCTAGCCCCCAGGGGAGGAAGCCGACACATTCCCCAAATGCTGGTCCCAACGTCCATAGGGCACTAACCTCTCACTTTGTCCTAGGCCTGTCTGTGTTGACCATTCTGGAATCACCACAGCTGCTGGTGTCCTGGGGTCCCTCCAGCCTGCTGTTGGCCTGGCCACCCTGGGGCTAAAACCACGGGAACTAGGCTCAGCTCTCCCCGCAGTGCACACTGGGCTGCCGGCTCCCAGTGCACTGTGCTGGCCCTTCCTGCAGGGCTGCTAGGCTGTCCTCAGTGGAAGGCTAGCTTCTCTGTGTCTTTTTTTGGGTGCTGGGGCTCCAGAAGTTGTTCAGAGTCCCCTTTTACATAGTTTGGAAGTGATCTGGGGGGAGAGAGCCTTGGTCGAACTGTTTCTACTCCGCCATCTTGACTCCGCCATCTTGGCTCCTCCCTGACTTTCAAGGATTCTTGATGAAAAGACCAGAGCTGAGTAGAAAATTTGATTTTCAAATACAAGAAGCAAGGGAAGCATGGGAAGGTAAATAGGAAAGAAAGCATAAGGGATTTATAAAAGTTGAACTATTTATGTTCCTACATGGAAAGAGGATATTTGTAACTCATGAAAGGTTTCTCAGTATTAAGGTAGTTGGAGGAGATATGTGTGTATAAATATACACATATATGTATATATATGTATACATATACATTTATGTATATGTATGTGTGTATGTGTGTATGCATGCTCAGAGAGCAGAGAGTGAGTTGAATATGAAGGGATGATATCTAAAAAATAAAATTAAGGGGTGAGAGAGGAATACACTGGGAGAGGGAGAAAAGAAGAGGGAGAATGGGGTAAATTATTTTACTTAAGAGGCAAGAAAAAGCTTTTACAGTAGAGAGTAAGAGGGCGAAGGTGAGGGGGAATGAGTGAACCTAACTCCCCTCAGGTTTGGCTTAAGGAGGGAATAACATACATAAGCAATTGGGTATGGAAATCTATCTTACCCTGTAGGGGAAAAATGGATAAGGGGGTTGATGATAGAAGGTAGGGCAGATTGGGGGAGGGGGTAATTAGAAGCAAGCACTTTTGAGGAGGGACAAGGTCAAAACAGAAAATAGAATAAATGTGGAGCAGTATATGATGGATGGAAATATAGTTAGTCTTTCACAATATGACTATTATGGAAGTGTTTTGCATGATTACATGTGTGTAACCATATCAAATTGTTTGCTTTCTCAATGAGGGTGAGTGTAGAGGGAGGAAAGGTAAGAATTTGGAGCTCAAAGTTTTAAAAACGAAAGTTAAAAATTATTTTTACATGCATCTAGGAAATAAGATATACAGACAATGGGGTATGGAAATTAATCTTGCCCTACAGGAAAATAGAAAAGAAGGGGATAAGAGAAACATGAGGAGGTGATAGAAGGGGGGGCGCAGATTGGGGGAAGCGGTAATCAGAATGCACACTGTCTTGGAGTGGAGGGGTAGGGAATAGATGGGGAGAAAATTTGGAACTCAAAATGTTGTGGAAGTAAATGTTGAAAACTAAAAATTAATATATATATATATATATATATATATATATATAAAGTCTCCAAATCTAGGCTGCTCCTTAGTCTATGCTGATTTTACTATCCTCTTTCAAAAACTTTGGGAACAAGGAGGAATCATTTTTCCCAAGTTTCTCATCATTTCTTTCCTAGAAACCAGTTCCTCTCCATTAGGGAAAACCAGACACAAAGTAGAAAAATAAAAAATTTATTAGATGCTCTGCTCTTGACAGAGTGAAAATTCAAACAGTATCTGGATAATTGACGCTTCTCATTATATGAACCTTTGTGCCAGGTTTGTGATTTGTCTCCCTAAACACTTTTTTTTCTTTCTGTTCAGAAAGGTTTGTAGTATACTCTGATTACAAATTTGGAGATAGTGAGGTCTCACTTGCCCCAAATTTGCTGTGTGCTAATTGAACTAATAATTTATATGCCTCAGTTTAAGAATATGTGATGAGGCTAAAATGAGTTAACAGAAACATTTTAAAAAATAAATGTGCTGGAAGAACAACAGCCTGTACTGACTCATTTGGAGACATGCACCATTAGCTACTACTAATTAGATAGGCTAGGGAGTTGCTAGCCACCATCAACTGCCCATCAGCTGATGCTAATTAAACTTTATCATCTAAAAAAATAAGATTGACAATCACACATTACCATGTGTGCCACAAAGGGTTCTTTCTGAACAACAGGAATTTAGACCTTAGGACAGCAAGGCACATATGTGTTATGGTGAATGGAATTATAGTGATATAGTGGGATTGAAATCAGGAAGATCTGAATTTGAATCTTGCCTCAGACACTGACTTGCTATGTGACCCTAAGTCAAACTCTGTGATCCTCTATTTCTTCATATATAAAATGAGAGGGGTAGACTTGATGGATCCTTTTAGTTCTGAATCTATGATTCTGTTATTCTATGGTAACAAGCTAAAGACAGGGTAAGAACAGAAACAGTTAGAAGGAGGAGAAGCAACACTACTCAGGATGAGACTGGAAAATAAAGATCATCCATCCATATGGAGACATCTATCCGTAAATACCTAACTAAACTTGTCAGTGCCTCCTATTCTCTTTGACCTTGACTGACAGGTTAATTCTTGAATATCCAACCTGCCATTTTCATTTCAGGTTTTTGACAATATAGAATTGAACTGGGATCAAATGTTTTGAGATACAATGTGGTAAAATGGAACACATACTAATTTTGGAATCAGGAGGCACAGTTCTAATATAGAGTTTGATGCTTTAAAGGTGTGTGACCTTGGGCCAGTCAATTCTCTCTAAGCCTCAGTTTCCTGTCTATGAAATGGGTATAATATTTGCCCTGTCTACCTCATAGAGTAATATGGAGGGAAGTGCTTTGAAGGCCTCAAAGGGCTATATGAAGTGAATTATTTTATATATGTAAATGTTTCTGAGACCTGAGAGTGGATTGTTGTATCCTAATAGATGATAGCAGGTGGATCAACAGTGGAGTTTCTTGTAGAAACACATGGTTAGGGGCAGCTAGGTGGCACAGTGAATAGGGCACCAGCACCAGGAGTAAGGAGGATCTGAGTTAAAATTTGCCCTCAGACACTTAACACTTACTAGCCATGTGATTTTGGGCAAGTCACTTAACCCCAATTGCCCTGCCTTCCCCTCTCCAAAAAGAAAAAAAGAGAAGCGCGTGGTTAAAAGAGGAAAATTCACAGACAATGCTGCTGATGTCTAATCTCCTAGGTATGAAGTGGAGACATCTTCTTGAGGAGAGCTTATTGCTTTTTAAGATCATTCTATATGTTTTCTACATCACAGGAACTTATGGGTTACTTTGAGTCCTGTAAAGCTACTGCATATTCTATGGAATGAAATAAAGGCTGGTCTTTATCTAATATGTCCTTTTTTATTCCTTCAAGGCTTGTATGAAATTATGTACCCTTTTATTCACATTTTAAAAATCTTAGCCATAGTTGACACAATCTAGAATAGCAAAAATATATTGACTGTGAAGCAACAGAATGGAGGTTCAGATTCTACCTTCAAAACTAACCCGTGTGACATTAGAACTCCATTGGCCTCATTTTCATCACCTGTGAAAAGAAGAAAGTGGACATATGACCTTAAAGGTCTCTTCCACCTCTAAATCTATGATTGTATGAGTTTTAGGTGTCAGAGGGATTTTTAAGGAGAGCTTTCCTGGAAAAAGTTGGAGATGTAGGTCTGTAGACTGGAAAACAGGTCTGGATTGAAAGTTACTGGCATAAAGTTGAACACTGAAACCATGAGAATGAATAAGATTACCAAGGATGTGAGAGAGGAATCAATCAAGGAAAGAATTTTGGGAAATATCTACCTTAATGTATCAGAAATAGAAGATAGTGCAGACAAGAGAGAATGAGGGAGAAAGGAGGACCAAGAAAGTGGGCCACCTTTGAAGTCAAGAGGAGAAAGAAACCAAAAGGGGAACAGTGATTGTAGGGAAGGGCATAAATTTCAGCAATAGGGAAATCAAGGAATATGAGGAATGAAAAAGACTAGTGGTTTGGGTGATTAAGATTCTATTTGTGAACTCTGAGAGAACATTTTCAGTAGAGTAGAAGCAACAAAAATCTTGAAGTGAAGAGGCTGAGGGAGTTGAGAAGGTAAGAGAACTGGATGTAGGGTACCTTGTCAAGATTTTGGATCATTAGGGAGAAAAAGAATTTATATCATGAGAGGAGGAGTAAGATAGGCAGTAGTTGAAAGGAATTGCTGGATGGAAGTCAACAATTCAAGAGAAGGCATTTTTAGGATTAGGGTGATCTGAGTGGATGTTTGTAGACACAGAATGGAGCAAATGAAGATAGATGAAGGTTAGGGGATGAAATCAGATCAAGGTCCTCTAAGACTTGAGAGTAGAAGGGCATCAGAGGCCTGGGCAGAGGGAATAGATTAGTAAAGGGGACAGTTGTAAGTCTGAGACAAGAAACAGAACATGTGATGATACTGAGATGCTTGCAAGAGTAGAGAAGGGGACATAAGGATGCTTCCACTTGATGGATTCATCTTCTATGGGAAGATAAAGGTTAGGTTATTCTCATTTTCTCTCTCTCTCTCTCCCTCTCTCTCTCTCTGTCTCTGTCTCTGTCTCTGTCTCTGTCTCTCTCTGTCTCTCTCTCTTTTTCTGTGTGCATGTATGTGTGTGTGTGTGTGTGTGTGTGTGTGTGTGTGTGTGTGTGTATGTATATTCTGGAAAGGTGAGAGGTACTCTGTGGGGGAGGAGGTGGATGGGCAATTGGAACCTTAAGGAGAAAAGAATAGATTTAGAAAAGCCACTATGACATAGATAAAACGAAATATTAATCTTCATGTAACAAATACATGAAACAAAAACTTCTGGAAAATTATATATAGCTCATTCTGTGTAAGACAATTAGAAGCTAAAATTCTTTCTTTTTTGCTTTTTAAAGTGGGAAAAGCCGGGCATTTGGGGTTAAGTGACTTGCCCAAAATCACATGGCTAGTAAGGGTTAAGTGTCTAAGGCTGGATTTGAACTCAGGTCCTTCTGACTCTAGGGCTGGTGCTCTATTCACTGCACCACCTAGCCACCCCAGAAACTAAAATTCTTATGTTCTTTATGTGCTATACCTCATTTTTTTCCAAAGTAAAACACTAGCTAGAATAAGATTTTCTTGTTTTCAATAATAATAGTCTAGTAGGCCAGTTCCACTCATTTTCATTGTCATGATGTACATGATTGGATCCAGTGCCCTGAAGAATTTAACAATGAGCTGAGCTCCCATGCCATTTTCCAATTCACTTGCCTGTATACATAAAGTAAGCAGCAACCTAAAAAAATCACCTCTGTATACAAAACACAGTTGGGTTTTAAGTCAATTTTCTACACAACTCAAATCCTAAACTAACATGAAATGATGAAGGGTAGGACTGTTCTATGGCTCCTCAGGAAGTAAATCCCCTAGGAACTCATGTGAGAGCTCAGCAAGTGATGGCTTTATTCTACTACACATTCTAATGATGTGACTGTTTTTTAAATACATACAGTATATCTGATATAGATGAGATAAAGAGAAATTTCAGGAGCTGGAGGAAAACGGAGGAGAAACTGTTATTGTTATGAGATAGAAAAGAATGCAACATTTTTTACAACACTCAGTTCCCATGTTGACATGTCCTAAGTCTAAAACACTGTGCTAAAAAGTCCAGGACACCCAGTGCTTCTGTGGTAGATGCCTATGTAGCATCCTTCATGAGTAAATTGGTCGTGGTTTCTCATGCTGTGTTGGTGAAGTGACAGGAGATGTGTAAAGTGACTAATCAGAAGCAGAGACCAATGATCCTTAGGAGATGTGTGTGTGTGTGTGTGTGTGTGTGTGTCTATGTCTGTCTGTCTATTTCTGTGTGTCTGAGTCTATGTCTGTGTGTCATGTGGTAACTTTTGGAAGTGGTTGTGACTGTTCTGAACTTGATTTAATTCCTAGTTATTTCCCTTGCATTCTGCTTTAAGTTATGGTATTTTGTTTTACTATGATGTCAAATGGTTTATTCTGACTTGGTTGGGGAAATTTAGTGGAAATGGGGACCTATGAGTTACGATTATCTTATGAGTACTATGGACCTAGGAATAACCAAGAGAGGTCTTCGTTAGGGGTCCCTGGAGTTAATACTCACTTTAACTGAAAATGTTCAGATACTTGAAGTGGAAAGATTCTTAGCTTTAATTATCCATTTAATTATCTCAACTCTCCACTGAGTTATTAGTAGAAGCAGCCCCTGTTGGTTTATAAAGTTGTTTGCTATTGAACAGAATCTGGAAATATACTTTCAATTGGGAAGAACATAAAATGTAGAATTATATAAACAATGACAACCTGCTTGTTCTGGTATGCTTGAGAAAGGGTTGGGTAGAAATCATTGGCTCATAGAATTTTAAAGCTGAAAAGGACCTTAGAGATCATCTATTGCAAGCCCCTCATTTTACAGATGAAGAACCTGAGCTAATAGGATTAGAACTAATATTCGGCCTTTGTTGCAGGACACATGTGATTCCCCCCACATCAGAGGCTTACCTGAATGTTAGAATTACATTTTGGATTAAAAGGATTTACCAGAAATAGTGTAATGCTAAGTCTAAGTAAGAGCAATCACATTGACAAAGAGATCTGTACTAATAAAGTTAAAATAAATTATCACTGTTATGTTGACCCACCAAAAACAGATAGGACCAACACTAGGCAAAATTGCGATGCTCCTAGTTTGTTTTGAGCATCTAGTTTCTTTTTCCTTGACCTTTTCTCTATTTTCTAGCATATAATTTTCTACCTAGAATCTGCTAGATAATACAGAAGATAGCTTACTGGGTTTAGAGTCAGGAAGACTCTCACCCAGCATTAGATATTTACTAGCTGTGTGACCCTGAGCAAATCACTTAACTGCTGTCTGTCTCAGTTTCCTCAACTGTAAAATGGGGATAAACATAACACCCACTACCCAGGACTGTTGTGAGGATGAAATGAGACAATACTTGTGAAGCACTTTTTAAATCTTCAAATGTTATGTAAGTGCTAGTTATTATTACTCCTTTTATTACTTATTCTCCATATCCCATGTTTGAATGTCAACTTTATCTCTTCCTCCAAGTGGGAAAAAATTTGGTAAACTTCTTTATACTAACATTTTTGGAACTTAATGTATTTTACCTCTCAGAATCAATCAACACATACTTATTAAAATATTAATTTTAGCCCACATTCTGCTAAGTCCTGGGTATAGAAATATAAAAGCAAAAAAAAAAATCCTCAGGAAGTACCTACATCTCAAGAACACTTCAGGAAATGAGTAACAAAAACAAAAGCCAAATGAATGAATTCCTAAGGGAGAGATGCCTGGCATTGGTGAAGAAGATATTTTGGACAGTTATCTTTCCAGGATTTATAAAATCACAACATTCAGTCTTGCCCAGTCTGCCTATGCCTAAATTCTTGAAGGTAGACTTAAATAGTGTCCTCTTTAGAATACACAAATTTTTATTTGACAAGAAAACTTTTCAATATCATAATTTAACTTCCTGTGAAAAAAGAGCATTTCCTTTTTTGGGGGGGGGGAGAGGGTTCATTTGTAAATCTGAACTAAGAGATATTTATAAAGCCAAGATTTAGAGCAAGGCCCACTTCTTCCTTGGTCAATCATTCCTGATCATCTGATCGTGAAGCTTGATCTGCTGTTTAGCTTGCCAGGTAGCATGCTAGATAGACAGCCTTATCTGGAATCAAGGCGACATGAGTTCAAATATGTCCCTAGATAACTTTTATTTATGTGGCTTCGGGCAAGTTACATAATTTCTGTTTGCCTCCGTTTCCACAACTCTCAAGTAGGAATAAAAATAGCACGTACTTACTAGGAGTGTTGTGAGTATCACAGGAGATAATGATTATAAAATACTTAGTACAGTGCCTGGTATGTAGTAAACAGTATTTGTTAGCTATTATTATTAGTTATAGAATTTCAGATGTAGAAACAACCTTAGAAATCTCCTACAGTTTACTCTTCTCATTTTGCCAGTTCAGGAAATTGATGGTCCCAAAGGTGAAGTAATTTTTCTAAGGTCACCCAACTCATTAGAGACACTGTTAAAACTGGAAGCCAGGATTTTTGACTCCCAGGCCACAGTTCATTGCATTAAATGACACTTCAATACTTCTTCATTCAGAACTCATCTCCTTTTTCCTCTTTCCCACTAAATAATTTATTACTTGGAGGAAATGAAGATCAGATTTCCTCATGAGAACTTCATTTTGAAAATTCTTGTTAATAGATGATCATTCAGAACATTTTTTCACTGATCCTGTGGATATATAAGGTTCCAGTACTAAGTAAAATTTAAGCTCACTCAGGATGTATATTGTGTCAGAGAGGAGATTCTTATTCAGTTATGTTTTGGAGTACATCGCCACTGAGGTCTAAAATTCTGTGAAAATGCTCAAAGGAAGTAAGGGACACTTGATCTCCCCTATCTGTGCTTTTTCATTTTCTGTCCTCCATACCCGTAATGCTTTCCCTCCACAGCTCTGCCTCTTTGTTTCTCTTACTTTTTTCAAGACCAGCTCAAATCCCACCATCCCTGTCTTTCCTTGTCCTCCCACTTGATATGTGACTTCCCTTTATTCTGTATGTACCTATTTTTTTCCAAATATCTTCTTCTGCATTAGAATGTGAACTCCTTGACAACAGGATTTGCTTTTATCTTTCTTTGAATCCTCAGAACTTAGTACAGTGCCTGGTACAAATTGAGCACTCATATTTTAGGTGACCAACTGTAGAATGTGTTTTCTGTTTTCATAAAAATTCTTATTTCCCACATCTCACATGGGAACTGATCATATCATCCTTCTACTCCATAATCTCTAGTGGCTCCCTATTGCCTCCAGGATCAAATACAAATATTCTATTTAGCATTCAATGTCCTTCATAACCTATCCTCCTCTTACCTCTTCAGTCTTCCTATGACTTACTCCCAAACACATACTCTTCAGTTCAGTAACACTGGCCTCCTGGCTGTTCCAGGATTAAGACTTTCTATCTCTTGGCTGCAGGCATTTTCTATCTGTATCTCATGACTGGGGCAGTCTGCCTCCTTAGCTCTGCCTACTGACTTCCTTTAAATCCCAACTTCAATACCACCTTTTACTTTACCTTCTCTAAATCTTCTTGATTCTAATGCTTTCCCTCTTTTAGCTATTTACTATTATCCTATATATAGCTTATTTGAATATATTTATTTGTTGTCTCCCTTATTAAGTTGTAAGCTTCTTGATAAAAGGGATTGTTTTTTGTATCTTTTTGTATCTCCAGCACTCAATGCAATGTTTTACCTTTAAACTTTTAGCTTAATTAATGTTTATTGGTTGATTAATTAAACTGGAGAGACAGCATGCCATAACAGGAGCAATGAACTTTGAATCAGAGGACCCTGGATAGGACTCCTAGCTTTGATATTTACTAGCTATATAATCCTGGAGAAGAGATTTAAAGTTTCTGAGCCTGTTTCTTAGTTGTAAAATGGGGATGATAACCCTTAACAACCTATAGGAAAGTGAAGGAACAGAGGGAAAGAGCTTGTCTGGGCTGGCCATAAATCTCAACCCTGCAATCCACACCCCTTCTTCCCAGCGCTTTGAAGACCCAGAACACAGAATGTCAACCCTATCCCCCAGTGTTACAGCTTTTTCAATGTCCAGTGCTGAGTCAGAGAACTGAGGAAGAGAGGAAGTGGTGCAGGACACTGGGACTGTTTGGAGGAGGAAGAGATGGCTATGTGGTGCTCCACTAAATGAGAGAAAGTGGTCAGCATCTAGCTGGGCCCGATTCTATCCCCAGAGAAATCACATGGAGCAGAGACCTAGTCTGGTGAGCCACATGAAGAGGCTGAGATAATTTGAGCTTCAGCCCCTATGGGTAAATAATCAAATATACTGAGGAGAAGAGATATTTAGAAGGGAAGCAAAACAAAATAACATTAAAAGAAAATAGGTTCACTGTCAAAGGAAAACATAATGATCTCAGAGACAGACTATGTAGAGACAACCTAAGGATCATAGGTCTCCCAGAAGAACCTGACAAGATAAATGCTTGAAATCCATAATGTAAGAAATAATGTAAGAGAATTTCTCAGAACTTCTAAATGCAGAAAATGAAATATCAATTGAAATAATTCATAGATATTCTCCAGAAAAACAACAAAAACAAACAAAAATTAAGCTTGTAAAGTCCAAGACATACAATACAAATTTAACAATTCAATTAAGAAGCACTCAGTCCTTTAAGTTATAAGGAGAATTTCAAATATAAAAAAAGGAAATTCAAATAACACAATACATCAGAAAACAGGAGAGAATGGAATTATGTGTTCTGAAGAGCAACAGAGCTTAGGATGCAGCCCAGAGCAATTTTCCCTGCAAATATGAGTTTAACCATAAATGAAAACATGGATATTCAATAATAAGAGGCATTTGAAACAATCTGAGAAAGAAAACCAAACCTGAAGAGATTATTTATTTCTTGAACAGCTCAGACAACAGAAACGCAAGAAAAGTGAATGAATGTCACAGCCAAGGACAACAGCAACCGAGTAATAGTGGAGAGAAAAGTAAGAGGTTTTTTTTTTTTTTCTAAATGTACACAACAAGACAATGGTGAGGGCAGAAGTCAGGTGGAAATAACTGTGAAAAAAGATGTGAATCTGGGGCATTATGAATAGAAGCTAGTGACCTCCTGTTTTTTGGGGTTTTTTGAGGGGGAATTAAATTACAAAATGGAACAATAAATGAGGGGAATAGAAGGAAGTATGTGATGATGTGATATATACTGGTCAAATCTATGGCTAGCAATGAGGGGAATGCATCCACAGTTGTCTCAGGAAAAGAAAAACATACAGAGGAATAGGTCGGTAGTACAAGGTTTGGGGCAGATTGAAAAGGAAGGGAAGAAGAGAGTCCTTACATGAGTGTTGGTGCAAAACAAAAGCAAATATTCAAAAATGAAAAGGGATAAACAAGAAAATTATATTATGGTAAAAGGAACTATAGATGACAAGCCAAGCCAATATCAGCAATAAACTCATATGCTCCAAATGCCTTAGCATCCAAATTCATAAAGGAAATATTAATCGAACTATAAGAATACATGTGCAATGATGCAAACTAGTGTTAAAAGATTTCTTTTTTTTTAATACTTTCTTTTTTATTTATTTACTTATTCATTCATTCATTCATTCATTCATTCATTCATTCATTTATTTATTTATTTATTTATTTATTTATTTATTTATTTATTTAAACAAATGCTTTATTAACTTCTGTTTTACATCATTCATTTCCGCCAGATTTTGAGTTACAATCATTTTCCCCCCATTATTCCCCTACCCAACCTCCCAGAATAGCAGTCCCACAAGATATCGCTTCCTCCAATCTGCTCTCTCCCATACCTTCTCCCATACCCCCATCGACTTTTCCATTAGAGGAAGGTGAGTCTTTGCATCCCAATGCCTGCACATCTTATCTCCCTATTACAAGCAAAAGAGTATTAATAATAGTATTTATATATATTTGAAACATTTAATGTTAAGACCTCGAATTTCAGATCCATTTCCTTCCTCCCTTGTCACCCATTCCTTCTTGGGAGATAAGTAATTCAGTATATGTTGTACATGTCTAGCTATGAAAAACATTATCATAGTAGATATATTGTACAAGGCTGCTGCTTATAATTCCCTCCCACTCATCCCACCCCCCACCTGGTCCATTCCCTACATGATCCTGTCCTTCTTCTATAGTGGGTACTTCCAACCTCCCCTCACCCCAAGGATGCCCTCCTATCCATCATCCCACCTCTCATTCCCCTTCCCCCTATCCTGCTGCAGGTTGAGATATCCCATTTAGTATGTATGTCATTTTCTCCCTGAACCAAATTCAATGTGAATGTGATTTTGCCTTTTTAGCCTTCCTTATTCTCCCCCTCCTTGTGCAACCACTTCCCCTTGCTTCTTCTACATGGGATAGCTTACCCTACCCTGTCTCTCCCCATCTCCTCCTGTCACTTTCTTCTCTCACCTCATAATTTCATCCCTTGAGTATTCTCCCTTCCCAACAAATTCAACCTATGCCCTCTATCCACATATAACTGTAACCATATACACACGTTCACATATGTATTCATATGACCACACCCCCTTCTTCCATTATTTTCATAGTGAGAAAGATATCATCAGTCACAGTTATTGCTTTTCCATATAGGAATGTAAATAGTTCAACTTTGATAAGTTCCTTTTGATTTCTTTTCCCTGATTACCTTCTCAGGCATCTGTTGCTTCTTGTGTCTGGATGTCAAATTTTCTATTCAATTCTGGTTTTTTCCTCAAGAATGTTTGAAAGTCCTCTATTCCACTGAATGACCATATTTTCCCCTGAAACAAAATGCTCAGTTTTGCTGGGTAGGTGACCGCTGGGTTCAGTCCCAGCTCTTTTGCCCTCTGGAATATCATATTCCATGCCCTTCGATCCCTCAGTGTAGAAGCTGTAAACCCACCCACGACTTCCACCCTAGATCACAATCCAGATCCAGGGAGGTTAAAGCAAGAGCGATTATCCCCCAAGACTGATCACTGGATCTTCCCACGATTTGTAGGCTGGGAGCCGGAGCTGCCTCTGAAAACTACAAAATGGCGCGTCTCCTCAGAGGCTTCTAGCCCCCAGGGGAGGGAGCTGACGCATTCCCCAAATACAGGTCCCAAAGTCCATAGGACACTAACGTCTTACTTTGTCCTAGGCATGTCTATGTTGATAATTCTGGAGTCACCACAGCTCCTGGTGTTCTGGGGTTCCTCTAGCCGGCTGCTGGCCCTGCCGCCCTGGGGCTAAAACCTCACGCTGACCTGGGCTGGGCTTGGCTCCTGAGCTCTGCGCTCTGCGCGCTGCCAGGTCCCAGACCTCTGCGCTGGTCCTTCCTGCAGGGCTGCTGGGCTGTCCTCACTGGGAGGTTAGCTTCTCTGTGTTGTTCTGTGGGTGTTGGGGCTCCAGAAGTTGTTCAGAGTCCCCTTTTACATAGTTTGGGGGGAATCTGGGGGCAGAGAGGCTTGGACAAGCTGTTTCTACTCTGCCATCTTGGCTCCGCCCCCCTAAAAGATTTCTAATGTTTTCTAAAAGGGAATGAGAAAGAATATACATATTCCTTAGTGCCACATGCAACTTTTGCCAAAAAATGACCATGTATTTGGACAAGTATATTACAAACAACTGTAAAAAGGCAGAAATAGTAAACACATCATTTAGACACAAAATCACACACAAAAAATATTAGTTTAGGGACCACAAATAAAAGAGACTGACCCAAATGGAGAATTATCAATGAAATCTTAAATAATGAATGAGTCAAAGATCAAATGATAAAAAATAATTAAATCCAGCATCCCCCCCTCCCCCACTATACTACACTATACAATTAGGAAGGGTTTCATATAGGCTATGACACTGACCTAAGCCCAAAGAAAAGTTTGGTATTATAAAAAGGTGTTGGTAAAGAGGAAATAGGTATAGGAGACAGCCTGTGCAAAGGTATTTTGAATTCCCAAGAGGAAGAAGGGAAATCTACCTTTCTGAGAGAAGCTGATAAGTCAGTAGAAACTGATCACCCAGAAAATTACACAAACTGATTTCAATGACTTTAAAATTCCTACAAGATGGAAGAATTTTAGGTAGTATAATTGTAATGCTATAAACATTGCCCTTAGGCAACCTAGTGATTTCTTTTCTTGGGGAAGTGGTGGAGTGGTGCTAATGAGAATTATACTTTTCTTCTAGTTAGTTCTCTTCTCTACCTCTCCTTTTCACTCCCTTTAAAAAAAGAAACTTTTCATTTAGTTCTATCACTTTTATAGTATCTATATTCAAATGATTACTTTCTTCTATGGTTCACATTTTATGTCATTTAAAGACTATAATTAAACTTTCTGAGTACTGAAGCAATCTTTAGTATTTTGTGCACTGGCAGGGATATTAGATTTCAAATATGCTGAAAAGCTCCATGAAGTTTCATTTGTAATGATGCGCTGTTCTTAATTTTGATGACAGTTATCTTGTACTTACCTACATTCAAAATATCAGTCTCATTAAGAATGGGTTACATCTGAGAAATCTAAACTTTAAAGTGAAGTGTTGTCATGAGATTTGCAAGAAGGCTCTTAGATATGAGATAAGTGGAGGTAGAACGCAAAAATAGGATTTTCTTATGATTTGGAAAAATTTTATGTGAGATTCATAGCTCTTCTACCAAGAAGCAACTGAAGTTTTGGCAATGTAGCCTAAATTATTAGCTTCTCTGTCTTCCTTTTTAAAGACTATATTCCACACTCTGAATCACTAATATGGATTAGAATATTAATAATAATAATAATAAACATTTACATTGTTTGAACTTGAAGCTGACTTCATATCTTATCAATATACATATATACTTTTAGCCTAAAATAGAATAATGAATAGTTTATGGAATCCTAATAAAGCTGCCCCCAGACCCAATATTCTAACTTCCTCATAGGCTCCACGGAACAGCAGGCTCACTACCCCTACCTAGCCATCCCCATCCTGCCCCACACCCACTCAATATCCTAACTTCTTCATATATGCCTCACTGATCACTAGAACAACAAAAGTCTGTCCATGAACTCATATTTCTCACAGAAATAGCAGGTGTGGCATATGATGGGACCCAAGCCACTACCCCTTGCTAACCATTGCCCTCAGATCCAATTTACAATTTGAACAGGTGTATTCTTGTACTTAACCACAGTGACATCATCCATCTAATCTTAGAGAAAATTACAATACCTAATTATCTATCTTGACTAAACAGGACCACAATAGCAAGCCAATTAGAGGGCAGCATGACCAGAACATTTAACCACCGAAACATATTACCTAATCTGTGAAAAAACTCCTCCTGCCTTTTTAATGTTAATCATATTCTTATATTCTATGTAAATTTTGATTGTGTAAAAAGCACCATATTCTCTAAATAATATGTATAAAATAATACTACGTCTTGCCTTACTGAAGTTCCTGGTTCCTCTTGTAACTTAAGCCTTTCCATGAGAGGCATCAATTTCAATAAATGCCTATATTTGTGTTAGATGTGGTTTGACTCTGAATTCTTTGAGATGGTTCCACCACAACACATAATGAAACTGCAACAGTTTTTGGCACCCCTGGGTGGGCAGAGTTTAAACCTCAACAGTTTTTGGTGTATGATTCCACCACAACACATCATGAAATTCTCACATCATCACTAGACAGGTGACTGGATTAAAGCATTTCATACATGCTGTATTACTCAGCTAATATCTCAGTTAATGAGATGTCCATCATTGCCTATCTCTGGTGCATTTCTTTGTAGATACTATTATCAGCCAAAAGTAAAATAATAATAATTATTATTATAAATAATAACTTAAAATAAATCTATTATAAAATGATAATAAAATATTTCATTATTATAACATACATCTGCATAGACCTTAGAAGCAGCATGGTAAAGTGACTACTATTCTTAGCTTGAAGCCAGGGAGACTTGCGTTCAAATCCTGCCTCAGACACTTACTAGAGGTTTGAGTGGATAAATCTTTTAACATTTTTTGTGCCTCAGGCAACTCCTTAGGATTTATTTACTAAACTGTACACTCTGCCTTGGTATGTGTAGTTTCTAGCACTGATAAATCATTGAATTACTAAGTGTTTGTACTCAATTTGAAGGTTTGCAAAACACTTCCCTTGAAACAACCCCTATGAAATGATAGAAAAGGACTTTTTTTGCACTCAGTTTCCAAATGAGAAAATGAAGCTTTGAGGAGTCAAATGACTTGCTTAGGGCTATAGAGATATTAAGCATCAAAGTAAAGATTCAGATCTACTTTTTGATCATCTAAATCCAACTGACTCTCCACTATTCTACACCAACTTCCTCCATTAAACCATATTTGGGTCTATAAAAGTACTGTTTTCCTTAAATATTTTCCTAGATATTAAATGCAGGAACACTAACTCATAAGCATCAGTAATAAAATTATGGCCCTTCATCAAGGACAGTGGAAGGACCTCTATCATGCAATGTATTACCATTAGTTTTGCAAGCTTAACAAAATGATGGTTTCTTAGCACTTATGAAAATTTTCTGAGAAAGGTAAATAAAGGATGATTGGCATTTATCTCATTATAAGACAACTTCTTTCTTGTGACAGTCATTCAAGAGAGAAAATGTCAGGTTTTGGTTTTTTTGATACTATGATCTTTTGTTGTGTTTTTCTTTCATGTCCTTTATGATCAGCAAAACTTTTAATTTGCAAAAAAGTCTTGAGTTCACTTCATGTTATTATGAAAATTGAGTGCTAGAGATCTGGGATCTGAAAATAAATATTATACTGAAAGAATGGTTAGTCTCATTATACAGTTATCTTTATAACTGCGAGTATAAAGCAAAGGGGAAGGTGTATGAAACGTGTATAAAACATGTATGGCTACAAGAAGAGTTCTATGAATTCAGAAGATAAATGGAAGCACAAAAAATATCTTAAGCTCAAGTTCAAAATTGAACTTATTGTCCTTCCTTCTAAATCCTGCTCTTTTCCAGATTACTCTATTTCTATCAAGGGTACCATTATCCTTCTAGTGTCTCAAGTACATAGACTTGGCATTATTCCATACTCCTCACTCTCATTCACCCCATACATTCAATTAGTAGTCAAATCATACAGTTTTTATCTTCATAAAATATCTAGCATTCTAACCCACCTCTCCACTTATATTAGTTCAGGCCTTCCTCCCTTCGTTTTCTACAAAAAATCATTAAATATTTCCCAATTACATGTAAAATTTCTTAACCATCATTTTTTAAAGCAAATTTATTCCTTCTTGCCTCTCAACCATTCTTGAGAAGGCAAGCAATTTCAAATTGATTATACATGTGAAGTCATATAAAATGTGTTTTCATATTAGCCATGTAGCAAAGGGAAACACAGACAAAAATAAAGCAAGAAATATAAAATTAAAAAAAATACTTTAATCTGCATTCAGTGTTCATTGATTCTCTTTCTGGAAGTGGATAGCATTTTTCTTCATGAATCTTTTGGAATTGTCTATGATCATTGTCTCAGTTAGAGTAGCTAAGTCTTTTAGAGTTGATTATCCTTACAATACTGCTGTTACTGTGGACAGTGTTCTCCTGGTTGTATTGACTCAACTTTGCATGAGTTCATATAAGTCTTCCCAGGTTTTTCTGAAACCATTCTGCTCATCTTTTCTTATAGCACAATAGTATCCTATCACAATTATATACCACAACTTGTTCAGCTATCCCCCTGTTAATGGACATCCCCTTGATTTCAATGCTTTGCCACCACAAAAAATAAGCTTCTATAAATATTTTTGTACAAATAGATCCTATGTACCCTTTTCTTTAATCTCTTTTAGATATTAAACTAGCAGTGATATTGATGGCTCAAAGGGGCACCATTTTATAGTTCTTTGGGTATAGTTTCAAATTGTTCTCTAGAATAATTGGACTGGTTCACAACTCTGCCAACAGTACGTTAATATCCAATTTTCCATATCTCCTCTAGCATTTGTCATTTTCCTTTTCTGTCATGTTAGTCAATCTGTTAGGTGTGAGGTAGTATCTCAGAGTTGCTTTAATTTGCATTTATCTAATCTTTTTATATGTGACTATAAATAACTTTCATTTCTGAAAACTGCCTGTTCATGTCCTTTGAACATTTGTCAACTGGTGGATGGTTTCTATTTTTATAAATTAGATTCCTTTACCTATATATTTGAGAAATGAAGCCTTTATCAGAGAAACTTGCAGTACCCCCCCCCCATTTCCTGTTGCCTTAATTTGGCTGCATTAGTTTTGTTTGTTCAAAAGCTTCTAAATTTATTGTAATCAGATTATTTATTTTACTTCCCATGGTCCTCTCTATCTTTTGTTTGGTCATAAACTCTTCCCTTATCCATAGATCTGACAGATACATAGCCCCTGCCCCCTCCCATCTATTTATAATATCACTGTTTATGTCTAAATCATTTATCCACTTTGACCTTATCCTGGTATACAGTATTCAATATTGCTCTATGTCTAGTTTCTGCAAATTGCTTTCTGGTTTTCCCAGCAATTTTTGTCTAATGTTGAGGTTTTATCCCCAAAACTTAGATCTTTCTGTTTATCAAACACTAGATTATTATGGTTATTTACTAGTGTATTGTGTACCTAATCTATTCCACTGATCCACCACTCTAAAGTTTAGCTCTGTTCCCAGAATGAAGAGAGGTGGATCACTGTCCTAAACTTCAGTGGTTTATTTATTTATTTTTTGTGCTGCTATTTTCAGAGCTAATTTTGGAGTTTTGAAGTTTTTGCTGGTTCCAAAGTGGTGTGATCAGGAATTGCCGTCAATACTGCTCCTCAGAGCCCTTGCTCTCTTGGAATAGGAAAGGATACTTACTGTTCCTCAGTGCCCCTGCTCCCTTGTGACCAAAAGCAATAATCTCCCTCAGAGCTTCTGCTTCCTCTTGCCTAAAAGTACTCCTCTCTACACTTGAATTATGACCCAGAAGTGAATATATGCAATGGACTTTCCAAACGGTTTGCCTTCAGGGCTCTTACTTCCTCTTATTGAAGTGTTCATCTCTGCCCTTGTCCTATGACCCAGAAGTGAGTACAGGGAATGGAATGTTCAAATAGCATGTGGTCCTGCATACAGTGCTAGTACAGGGTTCCCCCATAATATTTTTCTGATCATTTACTAGATCCACTTACTGTCTCTTGCTTGAGAACTCCCGAAGCTATTGCTGCTTCTGTGATCACTACCTGATCTTGAACAGCTTCCATTCTTGTGATCTCACTTTTAAATCTCTTATTTTTGACTGAAAAAATATCTCACTCTGACCTTTTGTTGGCTGTGCCTCTCCAGAATTTGATTTGAAGCGTTATTTTAAAATTATTTGAAGGGGAGAGCCTTGCTGATTTCTTTCTCTATTCTGCCATGTTAGTGCCACTCTTAGAAATCCCATCACTTTGTACATATATTATAGCAACTGCTTCCTAATTGATCTTGCTATCTGAAGACTCTCCCCACTCCATTCCATCTTATACCCTTAAGTATACATTTGACCTTATTACTTTCCTACCTAGTCAATTCCAGTGGCATCTTACTGATCTTAAGATAAAATGTCAACATCTCTCTCTCTCTCTCTCTCTCTCTCTCTCTCTCTCTCTCTCTCTCTCTGTCTCTCTCTCTGTCTCTCTCTCTGTCTCTCTCTCTCTCTGTCTCTCTCTCTCTCTCTTTCTGTCTCTCTGTCTCTCTCTGTCTCTCTGTCTCTCTCTGTCTCTCTGTCTCTGTCTGTCTGTCTCTCTCTTTCTCTCTCTCTCTGTCTCTCTCTTGCTTTTTGGAGGGGGGAAGGCAGAGAAATTGGGGTTAAGTGATTTGCTCAAGGTCACACAGCTAGTAAGTGTTAAGTGTCTGAGGCCAGTTTGAACTCAGGTCCTCTTGACTCCAAGGCCAGTGCTACCTAGCTGCCTCTAATGTCTCTATTTTTCAAAACCATGTTTAATGTTGTCTCAGCTTGTCTTTCCAGGCTTGTGGCAATTGTCTTCCCTTTCAACATGCTATTATCTAGCCAATTTGGTCTTTTCTCTTTTTTTCACAAAAGTAATGTATCTGATATGTCCACACCTTTGCATGGACTATTGTGTCACATAGCTGGAATAGACGTTTTCCTTCCCTCTTATCTCCCTTCCCTCCTTTAGGACACAGTTTAATCACCATCTTCTGCATAAAGTCTTCCTTAATACCTCCAACTGCTAGTGCTCTTCTTCCCAAATGATCTTCCATTTAACTAATTAATATGTACTTCTATTTATTAATTCATATTCAGTCTATATATGTTTGTATATTTATGTATTTACTGTCTCCTCTTTCGGATTGTAAACTCCTTGGAAGGAGGGATGGTTTCATTATCTGTATTTGTATGACTAACACCACCCACACTGCCTGGCATATTTTTTTTTGTTCAGTCATTTCAGTCATGTCTGACTCTTTGTGACCCCTTTTGGCATTTTCTTGGCAAACCTTCTAGAGTGGTTTGCCATTTCCTTCTCCATCTTAATTTACAAATGAGTAACTGAGGCAAACAGGGTAAAGTGAATTGTCTAGGATCTTATCACTAGCAAGTGTCTGTGGCCAGATTTGAACTCAGGAAGATGGGTCTCCCTGACTCATGGCCTAGCACTTTATTCACTGTGTCACCTATCTGCCCCAGTCACATATTACCTCTCAATAAATACTTGTTTGATTATCATTGATTGAAAAGATGGATGAAGGCCACTATATCATACCAACTTCTACCCATGCTCTGAAAAATTATAAGAGTATTTTCAAGAAGTTTAAAGAACTGATATTGTGAAAAATGCTAATGATGATAAACAGGATTTTTTTTAGCTTTCTCAGTGCAAGAAGGAAAAAGAAGGAATAAATACTGATTAGAACAGATGTTATAATGATTGCAGATGAAACCAAGTGGGTAGACCTACTTAACCTAGGTTTATTTCTTACTTCACCACCAAGAGGAAGTAGAAAAGGTACCTAGCAATACAATAGTAACATGGTAATAATGGAAATTTGTCCAACACAGGTAAGGAGAAAGTAAGAGAGCACCTAATGGATTGAAATTAATTGAATTCTCTAAGTCCACAGGGATTTTATACCAAAATATTTAAAGATAGAATCTGAGAGCCATTCTAAGCAATTTCAGAATCATGGAGATTAAGGGAGGTGTCAGAAGGCTGGAAATTGGTAGAACTCATTTTAGTATTCAAAAGGTCTTGGGAAAACATGGATTTTGGAAGCTAAATATCTATTATCTCAAAATTAATCCATGAGAATGTGCTAGAGAAAATTATTAACCTGATAATTTGGGAATAATTTGAAAAGCCTGGGCTAATCCCTGGTTTTGGGGGAAGATAGGTAGTGTAGGGGATAGAGTGCTAACCCTGTAGTCAAGGAGACCTGAGTTCAAATCCAAACTCATACACTTACTACTTTGGGCAAGTCAGTTAACCTTGTTTGCCTCAGTTTCTTCATCTGTAAAATGAGCTAGAGAAGGAAAAGGACAAAGAATTCCAGTATCTTTCCCCAAAAAGCCCCAGAAGTGGTCACAAAGAGTCAAACACAACTAATTGACTAAATAACAACAACAAAATCCCTGGTTTGGGGGTTCACTTATAACATGTGTTAAACTGAGAACATTTCCTTTGGTTACAGTACTAGTAAGGAATAATAGACTGCACCTCAGTGGTGCTTTATGGTTTTCAAAGACATGTCTTTGAGGTAAGTAATACTGACATTATCATCCCTATGTTACAGATGAGGAAAAGATCATGCCCATGATCCTACAGCTAAGTGAGCATTAACTCCAGATTTGAATTCCTGGATCCCAAGTTCAAATAAGATGCCCTTTCCTCTCTACTGTGTTCCTTTAGTTTTAAACAGTGCATATACTGCTTTCAGTGAAGTGTTTGATAAATTCACTTTTTAAATACATTTGGACAAGATAGAGGAATAGATGATGGTGCATTTATATGTATGAACAACTGCAGAATGTTGACTGGCACAGTGGATAGAATTCTGGGTCTAGAGTCAGGAAGAGTTGAGTTTAAATCTGGCCCCAGATACTAGCTGTGTGAACTTAAGTCACTTAAACTCAGTTTCCTCAACTGCAAAATGAGGATAATAAGAACCCCTACCTCAAAAAAAAATTAAAAAAAAAGAATTTTTCCCCATTTTCCCCCCACCCACCACCCCAGAATAACAGACTCACAGGATATCCCCTCATCCAATCTGCTCTCTCCCATGTCTTCTCCCATACCCCATTTGACTTTTCCTCTAGGGCAAAGTGAATCTCTGTGCCCCAGTGCCTGTATATCTTATTTCCCAATTTTATGTAAAATAGTATTAATAAAAGTATTTATATATATTTAAAACATTCAAAAAGAGAACCCCTACCTCACAGGGTTGTTGTGAGGATAGAATGAGATAATACTCTTCAAATACTTGGCACAGTGCCTAGCATATAGTGAATGCTTACTAAATTATTGCTCCATGCTTCTATATTTAGTTGGACTCATAGAATAGATAGTCATATCCAAAGAGTTTTGATTAATAGTAAATAGATAAAAGTTAATGTAGATGGAGATCTCTAATGATGTGCCATAGGACACTATACTTATGTTGATCTTTTTCAGTAATTTTTAACCAATGTCTATAAAATATGAAGGCATAGATTGCATGCTTTTTAAATTGATGGATCATATAAATTTGTGAAAGATAGTAGGATGAATGATAGTGTCATTTCAATTCAATCCAACAGACTTTTAAAAGTGTTAAATATGTTTTTAGAATCGTGCTTAGTGCTGGAGTTATGAAAATATTGATGATACAGCTTGTTCCGAAGGAACTTATGTTCTAATTAAAGTGAGACAAGCACACAGATAATTACAATACAGAAAGGGGAGATAAGGGCAAAGAAATTATATTGTTATTAGAAAGATACTTTAAAAGGGTAATTCAAATCATGGTGTGAAAGATGGGTGAAGTGCATAAACTAGAGGCAAGAAGACCAGTTAAAATGTGATTAGAATAGTCTAGATCAGAAGACATAAGGTTTTAATATAGGGTGTTAAATCATTCAATCAATAATCAAAATGTATTAAGTGCAAAGGAGCGAGGAAATTATGTGGGGCACTAGGGATGCAAAAGTCAAAATTAAAATACCCATATCCTTCAAAAATTTGCATTCTAATGGATATTTGCATGAGAGATTGCAAAAGTGGAAAAAAAAAAACAAGGCATGGTCAATGGATGAATAGGGTAAGGTACAGGTAAAATTAAAAGGAATATAAAAGGTAGGAGCATTCACACATTTGGAAAGAAATTTGTGGAACTGACTTGGGATATTTTGAATTTGAGCATCTGACAGGATGTTCAAGTAGAGCTGTCCAGTTACTGGATCGATATATGCTACTGTATCTGTGTGGTGAGCTTGGATTTGGAAGTATAAACTTTGGAGTTATCTTATATAGAAGTAAAAATTGAAACCACAAGAGTAGATGAGCTCACTAGGGAGAGAGTGTAAAGAGAATAGAACCAAGGAAATATCCATGTTTGCATACAGTTAAAGAAATATGAGGAAGACTATCAAAAGAAACAAAAGGAATAGTCAGAGATGTAGGAGGTAAACTATGAGAACACAGGGTCATGTGAGTTTCAAAATGAACTTAAGATGTCAAAATGCTAACTCTGAATCATACCTTGATACCTCAATGGCTCCGTGATATCACTGAGGGGAATATTCTCTCCACACATACAGCTCACTATCATCCATGTCTTATTCTGTGTGGTTTTATATATTTCCTTTCCAAAGATCTAGCACACTTGAGGCTTTCCTTTCAGAGCTCCTCTGTGATAAAAATGAGAGATAGAGATCTGGGATCTGGCTAATGTTGGGACTTTGTTCAATGATGCTATTGCAACTCATCTGAACCCTTTAATCCTGTGCAACTCTTCTCCATGTGTTCTCCTTTACACTCCACCCAATATGCTAGAGTTTGTCCTCTATTTCTATTGACATTCTGTGTATACCAATGGAGTACAAGGTGTGTTAATCCATTATCCCTTGCTCTCACCACCTGATCACATTCTTTTCTGGTCATCAATCCATCTTATGGTATTATGCTTATTCTTTATCTTCTACTAACTCAGTAGAGTTAGTAGAGGATAGAGCTAGCGCTTTTTATAGCACTTTAAGGTTTGCAAAAAAACTTACTAATATCTCAATCTGCCAGTAACATTTATTAAGCACCTACTATGTGCCAGGCACTCTGCTAAGTGTTAGGGATACAAAGAAAGGCAAAAGATATTCCCCATCCTTAAGAACCTTATAGTCAAATGAGGGAGACAATGTGCAAACAAATACATATAAACACATATATGAAAATAATCAACAAAGGGAAGGAACTGGAATCAAGAGGGATTAAGAATTGCTTCCTGTACAAAGTTGGATCTTAGTTGTGATTTGAAGAAAGTTAGGGAAGTCAGGAAGCAGAGCTGAGGAAGAGCATTTGAGGCATGAGGAAATTAAATTTCTAGAGAAGACCCCTGGAGCAAGGGATGGAGTGTTTTGTTCAGGCAACAGAACAAAATCTATTACTGGATAGAACACTTTATGGGGGATGTTGGTGTAAAATTCAAGAAGACTGGAAAGATGGGAAAATGGCATGTTATGAAGAATTATAAATGATACCAAGCAGAGGATTTTATCCTCAATCCTGGAGGTGATAGGGAACCATTGGAATTTATTGAATAAAAGTCTTTACAACATCCCTGGGAGTTAGATGCTCATATTAACCCAGTTTTACAGATAAAAAAACTGAGGCAGGCAATATTTATGTGAAAGACCCACTATCACATGGTAGGTAGTAAATGTCTGAAACTGATTTTTAACTCATATTCACTTATACATATTGTTATTTCCTTTGATTGAGAACAGGAATTATTTTATTCATTATATCTATATCCCTAGCATCTAGCATAGGGTCTAGAAAATAGTAGACACTTAGTAAATGTGTTCTGATATATTTATTAATTGATTGACTTTACTGGAGATGAGGCTGTATATTTTAATAATGTTTTATTTTTCCCAAATATATGTAAAAACAATTTTTAACATTCATTTTTATAAAATTTTGAGTTCCAAATTTTCTCCCTCCCTCTCTTCTCTATCCCCTCCCTATCATAGTTAGCAATTTGATACAGATCATATATGTGTAAAACCTATTTCCATATTAGTCATTCTGTAAAAGAAGAATATTTGCAAAAAAGTACAGTTTTCAAAAGAAAAAAATACACAAAAACAAAGAAAGTGAAAATAGTATGCTTTAATTTGCATTCAGGCCCCATCAATTCTTTCTCTGAATGTGGATAACATCTTCCATCATGAGTCTTTTGGAATTGTTTTGGATCACTGTATTGCTGAGAAGACCTAAGTCTATCATAGTTGATCTTCACACAATGTTGCTGTTACTGTGTACAATGTTCTCCTGGTTCTGTTTACTTCACTTTGCATCAGTTCATGTAAGTCTTTCCATGTTTTCCTGAAATCTGTCTGCTCATCATTTCTTAGAGCATTCTAGTATTCCATTACATTTACATACTACAAATATTCACCCATTCCCCAATTGATGAACATTCCTTTAGTGTCCAATTATTTGGTACCACAAAAAGAACTGCTAGAAATATTTTCATACATGCAGATCCTTTCCCCCCTTTTAATGATTTCTTTGGAATACAGATCTAATAGTGGTATTGTCTTTTGGTCATAGTTCTGAATTGCTTTCCAGAATAGCTGAGGCTGTATATTTTGAGAGTGCTTAATTAAAGCTAAATTAATTTTATTTAAAAGGATAGTACATGAGGATGTTTGTAAATAAAGGATTTATACATTGTTGTTTCCTCAGGACAGCATAACTATATGACTTCTCAGCCATGATAATGATGAGAAAACACTACGTGTAATTAGAGAAGCTCTAACCTGACCTATTTAACCAAGCTGTTGACTCTGAAAAATGGGAAATGGACAAGGATCAAAATCAACAAGATTAAATTAAATATGTATTTAAGAACTTAACTTATTTTAAGTTAAAAAATCATTTGCACATTTACAGAGGGGAGAATTGACTAGACAGCAACTGTAATAAAAAGGAATAAGAATATTTAGTTGAATAGGCTCAATAGAAACCTACAGTGTAATGAAGTGGCTAAGAAAAAGCTGATGTAATAATATGTTGTATTAACAGGAATATAATGTCAAAATAAAGAGAGAATTTTCAAATACTGAATTCATTTTAAGCTCTGTACTTTAAGAGCATGCCTCACAGTTGCAACCAGAATGTTAAGCAATATTGCAACCATGTCATGTGTTAGAGGTGGACTGTGGACCTTACAGTGGCACCCTATTAGTTCAGGAGAGATTCTGGGATAAAATGATTCACTTGTAGGTCATTAAACAGTTAACAATGAGGAATTTACTAAGTTATAGTATAAAAAGATATCAACAAGGATACAATAGCATTTAGCTTTGGTAGAAATCCTCAGTACTATGTCCCCCCTTTATGTAAATGCATCTGGTTGGTAAGGTAAGGTGGGTGCAATGGGTGTGGTGACTTGCATAATCAAGAAACATGCAGAATGAGAATTTATATCGATATGTAACATCAGAAAACATTCATGAATAGTCAAAGAATAAGAACAACTTTCCAAAGAACTGAAAACCACAATTTGAAAACAAGTTCCAAATCACTAAATGAAATGCAAATTAAAACAACTCTGAAGTTTAAAAAACAGGTACTCATTTATAGTGGTAGTGGAACTGTGAATTGTTGAAACCATTCTGAATACAAATTTGTAAGAAGCACCATATCTTCCAGATCACATCAACAGTAAGATGATAAAATGGTTTTCTACAAATTTATTTTCTGCAAATTTCTTCAACACAAAATGCCCAAAGAAAGGGATTATGACCAGACACAGAATAATCATGGTTGAATCTATGAGATAAAATAAAGTCACCTACAGAAGGTAAAAAAATAGCTAGCACTTTAGAACTTTAATAATTAGGACTCCCATTTAGTGCCCCATCTCATCTGTATTTTAATGTTTGCTGGAGTGAAAACAAGTAATCTCACAGGGCTTGAAACTGAGGGTTAAGCTATAGAAATCCCCAATGAAAGACTCAGCTGAAACCACCCATTCTCCCCTGAAACCCACAAGAATCAGAAAGCAATTATATTGCAATTCTTCCTAACCACTAGGGAAAGGAGGAAAAGGATAATGATTGAAGGAATAGGAGGTGAAAAGATAGATAGGACAGAAGACACATATGGAACAGTTCCAAACCCAAACTGAGGACAGCTAAAAATCCAACAGTGGTCTTGTGGAAGAGATAACGGAACCTTTTCTTCTCCGAATAAAGAACCGTGGGCTTATTAGGGTAAAATGTTATAGGCATAGAGTCAGATGCTATCACTCTCTATGGTGTTTTTGCTAAATTATTTTTCTATGTTAAAAGGATAGGTTTAATTCTGAGGGCAAATGGGAATAGTTCCAGAGACTGTTGTTTTAAAATGACCAAAGAAAACCCCCAAAACCCTTTTTCCTTCCTTCCTTCTTTCCTTTCTTCCTCTTTTCCTTCCTTTCTTCCTTCCTTCCTTTTTTCTTTGTTTCTTTTTTTCTCTATGCTAGACTAACCTTATAACCATTTTGGAATGGTTAACCAGATTGGTAGATCAGCAGATGCTTATAGATGTAGTTCACCTAGATTTTTAGCAAAGTGTTAAAAATGTTCTCATGTTGTTGTTGCTAAGAAGGTGGAGAGATATTGGCTAAAATGACACAATTTGGTTAACTTCAACCTGGTTGAATGGGAAAACTGAAGGAAGAGTAATAAATGATTTGATACTAGCCTGGGAGGAGGTCTAAGTATAGTGCTCCAAGGCTCTCTGCTTTGTCATTTGCTGCTTAACATTTTTTCAATGACTTTGATAATGGCATAGATGACATGCTTATCAAATGTTCAGATGACCAAATTCAGAGAGGGAAGCTAAAACACTGCAGAGTAATTTAGATGAAAAAAAAATACTGTGACAGGTTAGAAAATTTGGCTAAATCTGTATTGGTAGATAGGGCTTCCTTATGGGGAGGGGGTCCCTACAACTGTGAAGTCTCAGTCCTGTTCCAAAAGAATTGTTGTTAAATAAATATTCATTGTTTTTTAAAGTATTCAATATTTATCATTAATTTAGAATGTACAAAATTTCCTTGCTTGGGAACCCTTTACTGGGTCCACTTCAAGTCACCAAGTCACTAAGAACATCCTTTCCAGCTAGATCTGCTCCAGGTTCTTTGTTCTACATGTAATTAATTCATTAATAGTTAATGGATGGTAGGAACAAAAATTTCCAAATCATCTGTACCATTTACTACCTACTGAGAAGTTTACTTTCTATTTTATAGGTATGGCCTAAATCTTCCTAGCAATTAGATTGCTATTTATTGCTTTGGGATTGAGCAAAGTGAATATCTTCTATATATGAACTGCTGGGAGGTAAATTTTGTGACTATTTAATTTTACTGCCATGTCTCATATGCAAGTCTCTAATTATTTTGGACTTCTACAACAGTTTAGGATATATTTCCCAGCTTATGATGGGGGTTCAAAGTGATAGGAAACTGTTTTTGCTCCACAATGTCTTAATACCTGGTTAGGTTTGTCATGCCTTGACCTCTTAGGAAAGATCAGATCAGAGATGCAGTCCCTTCTACAACTTAATTCTCTTCTCATTTCCAGAGAAAGAAATAAAAGTATTGGGAAGTTAAATGTCTTGACCAAGGTTAAAAAGTAAGTCAGTTGGAACGTGGAAAAGAAACCAGTTTTCATGATCATATTTCAGGGTATTTGTCTGTGAGGCTGGGCTGTCTGCTTGTGGCTCACTCATTTTGTACTTTTCTTTCTCCTTGGTTTTGTTTAGCAGTAGAGTCGATACCCATCAGCTGTCAATGTCATGAATGCCATATAGGACTGTCTATGGAACTCTGCCTGCTGCTTAATCACAGCTAGTTCAATTGTTCTGTCATTGACTTCCTTGTATTCTTTGTTGAGTGTTTTTCTTTGTTAAGACAAAGTTTACCAGTAAAGTTTGTCTGTTAGCCTTTTATTCCTTTAACCCTGGAGTCATCTTTAACTCATTCTTCTCCTTTAGCCTCTGTATAAGTGAGAATTTACTTGGAGGAGTGAATTGAGCATTAAACTTGAAATTAGGAAGATAAAACATGAATTTAATCCTTCCTCAGATACCAGATATTTAACCTAAAGCTAGTCACTTAAACTCTTTAAGCCTGGTTCCTCATTTGTTAAATGGATATTATAATAACAGGCCCTACCCCACAGGGTTATTTAGTGCATCTAATGATATGTGTAAGCTCTTTGTAAATCTTAAACTACTTTCCAAATGTTAGGCATTATTATGTCTGGCCAGTCATTAAGTCCTATTATTTCTTCTTTTAAAGACCTCTCATATCTGTTCTTTCCTTTCAATTTGCTACTACCTCAGTCTTGGCTTAATCACCTTATTGATGAATTATTCTTAATAGCTTCTTAGAGTGTCCAGGCTTCTATTCATTTTTGTGCCAATTTGTCCTATATAAAAGTGACAGATCAACTAATGTTGATTTTGTTGTATCGATTCTATGTTAATAAGCTTATAATGATACCCCATTGCCTAGGTGGTGCAGTGAATGCCAAGCCTGCAGTCAGGAAGACCTGAGTTCAAATACAGCCTTATACACTTACTAAGCAAGTCACTGAACCCCATTTGCCTCAGTTTTCTCATCTATAAAATGGACTGAAGAAGGAAATGGTAAACCACTCTAGTATCTTTCCCCAGAGAAACCCAAATTGCCTCACCAAGAGTTGTACATAATGGAAAACAACTAAACAACAAAAACATTGCCCAATCCATTTCTGGTTGTTGTTTTTTAGTAGTTCATAATGAAAGCCTACCCTATCTGTCCAAATTTATTTCCCTCTAATTTCTATTTCAACCTGCTTTGAATACATATAACAATCATCTAAATTCTCTAGGCAATTCTTTAAGATTAAAAGTGGCAGAAAAGTTTGTCAGCCTACATTTGTAGAGGAAATTTCTAGAGGCTCCCTACACCTACAAAACCACAGGCTTGGTAACTATTCTATTTTCTATTCCTATCCTCTCTAAAAGTCACATGGATATTGAGATATAGGATTTCATTATTATTATTAATATTAAACATAAGTATGATAATAACAATAGTATTTTATATATTTGTTTTAACATCTACAAAGCATGTTTTATATATATATGTATATGTATGTATATATATATAATCTCATTTGATCCTCTCAAGAACCTTATTGAAGCAGGTGCTATTCTTACCCCCTTAAAAGTGAGGAAACTGAGACTTAGAGACTGTTATTTGCCCAGGATCTGACTCCACATCCAATATTCTTTTTTCTTATCACTGATACAGATTAAAATCAAAATTGGGCTGTATTTGCAACAATTGGATTTATAATGTCTTGTGACATTTGTTGCATTGTGTATATTAATCTTTATATCCACTACTTCTTGAGAGGTAAAACCATATCTTATATTTCTGTATTGCCATGGTAATCAACACAGTACTCAGCAAACAGAACATGCTTATTTCTTGATTGATCTTTTCTTATCTTTATGAGATATAATGGGTTTCTTTTAAACATTGTTGGAAACTGTAGAGAACTAGTGTTGATTAGGTTTCTATCTTCTCATCACTTTGATTCCATCATTGAACCTTCTCTGTTCTCCTCCAACCTGAGCAACTGTAGAATGCAGCCAGTGGTCCCTTAGCAGGAAGGGACCTCAGTCAAGGATAGGGTAGAAAATTAGATGAAACCAGGAAAGCCATGGAGAAGGAATAATTAAAAAAACTCCACACTATCATTTTTATGGCATTTTAAGGTTTGCAAAGCACTTAAAAATTTTATCACATTTTACATCACTGATCTCATCCCCACTTTATAGATGATGAAACTGAGGCAAAGATTATGTGTCTTTCCTAGGCTCACACAAGGCAATATCTAAATCCAAATTTGAACTCAAGACTTCTAACTCCAGTTTAGGTGTTCTATCTATTATGTCACCGGTGTCACACCATGCTGCCTTGACACTCAAAAATGAGGAAATAGTAAACTGAGCAGAGGTCTTTTCTAACTTAATGCTAAATGGAGAGGTAGATTCATGCCCCCTTCTTAAATCAGAGCATCTATTTATTTTGTACAATTTATATAGGTTTTTATCATCATTCTAGAGAGTTAAAAATCTGGGGAAATAGTTTCTGGAATATAGCTTTACAGAAGCTTAGAGGAATTCCAACATCTCCTGAATTGTCCAAGAGAAATTCAAGCAAGTTTTTTTTTTGTTCTAGATGAGCTTGTGCTATTTTTATATGCTTTATCAAATAATTTCTAGCTCAGTTGTTACCTATAAGAATGTGAAAGTTTATAGCCATTGCCCAGTCAATAAGAACGTTTAAACAGTGCTCCCCATGTTCAAAGTACTGTGCTAGGCACAGCTATGTTTTCATCCACATGGACACTCTAATCCAATCCAATTCAAGTCAATTTTATATGCATTTATCAAACACTTACTGTATGCCAGGCATTGTCCTAGGAACTGAGAATACAAGGATACAAGTGAAATAGTTCTTAACCTCGAGAAGCTTACTTTCTACAGGGGGAAACAATATTTCCATAGATTAGTCAATACAAATTCTATATGTGAGGGGAATAATCAATTAATTTGAAGGTTTTCCCAAACAACCTCTTGGGATTATATGGCATCAACCTTTGCTTGGAGGTACTTAAAACATAATTTTTCATGGAATGTGAGAATGCCCACTCGTACCATAATGACAGGGTTTCAGAAACTGAGACTGTCTCTAAATCATTTTGTGAATGAACTACATATTCCTATTGTCTATAAAAGTGAATTTAGGGGCCCAGCTTTTTATTGCTCTCTTGAAGCCTCTCTTTACCTTTTCCCCTTGTGTTTCCTTCCAGAATACTGTGCTTGAGTATTGGCATATAGAATGCTTCAAATTATGTATGGACTTGTTATACAAATTTCCTTGCCCAAATTGGAAGTATGAGGCTGAGATTAATGAAATTAAAAAGGCAGAGTAAGATTAGGGCTAGTAACATTTGTCAGAGACTCTTTATGTACATACACAGATGTTTGGACTTGACCAGAGGCAAATGAGAATAGAAAATTGAGTAGGAAGTGATGTAATTAAAATGGTATGTAAAGAAGAGGCAGGCATACCCATGATATCAGAAGAAAATTAGGTTGGCCTCCAGACTGGTGGGAGAACATCACTGAAGAAATATAAGAGAGGACAAAAAGACAGACTGATCTTATGGCAAGGATAAGGGATTGCGGGTATCCCAATACTGTTGGGGAAAGCAAGGAATGGCTTCTACATGTTGAGAGAATCCCTGTTGTGAACTTTTCTGAGGGCATGAATGAAAGCCCTACAAGTTGGACATGAATGAATAGTTTATGATTTTCAGCCTTGGAGAGGACTCCCAAAGTGATGACATCAGAGACTCATTTGACTGAGTCAAATGCATTCTTATGAGTTTTCTATGATCATAATTCCTTTTGTGTGTAGGAAATAAATACAAAAAAAAGGAAAAGACAGAATGGCTTACTGAATAGAGAATTGACCTAAAAGACAGAAAAACCTAGGTTCAAATCTCTCTATCCCTTTCAAACATGCTAGATATTTGACCATGGGCAAGTCCTTTTACCTGTCAGTGCTCTAGGTAACTCCTAAAGAGAACTCTCTAATTTGCAGAAAAAAGTGTATTGATAGTGGAAGTTCCTTAATGGGAGCTCTCTACACCAAGGAAATAATACATCTGTTTTTATTAAGAAATGTTATTTTTTTTTGCTGATTCATATATGACAGTTGAGAGAGGAGTTAAACTTGAGGGTGTGGGGGTCAATTATCAGGAAGCTGCAGCAGAAGGGTTTATTTATGTCTCAAAAAAGCTAAATGATTGAGGAAATGAAGAATAATGAAAATAGAAGAAAATGTCAAACCACTCCAGTATCTTTGCCAAGCAAATCCCAAATGAGGTCATGATGAGTTAGACATGATTGGAAAATGTTGGAACAGTAAAAATGGAGGTAAATGTTCCGTCCCACAGTTTAAAAAAAATCATTTTCTACAGTAGTACAGTGTTGTGTCCTAGTGGAAGACTGCATGATGGGCTGTATTAGGGCATCTATGAAAGAGTAGAAGTATACATCCAGCTTGAGTTAAGTACAAAACATTAAACTTTATTATGTTTGAGGTAAAATGTAATTGGAGATAGGGAATATAGGATTAATTCAAAAATAGTTTTATAGATTGGCCATGGGTATGGGCACTTTTTGAAGTATCTAAGAGCATAAGTGGCCTCTCATGTAAAACCCCTGGACAAATCTAAGTAAACACACATTTTGTGTTGGCTTGATGTTGAAATAACCATTTGTCTTTTGATGCACCCCTTAGAAGTAGCTGTACCTGAGTTTAGAGGTTAGGTGCTCCTTTTCTCTCTTTATCCCTCTATCCACTGACCCTAGAGACTTGATTCATTTTTCTTTCTGCTGTATATTGGGAAGACTGTGTTTGTTATTCTTCTGCTGCAACAGGGAATTTTTATTTTTATTTTATATTTTTGAGAAAATGGGTGCTTCCATTTCAGAGTGCAGTATTTATCTTTAGCAGACTGCAGGGAAATCATGTCACTGTTATTCGGCAGGATTTAAAAAAAAATAAAAGAAAAATGTTCAAAAGAATTCAAGGTGACAGCATCCACCTTCAACTTTCTGGGTGACTGCTATGCAAATACATTATCCAGTGGCCTTGAGTTGTAACAAGAATGAGAGTCAAGCCTCATCTATTAGTGCTACTGCAAATCTGCCATGGGAATAATAAAAAAAAGAACCTTTATAGTGTGAAAAGCCTAGTATTCTCCCACTTTAAAATATCAGATAATACATGTAAAAGCCTATTGGTCTCTCAATTTAGGAAATTTCTAACGAGATTGAAAATGTCTCTATTCCGACTAAGGGAACACTGTGACCTTATTCCTATAAAAATGAAGGGGTAGGAGGTGGGAGGAGTGAATAGATGTTGAGATGAATTACATATCTGTATTTGTCTATGCACTTTATAATCATTAGTCCTTTATAGCTGTTCTTTGGAAAGCTGAGAGATGATTATTTCAACATGTTGCATATATTATTCTCCTTTGATAAAGATGAAGATCCAAATATAGAAGAGAAACCATCCTTTAGAAAGAGTTACTTGATAAAGAGTCAGAATGTGAACCTGAGTATTTGGGTACCTGGCTCCTTTCCATATTTTGTCTTTTTCATTAGTGTATCCTTTTCGCTTATTAAAAATCTTGTATTTATTTTGTATATACTTATTTTGAGTGTACTTATCTATGTACCTTTTGTGTGTGTGTGTGTGTGTGTGTGTGTGTGTGTGTGTGTGTGTGTGTGTGTGTATATATATGTGTATATAAATATAGTCTCTTTTATAGAATCTAATCTTCTTAAAGGTTGGGACTACCACCTAGGGCAGTTCCTGATACATGCAGTTCAGTCATTTCATTTGTGTCTGACTTTTCATAACCCCATTTGGAGTTTTCTTGGCAAAGATACTGGAGTAGTTTGCCATTTCCTTCTTCAGCTCATTTCACAGATGATGAACTGAGGCAAACAGGATCAAATGGCTTGCCCAAGGTCACAAAGCTGGTAAATGCCTGAGGCCAGATTTGAACTCATGAAAACAAATCTTTTTGACTCCAGACCCAGTACTCTATCCACTGCACCACCTAGCTACATGTTAGGTAATTAATACAAGCTTGTTGATTGGTTACTTGGGATGATTGAAAGAGTGCTATTTAAGAAGTCAAACAATCCTCAAAGGCCCAGAATTTCTTGACCTGGGTCATACCTACCTATTAGTTCTCTGAGCCATCCCAGGATGCAATCCCAAAGCTATATACCAGAGTCACCTGAACAAGACCTAAATCTTTTAGCCTAGGGATAATCTTGGATCATTCCAGAGCTGTACCCAGAGCTACCTAGTATAGCTCAAAGATGCCATGCTTATCTAGAACCTCCAAGCACAGAGTCCTGTCAAAAGCCATCTGACCCTGAATTTTCCAGTATGGCCCATATCTATCTGGTCTGGGTTAGACAAGAGGATATAAAGTGTTTAGCCTGACACCTTGAGATCTGACCACTTTGATTCAAACACTTGGCCCAAACTCCCTGACATCTCTGCTCTCAGTTCTCTGACATATGATGAGAGAACTTTCTTGACACCAAAAGAAAGCTAAAGACACTCATTATAATGACCAATCTGATCTCAGAAAACAGATGATCAAACACACTTCCTTTTTTTTAATACCGAGACAGAAGAAAATTGGTGCATGGTGTTGTATAGCCTGTCAGATATAGTCATTTGTTGATAAGGGATATTGCAGTGTCAGAATAGAGTTCATGGGGAAATATGACAGTGATTTTTTAAAAGACCTCAATAAAACATTTAAAATAAATCAAATCTAAGCAGGGCTATGGGGAGACACAAAGAGATAGACAGAGACACCAAGAGACAGAGATAGAGAGACACACACACAGGAAGCTGTTTACTTTAGGATTTGGGGGAATTTGTTAACAAATACAGTTCTAAATGATCTAATTTCAACTGAGACCTCACTGTGTGCCATAGTGGTAATTCCACAACCTTCTCTCTCCTCAATGCTACCATGATAAGCTTGTTGCACAACTGATAATCTTTTTTTCTCCCTGAGAATATACTGAGAGAACAAAGGCCATTAGCATGCAATTTTTCTTACTATTTCAAAATTTAAAACTTCTTAGTTTTGTTCAGTGAAAGGAATGCTAAATCCAGAATCAGAGTAACTGAGATCAAATTCCTACTTTGTCACTTACTACCTATATGAATTTGAGAAAGTCCCTTAATGTCTTTGAGCCTCAGTTTCCTGACTTGTAAGGTTTGGAATGTATGAACTATACTCTTCTGATATTAGATCTGGGATCCTATGATCATCTGTTCTAGTATCTGAAGAAGTCTTTTCTTTTTAATTGTTAGTTAAATAAAAATTTCTGTTTAATTGTTAACTAATGTCTTTATTTGAGTCTTTGATCCCAACCCCTCCTGTGTGTTTATAGGAACTTACCCAAAAGATTATTCCTTCTTTATTTGTCTCTTTTATTAAATCCTTCTCTATCTGTTGGCTCCTTCTATGCTGCCCAAACACACAAATAAGTCTTCCCAATTTCTCAAAATCTTTTAAGTTACTTTAATGTTGTTCAAACTATCATTCGATAGCTTTCTTCTCTTTAAATTCCAAATTCTCAGAAAGATCCATTTATATTCACTACTTCCCCTTCTTCATCACCCATTCACTTCTCAGTTCCTCGCAATTTGTCTTCCAACCCCACCATTTCACTAAAATACCTCTCCTAGACATTACCATTTATTTCTTAACTGTTAAATCTCTGCCTCATATACCATGGTTTCTTTGTAGCATTTGACACTTGACTCCCTTTTCCTACAAGGTAGGAATTCTTGGCCTAGAGTCAATGAAATTTTTAGGGGGGGTAAGGCAAGGCAATAGGGGTTGTGACTTGCCCAAGGTCACACAGCTAGTAAGTGTCAAGTATCTGAGGTTGGATTTGAACTCAGGTCCTCCTGACTCCAGGTCAGTGTCACTTAGCTGCTCTGAACTTGTTTTTAAAAATATATTTTGATACCGATATTTCAACATGACTGGTTTTCTTTACAATCCTGTGTATTTTATTTTATGCATTCAAAAACATTATTCTGACAAGGGATTCATAGGTTTTTACCAGATTGTCGAAGGGGTCTATCATATAAAAAAGATTAATGACCCTTAGATTGCAAGAAGTCTCTCCTTCTTTGGCTTTCATGAAACTCCTGTTTCCTGGTTTTCTCCTGTCTGTCTAACTTTCTTCTCAGTCTCCTTTTCATTATCCAGAGTCTGTTCCCTAACCAGGCATATCCAAGGCTCTCTCTTAGGCCCTCTTCTCTATATATCTTCTTTCCTTTTAGGGATTTCATAAACTCCCATGTGTTCAATTACCAGCTCTATAAAGAGGCTTGCAATCATATTTTTCCACTTTTATACAAGTAGTCTTGAATGTCTAGAATGACCTCCCTCCTCATCTCTACCTCTCAGAATTCTAATCTTATTTCAAAGCTCAATATAAGATTCTCCAAGGGGAGATGGGGGCTCAGAGAATCTTGTTACATGAGGAATGTGACTGAGAATATCTCTGAGAGGGGTCTGCAAGAACTGCAGATGAGTGCTACATCTCTGTCAGATTGAGGATTATGAATTCAGACTGTCTATATAGATTTTTACTGGGAGGGAAAAGACTGAATAGGATTACCTTATAGGTAGATAATGTAATCCTCATTTTGCAGATGGAGAAAATGAATAATAGAGTTTAAAAGATTCAGTAACTATACTAAAAAGCTACTCTAAGACTGAGATAGAACTCAGACTTTGAGCCTCTAATTACCTTCCCAGCATTCCTTCCACAGGCTTTCCTGGAGAACAAAATCTGATTTGAGATGAAAGATAAACACAAACATATTTTTGCTATTTATTAGAGCAACTCACCGAATAGGGAAAATGCCAAAGGGTATGGAAAATATTTTTTTATATTTTCAGTGTTATTATTCAGGTTTTTCAATTAAAATTTTAAAGTCAACTTGAAGCAATACTTTTCAAGAATTTCCTTCCTTCTTTTCTTTTTTCTCTATTTATTACCTTCTACATACTGATGGGCATATAAAAGAGACGTTCCTGTCCTCTGATAACTTGCAATCTATCTGCATAGACAAGACTAACCCAGGAAACAGTTAAATTACAAGACAGCAGCGTATATAATGAAGTACCATAGTGAATGATGCAGGCAGATGTTAGATAATTTCTGAGCCCAGAGACTGGGGCTGAAGAATACAACTGAAGCTTTTTGGAAGATCTCACCCTTGAGTGGTTCTTGGAAAGGTCAGATTTGAATAGTTGAAAGCAAGGGAGAAGGACATTTCTCCTAGATTTTCTGAACCATCTGTCTTTATAAGGAACATTCCTTAAGCTTCCCAAGCTTTCATTCAATGAATGGATCTAAGCATTTGAGAAAAAAATGCCACATACTATTGTCCTCTTCTCCCAGGGAATCACTATCATGAAATGCAAAGGAAGAATTTATAAAAGTTTTAATTTTTACAAAGTTCAAATTCAACAGAGTGGACTTAAGTCTTACATTATATACATGCAAAAACTCCCTGTGGGGAAAATACCACTCAAATGTTAAGTTATTTTGAAATATCATAAATTACATATCACTATTTATAAAACACAAGCAAATGATATCACTACAACTGTTTGTTGATCCTAATAACCACCAGGAAAGTGTCCTAAATAAGTAACACAGAAAAGAGGCTTTCAACCCACGAACTGAGCCTCATTGGTATTATAAGCTGTACTCCAGCTGCTTTCATTTAAAACACACACACACACACACACACACACACACACACACACACACACTCAAAAAAAAATCTATGTAACCATACTCTATACATAGAATTCAATTACTGAGCATATTAGTTCTGATTTTGACAAATAGCTGTATTCTGATAATTACTTTTCAGCATCTAAAGGAGAGGTCTGAGAATACAGACCTACTTTTGTAAGCTTCCATGACATTGAAAATGAGCCCAAAGGTCTCTGTTTGGAGGAAACAAAGAATAACCGATACAATATATTTTGTTCTACATTTACAAATTTAAATTTAAACATAAATGGAGAACCTGCTCATTGACATTAACTTTTTTTTTTCTTGAATACAAACAAGATGACTCTCTAGACTTTAATTTCATCATGCTTGATCTCTAATTATAGGAACTAAATAAACAGTTAAGCTGTATGTTTGAAAGCACTTATCTCTTCTTTGGAATTAAAAATGTACTTGTCTTGGTGGGGATTCAAACATGGGACCATGCCATATTATATTGATACTACTACTGCTTCACTAGCATATTCCCTTGTGCTGGCTCTTTTTGAAGAGAACTGTAGTTGGAAAGTGAAATATAACAGAACTAAAGTCATTAGGTTATTTTTCAGCCCATAACATGTTCTATCAAATCAGATGCAAGTGCCTCATCATGAATTCCCTCCCTAGTCAAAGATCTTAGACAGGCAGCAAGATAGTGGTTAGAGCACTGGGCCTGAAGTCAGGAAGATGTGAGATCTAATTTGGCCTAAGACACTTAGCAGCTGTATGACCTTGGATAAGTTTTCTCACTGTTTGGATCTGTTTTCTCAAATGTAAAATGGGGATCATAATAGTATCTATCTCACAAGATAGTCTGAGGATTAAATGAAAGAATAGATCACAATTCCTCCACACATTCATGCAATCTGCATCCGAAAATATGTAACTTTCTCCTTACTGGTGGACATCAGTGCCCGACATCTCTGTGAGGGATAGGGCAGAGTTGGGAAGAGGGGAGATGCAAATTCTTCCGTTTCTTCCTTGCTCTTCATTCTCTTCTTTTCAGACACTTCTGCCTTCCAGAAGATAAAAGATACCAACCTGATTTCAGGTTGAAAGAATGAAAGGAGAAAAGATTCTTGGAAGAAACTGACATGAAAGGAAATAGTAGTTTCCATCATGTTCCTTTCCATAGCTTACTACTATAGAGAATTCTGGGAACGTCACCTTTTGGTGAGATTTGGGACTCTCTCTCTCTCTCTCTGTCTCTCTCTCTCTCTCTCTCTCTCTCTCTTCCTCTCTCTGTCTCTGTCTCTGTCTCTCTCTGTCTCTCTCTCTCTGTCTGCCTCTCCCTCCCTCCTTCCTTCCCTTTCTCCCCCTTTTTTCTCTCCATTGAACTGAATTCTCTGGCTCCCAATGGGAACAATATAATATACTCAGTGTAATCTGGTATATATTCTTATACATATATAAATATGCATATATATATGTAAGTGTGTGTGTGTGTGTGTGTGTACTTTCTCTGATTTCACTTTTACTATTGACTTAGATAGGTGGGCTTCTTTGTTACTTGCTATGTGTATTCATTATAGAATTCATATTTGGTGGGATAGAGTCAAGTCTTGAATAAAAACCTTGGGTCCTCCTTTCCCTACAATGAACTGCAAACAATAGTTAACTTGAATCTGAAAACTATATTCTCTAGTCTTAAAGATATAATTCTACCTTGATAACTCCTCCTGCTTAAAAGACCAGAGGGATCAAGATTCTGGCTGTAGCCTCCTGATGCATCTCCTAGCAGGAAGTAAAGACTTCCTTGAGAAAGAGTGGCGGAACAAGAGGTAGAGATATCAATTCTGTATTCCTTCATGTAACATGACAACACCTTTATGCTACATATAAGAGACAGCTTCACTATATTTGTATTTATCTATAAATCATAGGATCACAGTTTTAGGCCTAGAAGGCGTTAAGTCTACTCTCTCTCTGAAGGAAAAAAAAGAGAGAGAGAACATGAATTTCTTAGAAGGTACTTCTCAAAATCATTCAGAGATTACTTATTTTCAATTCCCATCTTTGTCATTTACTATCTATCTATCTGTCTATCTATCTATCTATCTATCTATCTATCTATCTATCTATCCATCTATCTATCTACCTATGTGACCTTGGACAATCCACAAACTTTCTGAGTCTTAGTTTTCTCATCTGAACAGGGATAGGGTTAGGACTGTATAGGTTCCAATGTTTCTTCTAGCCAAAAGTCTATGGCTGAAATCTTATAGCAATGAAGTGAAAGGCAAAGGCTATTTCCTAGTCGAGTAATAATGTTTTTATTCAATGAGTTTGAGTTAAACTTGACATTTGGCATTGTCCACACTCAAAGAGTGAAAACACTGAATGTTATTAAATAGTCCTCATTGCTTTTTTGAACTTAGGCTGAGAACATTGAGGCATTTTAAGGTTACAATGCGCAGGTACTATAACTTAAAAGAATAATAAACTATGTTGCTACTTCTTATCCAAAGAAGGTGATCATTTTGAGAATCACATATGCAAAATCATGAGTTTAGGACTGATTTGGAACCTCTAATTTCTGCCGTGTTTTCTTTTCTTCCTATTGGTCTCTTACCAATATTTATTCCTTCTTGGCATGGGAAATGTTTGTTTTCTTGCTGTTCCTTGAACTTTGCCATTTGCTTTATCTTTATGTATGCTTCCCCCTCATGTTTGTAATGTATTTCCTATTTATCTCAGCCTGTCAAAATCCTTGGATTTCTTTAAGGTTAATTCAAGTGCCTCATCTTTCAAGAAGGCTTTTCTGTTCTCCACTATATTGTTTTTTTATAATCTGGCCATCCTCAACTCACCTTGTATTTATTTATCTTTATGAATGTTTTATCTTTTTCCCAAGGGCAGAGATTGGTATATTTTTGTTTTTATGTCTTTAAATTTCCAAATCTTACTCCAAGCCTTACCTGTATTAGACATTTAATATATGCCTGTGTAATTGTTTGGTGAAGTGATTTTCCTCAAATGGAGATCAGATATTCCTGATTGATATTGTGCATTCTATTACAAATAACAATTTCTTAGTATTTTGGAATGATGGTTTTGAGTGTTTCTTGACTATGCTTTAGAACCTTAGTTCTTGTGTATTTGTCCTGTCTGAATAATAATTGTTGCTTGGCAATTCGTTCATTCTTTTTGAAGGCAGGGGATGTTTTCTTTTTCACATTTCTATTTCTGTCACATTAAGAATTTAATAAATGAGTATCAAATTGAATTGTTATTAACAACTTTTTAGAATTTACTGTGCACAGGGCATTGTGCTATCTGTCTAAAATAAATTTATGTCATGTTACCTGTCCAACACTCCTGACTCGAATTTGGTTTTAATACTAAAGATACTAAAACAGAATTAATCTTTGTGGTTGGGAAAATGTGATATGTAAATATACTTTATAAGTTGGGACAGTAGAAGATTATTTCCTGACTGTAATGGTCAGAGAAGGTCTAGCCCTATCCCCCTGGGTTGTTGTGGGCAAAGATTTTTAAAAACCAAATGTGCTAAATAAATATGAGCTAATTGCATGTGAAAAGGAATATGACTGAGTAGGAAGAGAGCTTTACATAGGGCCAAGAGTCTTGGGTTTGAATTCTAGGTCTGATATTACCTACCTACTTTCCTGAAGTCCTTTAGAAACCTTAGAAAAATAGAGAATATTGCCTATTATTTTATTATCCCTAGAAAGAACCTTAGAGATGACGTCATCTAACTCTCTCATTTTAAACACGAGAAAAGTGAGACCCAAGAGATTTAGTGCTCAAGATAAAATGACTCAACTTGTAAATAGCAAAGTTGGGATTGAAATCCCAGTTTTCTGACCCTAAATTTAATGCTACTCTTCAGTACAGCACATTGACTCTATGCTGTTTGCCCCTCCAGCAAACTAGAGAACCTCCATAGAGCATTATTTTTTCCCAAATATAAAAGACCCACCCTGGAAAAATTATTTTTAAATTTCTGAAATCAATTAATTAAATTAATAAATACAAATAATTCATTATATATATTTTAACATGTCTAGAAAGATAGAGTAGCCACACTTGTATTCACTTTTCTGATCTTTTCCAGCATAGAACACTTTCAGAGAAAGGACCAGAAAACAAAGGGAGATGAGAAATGGTAGGCCAAAGATGTAGCTTCCATGATGTGAGAGTCTCATGGGGGGTGGCTGCTGCCCTGGTTACACAATGCTATTAGTCACATGCTAATGACAAGATTCTCAGTGACCACTTCAATGATGGGGGGGGGGGGAGGAAGGAAGGGGAAAGGCAGTCATTTAGTCTGATAATGCTTTCCCAATGTTGAAAAGCTTATCCCTACACCAGTATCAAGGGTTTTTATTGCATTATCAATCATGGCAGTAAAGAAAAGTTTGAACAGTACAAGACACACTCTATTCTCTGAAATGAGAAATGGATCCAACAGAGTACTGTCCATGCTGAATCCCCCAGTGATTCTATCATACAGCTGATTTACAGTGTTAGTGAACAGAGCTGCAAGACTAAAGAACAAATGCAAACTGGACATATCTTCCCTCTCCTATTCAGAGGCTATTTCCCTGTCCTTTCTCCCTATACTCTCTATTAAACAGAAAAGAAATGAGTTTTCAGTGGAGCAGAGGTGCTACAACTAACCTGGCAGAGAAATGCTATAATGTTACACAGGGCAGTGAGTTTATTCCATTGAGGATAGATTGAATAGGCCATTGATTCAGTTATACCCCTTATAAATGAAGGGGACCAGACATGTTGCTTTGTTCTCAGTATACTTCAATCATACGCAGAATTCCATTTGGTTTCAAAGAGAACATTATTGGTAAAATGGCTTTTCAGGATTCAAAAATAAACTAAAAACAAAACTCGGATCCTTATCCAAAAGATATTATGAGTCATCACTAGTCAATGACTTGAAAAACACTTGAAAGTCTATCTTTACTATTTTAATAGGTATTATTGCTACTACAGGGCAGCTAGGTAGTGTTGCATATAGACTGTTGGGGCTTGAATCAAGAAGACCTGAGTTCAAATTTGGCTTCAGACACTTAATAACTGTGTGACCTTAAGCAAGTCACTTAACCATGTTTGCCTCAGTTTCATCATGTATAACATGAACTGGAGAAGGAAATGGCAAACCACTCTGGTATCTTTGCCAAGAAAACCCCAAATTGAGTCATGAAGAGTTGGAAATGACTGAAAACTGAATAACAACATAGGTACTACAAATATTCATATAGGTCATAGCCAACAATACACTTTAATTTTCCCTTGTGAAGATGTCAGGATAGTTTCACCCCAAATCCTCACTTTTCCAGAGGAGCTCCATTCAAAAATTGAAAGAGATAATATTAACTGTATTCTTCAGATAAATAATGAGGCACACAGACAGAATTTGCTTGGTATAGCTGAAAGAACCCTAGATAGAGAGTATACCTGCATTTTAGATCTAGTTTTGCTATTAATTAGTTCTGCAACTTTGGGCAAGTCACTTAGACTTTACTTATCTTATTTTTTCTTATCTGTAATATGATGGAGATAGACTAAATGTTACATAGGGCCTCTTTGAGATGGATGTGACTATAGCAGAGGTGGGGAACCTATGGTCTCGAGGCCAAATGTGGCCTTTTAGATACTAAAGTGTGGCCTTTTGACTGAGTCCAAGTTTTACAGAACAAATTCTTTTATTAAGGATTTTTTTCTGTGAAGTTTGGATTCAGTCAAAGGGCCACACTGAGAACCTAGAGGGTCACATATGGCCTTGAGGCCACAAGTTCCCCACCCCTGGTCTATAACCTTCAACATAGTCCTTTGAAAGTTGCTAGTTACTCTGTGGGTCAGCATCGATTCAAGTCCATAGGTCATAAGCTCCCATTCAATGTTAACTTTTATATGATCAAAGCGGGTCATAAAGAAATTCAAATCAAATTATGTTTGATTGAACAGTATTTTGAGGTAAATAACAAGGAAAAATACCCTACCCTGCCTTCTTTAAACTGAGGCATACTCTACTAGAGAGTCCCAAAACACTGGTCAGAGAAGGAATATTCCTACTCGTACCACTCATACCCCTAGGATTGTGTTTTAATTAGAACACTTTACTACTTCCAAAGCTTCCATTTGCTGCTTCTCTGAAAGGCCATTGCTACTATCTGCTGTTTCATCACTGAATTTTTTCTATTGAAATGTTTATTTCACCTCAGGAATTATTTATAAATCTTTTTGGAAATGACCTGTGGCTATTTTACTCATAGCCACACCTAGTCAATATAGCACAGAACTCTTCAAGCCAAATTTGCCTTTGACAATCTCTCTCCTCTTGACTGGGAATTCAACTCCAGCCTTTTGATCTTTGAGTTAGGGTGAGCAAATCACTTTTAGTTCTCATCATATTTATGGCAACTAGCATCATGGTTATTTAAATTGCTCTGGAGCATCATTTAGCAATACTGGGTGGTGGGAGTGATGCAGCTGACACCTCTTGCCCTATATCCCTATGGTTATTTCTATTTTTTTGTCCTTTTCACATGTAAAATCATATTATTTTGATGATTACATGAGTCATCTAAAATTACACATTCACTCAGTAGCAGAACTGAGATTTGAACTTAGTTCTTTTGATTCCCAAATCATTGTTCTTTCTATAAGATACTACTATTTTCAAATTGGAGGTTCCTCTCTTTGTTTTTAGATGCCTCTGCTCCACAAATTTAAATGCAGGGCAGACTATAGGAGAAGAAATTACATTTCTCTGTAATAATAAACTGAAGATGACTATTAAAAACACCCAGGTCGGGGCGGCTAGGTGGCTCAGTGAATAGAGCGCCGGCCCTGGAATCAGAAGGACCTGAGTTAGGAGCCGGCCTCCGACACTTAATCCGCACAAACAAAAACCTAGCCGTGTAACCTTGGGCAAGTTACTTAACCCCAATTGCCCTAAAGGGGCGGCTAGGTGGCGCAGTGAGTAAGAGCGCTGGCCTCGGAGTTTGGATGACCCGAGATCAGATCCGGCCTCAGAAAATGAGCACCCACGTATAAATAATGACTAGCCGTGTAACCTTGAGCAAGTTACTTAACCCCAATTGCTTAAAAAAAAAAAAAACCACCCAGGTCAACATACACATCCCCCAAATTCTCCTTTACATATATTCGTCTAGTGACACTGTGAGGAAGGTTTTACATCATTCCAGATATATATATGATATTGGTCCTGGGTCTTTCTAGCTGAAGCAAGGATAAGTTCAATTCAATTCAAAAATATTTACAAAGTCCTGACCATGTGCAAGGCACAGTATTACGTGCTGAGGACACTGAGGCAAAAATCAAATAGTCCTTGCCAGCAAGGGGTGTGCATTAGTAGGAAGATGGTAAATCTAAGATAATACGAAGAGGGAGATGTATAGGGACTAGATCAATGGATGATTTCATTATATGAAAGTGGATGGATGGATGAATGAATAAAAAGCATTGATCAAGTACTTAACTGTGTATAAAGCTCTGTTCTGAGCATTGAGAACACAAATAAAAGAGTAAGCTAGTCCCTCTTTTCAGGGAGCTCATATTCTAATGGGGGAGACGACACATAGAAAGTTTTATCTGAAAATTAGATAGAAAGGTCCTGTGGTTTTTAGGGTGCACCAACAAAGTACATGACAATATATCTTCTTTAATTTCATTTCTACTGATAAAATAGTATCAGTTTATGGTGTTGAACCATTTAACAGTGCCAAGGACTTTGGCAGCAAGATTTTCAATTACTTGATTGTGAACAGGTATAGCTCTAGCACCTGTGGAAGCAGTTGCCAAACTCCATTTCCCCAAGCGCTGCTTTCCTGAATGATGGCTGAGATGGAAACATGATTGATAGTATGTGAGGTGCAACTCCCAACATTGTGGATTACTCATAGATGACATTTGTTCACCAGTTGCTATTGATGATGGTAAGAAGATGGGCCTCTCTTTTGTGGCAATTGTTCCTTTCAATGTTGGCTACAAGTTCCCAGGCTGTAAGAAGAGCTTGAAGTCTGAGGGAGGAGCACTGATACTCCCAAGTATCCTTAGGTTTTGTTAAAAAAAAAGAGAGAGTAGTATTTCTTCTGGTATAGTCTACTCTGTATTTATATTTGTGGTGAAGAGAGAGAGAGAGAGAGAGAGAGAGAGAGAGAGAGAGAGAGAGAGAGAGAGAGAGAGAGAATTTCAGTGATAAGGAAATGAGAAAAGGGTTCACAGAGGAAAGAAGCCCCTGAGCTGAGCCTTCAAAGAAAATAGGAAATAAATAATAAATGAATCATCAGGGGCAAATTTGAAAATCTCTGCATGTGCCTGAATTTATTCACCTAAATTAATTCATCTAGGTGTCCCCACACTTCAGAAAATTGTGATGATGGACAAAATAATTCTGGTGAAGAATGAAAGCATCAAGTAAAGTACTATAGATTTAGCATGTTTTTTTTCTCCATAGAGATGTGATTGCAGCAAAAGAGTTGTAATCAATAGATGCTTACCATTACTTTCCCTACTATAAATAATTGATTGCTAAAACAGAGGGTCACATCACTGTCACCTTTATTGCTAGTTGGGGCTTTGTTTCCAACTTAACATATAAATTATTGCCCCATGACCTTTCACTAAATCTAGTTCTATGGTTTAGCAGTATGGGAAATTCACTGCAAACTTGGATAAGGCTATTTCTTAACCACAGGGCTTTGAGTTGGCTGTCTGACTACTTTAATTGTCACTGTAATTGATTTTACCTTTGACTTGGCATGGTGTTTCTTTGTAATTTGTAGATGATTAATGACCATCCTCTGGTTATCTCTGTTCGGCAAGGCCTCAGGCAGAGATCAAGCAATTGGTTTGTCTTGACTCTACCTTTCTTAAAAGGCTTCAAAACCTGTTTGGATCAAATTTGTCAAAGGACAGAAAAAAAGATCTTATGCATTTCAGCTTGAATGTCTCTGCGATGAAAAGGCTGAAGGTCAAAGTTAAGTTGAAACATAAGCAAATGTTGACTAATTTCCCCTCTCATATCAAGTCTTTGCCGGCAGTGGAAAATCAATTATGTATTCAATGCTTTCAATTTTTACAAGACCCTTGTCAAGATACTAGCTCTAGAAACATGGAAGTTTCTGAAGACTGTAATACCCAAAGAGACATATTATATTTAGGTATTCAATGCAACCAATTAAGCAAGTATTCATTAAGTGCCTAAGTCAAAGTAGCAAAGTATATAAGGTACTTTGCTAGACACCAGGGACCTAAGTATGATCTATCTACCTATCTCTCTCTCTCTCTCTCTCTCTCTCTCTCTCTCTCTCTCTCTCTCTCTGTTTATACATACACACATATACAAATACATATGTATGTATGTATACACACACACACACACACACACACACACACACACACACACATATATATCAGTCCCTGCATTCAAGGAGCTTACCATGTAGAGTAATAAGATTTTATCTTCTAGGTCACTATTGTTTAGAGAAATGCAACTTAAAAGAACTATGAGGCACTACCTCACATCTATCAGACTGGCTAATATGACAGAAAAAGAAAATGACATATGTTGGAGGGGATAGGGGAAAACTAGGACATTAATGCTCTTTTAGTGGGGTCGTGAAATGATCCAACCATTCTGGAGAACAATTTGGAACTATGCCCAAAGGACTACAGAACCACATACCTGCTGATGCAGCAAGACTACTGCTAGGTCTGTATCTCAAAGAAATAAAAGAAAAAGGAGAAAGGACCTATTTATATTAAAAATATTTATAGCAGCTCTTTTTGTGGTTGCTATGGTTTGGAAATCAAAGGGATGCCTGTCAATCGGGGAATAGCTGAACAAACTGTGGTACATGATTGTGATGGAATAGTATTTAGCTATAAAAAATGACAAGATGATTTTGGAAAAACCTGGAAATTCTTACATGAACTGATACAAAGTGAAGCAAGCAGAATCAGGAGAATTTTGTAGATAGTAACAGCAATTGTTTTGATGAAGAGCTGGGGATGACTTAGTTATTCTCACCAATAGAGTGATCCAAGACAATCCCGAAGGATTAATGAGGAAGCATACTATAAGTCTCCAAACAAAGAAGTGATATTGTTTGAATACAGACAGAAGCATACTATTTTCACTTTCTTGATCTTTTGTGGGTTTTTGTCTATTTTCTTTTACAACATGACTAATTTAAAAATATGTTTTTCATGATTGCACATGTATAACCTATATCAAATTGCTTGCAATCTCAAGGAAGGGGAAGTATGGTAGCTAGGTGGCACAGTGAATAGGGCCCCGGCCCTGGAGTCAGGAGGACCTGAGTTCAAATCCGGCCTCAGACACTTCACACATAAACTAGCTGTGTGACCTTGGGCAGGTCACTTAACTCCAATTGCCCTACCTTCCCCCCTCTAAAGAAAATATGAAGGGGAAGTGAAAGGAAGGAAAGGGACAGAATTTGAAATTCAAAAAAAAAAAAAGAATGTTCAAATGGTTTTTACATAGAATTGAGAACAAATAAAATATTCAAAAAATAGAATAATAGGATTTTAGAGTAGCATACATGTCTTATTCATTCTACCCCAATATGTCTCTTGCATGTACTTACTTCAATGTAAGATGAAAGAGTTAAACCAGATCATATCTCAGAGAATCATAGATATAGAATAAGGAGAAACTTTAAGGTCATCCAGTACAATATATTTATTTTACAAATGAATAGCCTGAACTCCAGAGAAGGGCAAGTGAAAAATGGGATAAGAATGAGGGGTATGTACAAGTAACATGTATACATAAATAACTAATAAAATTATATTGTGATGAATTAACTATTTTTATTTAATTAATATTAATATAATTTTTATTAACTGCAATTGGCATGCAGGATGCAAAGATAAACACGGGGGAATACTTTTCCTCCAGGTATTTATGTACATTCCACTTGGGAGGATGTAATATGTTCAAAAAGGAATACATTTAGAACATATTTTTATATTATATGTATATATAAATACAACATATATATATGTAAATACAAAGTAATTTAGAAGAAACACAAAAAAGCTTTCAAGGGTAGTAACACTTGAATTAATCCTTAAAAGGAGCTAGGGTCTTCAGAAGGCAGATGTAAGGAAGGAAAACATTTGAAAAAGAGAATGTTGTATTTTTGAAATAAGAAAGGAGGCCAACTTTGCTAGAATATAGAGTGCATAAAGGATAGTAATATATAATTAGCCTGGTAAGCTAGAGTGGAGGTAGATTGTGAAGAACTTTAAATTCCACACCAAAAATTTCTATTTTATCATAGAGTTAAGAGGGAAGAAATTTCTTCATCAGGAGACAGCTATACTCAGATCTGTGTTTTAGGAATATCAACTTTGCTGCTGTGTGGAAGACAAGCTGGAAAGAGGAGGTGTCAGCTGCAGTGAAAATTACTAGAAGATTATCGTTAGAGAGGATAAGATTTTGAATTACAGTGAATAGAAGGTAGGGGATGAATAATGGGACAACATACCAAAACTTCGTGGGATGTAGCAAAAGCAGTTCTTAGGGGAAGTTTTATATCCCTGAATGCATACATGAATGAGAAAATGGAGGTCAATAAATTGGGCATGCAACTGAAAAAGCTAGAAAAAGAACAAATTGAAAATCCCCAATTAAATACTAAATTAGAAATACTGAAATCCAAAGGAGAGATTAATAAAATTGAAATTAAGAAAACTATTGAATTAATAAATAAAACCAAAGTTGGTTTTATTAAAAACAAAAAACAATAAAATTGATTGACCTTTAGTCAATATGATAAAAAAGAAAGAAGAAAACGAAGTTACAAATATCAAAAATGAAAAGGGTGAATCTACCTCAAATGAAGAGGAAACCAAAACAATACTTAAGAATTATTTTTGCTCAGTTGAATGCGCATAAATTTGACAATCTTAGTGAAATGAATGAATATTTACAAAAATGTAAATTGCTTAGTTTAATTGAAGAGGAAAAAGAAATTGAACAAGCCATCAATGAACTCCCTAGGAAAAAATCTCCAGGGCCATATGGATTTAGTAGTGAATTCTATCAAACATGTAAAGAATGATTGATTCCAATAATTTACAAACTATTTGGGAAAATTGGAGAAGAAGGAGTCCTACCAAATTCTTTTTATGACACAAATATGGTACTGATAACCTAAATCAGGAAGAGACAAAATGGAGAAAGAAAATTATAGACCAATTTCCTCATGAATATGAATGCAAAAATTTTAAATAAAACATTAGCAAAAAGACTACAGCAATTCATCATGAGAATAATATACTTTGATCATGTAGGATTTATTCCAGGAATGCAAGGATGGTTCAATACTGGGAAAACTATCAGTATAATTGATCACATCAACAACAAAACTAGCAGAAACCATATGATTATCTCAATAGATGCAAAAAAGGCTTTTGACAATATACCACACCCATTGCTATTAAAAACACTAAAAAGTATAGGAATAAATGGAGCCTTCCTTAAAATAGTAGATAGCATCTATTTAAAACCATCAGCAAGTATTATATATAATAAGGATAAGCTAGAAGCATTTCTGATATGATCAGGGGTGAAACAAGGATGTTCATTATCACCCCTGTTATTCAGTTTGGTAGTAGAAATGTTAGCAGTAGCAATAAGAAAAGAAACAGAAATTGGAGGAATCAAATTAGGTAAAGGAGAGACTAAACTATCATTCTTTGCAGATGATATAATGATATACTTAGACAATCCTAGAGACAATAAATAAATTTGACAAAGCTGCAGGATATAAAATGAACCCACATATCTCTCATGAAATTCAACAGCAAGAGATAGAAAAAAAATCCCATTTAAAATTACTGTAGACATTATAAAATATTTGGGAAGCTACCTGCCAAAAGAAACCCAGGACCTATATGATCACAACTGCAAAACACTTCTCACACAAATAAAGTCAGATCTAACTAACTGGAAAAATATCAATTGCTCGTGGCTAGGTCGAGCTAATATAATAAAAATGACAATTTTACCCAAACTAAATTATATATTTAGTGCCATACCAATCAATTCACCAAAAAACTACTTTATAGAGCTAGAAAAAATAGTAACAAAATTCATTTGGAAGAACAAACGGTCCAGAATATCAAGGGAATTAATGAAAAGAAATGCTAGGGAAGGTGGACTAGGTATATCAGATTTTAATCTGTATTATACAGCAGCAGTCATCAAAAGTGCTTGGTACTAGATGAGGAATAGAATAGTGGATCAATGGAATAGTTTGGGATCACGAGATTCAGCAATGAGTATAGTAATCTATTATTTGATAAACCCAGACCCCAGTTTTTGGGATAAGAATGCACTATTTGAGAAAAACTGCTGGGAAAACTGGAATATAGTATGGCAGAAACTGGGCATAGACCATTATTTACCATGATATACCCAAATCTAGTCTAAATGGGTGCATGATCAAGGCATAAATGATGATATTGTAAGCAATCCCAAAAAGCAATGAATAGTTTACCTGTCAGATTTGTGGAGAGGGGAAGACTTTATGGCCAAACGAGAATTAGAGAATGTTATGAAATGCAAAATGGATAGTTTTTTTAAAATTTTTAAACAAATGCTTTATTAACTTCTGTTTTACATCATTCATTTCCACCAGATTTTGAGTTACAATCACTTCCCCCACATTATTCCCCTACCCAACCTCCCAGAATATCAGTCCCACAAGATATTGCTTCCTCCAATCTGCTCTCTGCCATACCTTCTCCCATACCCCCATCAACTTTTCCATTAGAGGAAGGTGAATCTTTGTGTCCCAATGCCTGCACATCTTATCTCCCTATTACAAGCAAAAGAGTATTAATAAAAGTATTTATATATATTTGAAACATTTAATGTTAAGACCTCGAATTTCAGATCCATTTCCTTCCTCCCTTGTCACCCATTCCCTCTGGGGAGATAAGTAATTCAGTATATGTTGTACCTGTCTAGCTATGCAAGACATTATCATAGTAGATATATTGTACAAGGCTGCTTATAATTCCCTCCCACTCATCCCACCCCCCACCTGGTCCATTCCCTACATGATCCTGTCCCTCTTCTATAGTGGGTACTTCCAACCTCCCCTCCCCCAAGGATGCCCTCCCATCCATCATCCCTCCTCTCATCCCCCTTCCCCCTATCCTGCTGCAGGTTGAGATATCCCATTTAGTATGTATGTCATTCTCTCCCTGAACCAAATTCAATGAGAATGTGGTTTTGCCTTTTTAGCCTTTCTATTCTCCCCCTCCCTTGCAACCACTTCCCCTTGCTTCTTCTACATGGGATAGTTTACCCTACCCCGTCTCTCCCCATCTCCTCTTGCCACTTTCCTATCTCACATCATAATTTCATCCCTTGAGTATTCTCCTTTCCCAACAAATTCAACCTATGCCCTCTATCCATATATAACTGTAACCATATACACACACATTCACATATATATTCATATGACCACACACCCTTCTTCCATTATTTTCATAGTGAGAAAGATATCATCAGTCACAACTATTGCTTTTCCATATAGGAATGTAAATAGTTCAACTTTGATAAGTTCCTTTTGATTTCTTTTCCCTGATTACCTTCTCAGGCATCTCTTCCTTCTTGTGTCTGGATGTCAAATTTTCTATTCAATTTTGTTTTTTTCCTCAAGAATGCTTGAAAGTCCTCTATTCCACTGAATGACCATATTTTCCCCTGAAACAAAATACTCAGTTTTGCTGGGTAGGTGACCCTTGGGTTCATTCCCAGTTCTTTTGCCCTCTGGAATATCATATTCCATGCCCTTCGATCCCTCAGTGTAGAAGCTGCCAGGTCCTGGGCTATTCTGATTGTGTTTCCACAATATTGAAATTGTTTCTTCCTGGCTGCTTGTAGTATTTTCTCCTTGATCTGGGGATTCTGGAACCTAGCTATAATATTCCTGGGAGTTTTCTTTTTGGGATCTTTTTCAGGAGGTGATCTGTGGATTCTTTCAACCTCTATTTTGCCCTCTGGATCTAAAACATCAGGGCAGTTTTCCTTGAGAATTTCTTGAAGGGTGATTTCTAGGTTCTTTCTTTGATCATGGCTTTCAGGTAGTCCAATAATTTTTAAATTGTCTCTCCTGGATCTATTTTCCAGGTCAGTGGTTTTTCCCATGAGATATTTCACATTGCCTTCTAATCTTTCATTTGTTTGGATCTGCTTAACAGCATCTTGATTTCTCATAAAGTCATTAGCTTCCATTTGCTCCAGTCTAACTCTGAAGGAATGAATCTCCTCAGTGAACTTTTGAGATTCTTTTTCCATCTGGCAAATTCGACTTTTTAAGGCATTCTTCTCCTCATTGCCCTTTTGGGCCTCCTTTGCCATTTGAGTTAGTCTATTTTTAAGGTGTTGTTTCCTCAGTCAGGCTGTTGACCCTCATTTCATACTTTTCCTGCATCCTTCTCATTTCTCTTTCCAATTTTTCCTCCACTTCTCTTATTTGATTTTTAAAGTCCTTCTTAAGGTCCTCTATGGCCTGCAACCCGCTCATGTTTTCCCCTGGGGCTTTTGGAGCAGGACTTCTGACCTCACAGTCCTTTTCCCGCTCTATGCCCCCAAAATAGGAGTCTAGGGTTGCATTTTCTGTTTCCTTTGCCTTGGCATGTTGCCACTTAATTGCTTGACTTTTGGGCTTGTTGCCACACTATGGCTTTAAGGCCAGCTAGAGGAATTTTCATCCCGAACGTGTGGGGGCAACTTCCGTTTCTGGCAAGCTGTAAACCCACCCACTACTTCCACCCTAGATCACAATCCAGATCCAGGGAGGTTAAAGCAAGAGCGATTACCCCCCAAGACTGATCACTGGATCTTCCTACAATTTGCAGGCCAGGAGCTGGAGCTGCCTCTGAAAACTACCAAATGGCGTGTCTCCTCAGCGGCTTCTAGCCCCCAGGGGAGGGAGCCGACACATTTCCCAAATACCAGTCCCAAAGTCCATAGGACACTAACCTCTTACTTTGTCCTAGGCATGTCTATGTTGATAATTCTGGAGTCGCCGCAGCTCCTGGTGTTCTGGGGTTTCCTCAGCGGAGTGCTGGCCCTGCCCCACTGGGGCTAAAACCTCGGCTCACGCGGACCTGGGCTCAGCTCGGCTCCCAGAGCTCTGCATGCTGTGTGCTGCCAAGTCCCAGACCGCTGCGCTGGTCCTTCCTGCAGGTCTGCTGGGCTATACTCAGCGGGAGGTTAGCTTCTCTGTGTCGTTCTGTGGGTGCTGGGGCTCCAGAAGTTGTTCAGAGTCCCCTTTTACATAGTTTGGGGGGAATCTGGGGCAGAGTGGCTTGGATGAGCTGTTTCTACTCCGCCATCTTGGCTCCACCCCCCCCAAAACAGATCATTTTGATTACATTAAATTGAAATGCTTCTGTACAAACAAAGCCAATGTAACCAAAATTAAGAGGGAGGTGGGAAATTGGGAAAGAATTTTTACAACCTATGTCTCTGATAAAGGACTCATTTCTAAAATATACAGAGAATTGAGTCAAACCTATAAGAATGCAAGTCTTTCCCCAATTGATACATGGTCAAAGAATATGAACAGGCAGTTTTCAGAGAAAGACATTGCAGATATCTATAAGCATATGAATAAATGCTCTAAATCACTATTGATTAGAGAAATGCAAATCAAAACAACTCTGAGGTACCACATCTCACCAGTCAAATTAGCTAAGATGACAAAACAAGAAAATGACAAATGCTGGAGAGGATGTGAGCAAATTGGAACACTAGCGCATTGCTGGTGGAGTTGTGAACTTATCTAACCATTCTGGAGAGCAATCTGGAATTATGCCCAAAGGGCTATAAATAATTTCATGCTCTTTGACCCAGAAATACCACTTCTAGGGTTATATCCCAAAGAGATCATAGAAGTGGGAGCAAGACCCAAATGTACAAAAATATTTATAGCAGCTCTTTTTGTGGTTGCAAAGAATTGAAAATTAAGGGTGTTCCCATCAATTGGGGAATGGCTGAAGAAGTTGTGGTATATGAATGTAATGGAATACTATTGTGCTATAAGAAACGAGGAGCAGATGGACTTCATATCTACCTGGAGAGGCTTATATGAACTGATGCTGAGTGAGAAGAGTAGAGCCAGGAGAAATTTGTACACAATTACAGACACAACATATGTGTGATGACCAGCTATGACAGACTGGACTCTTCTCAGCAATGCAGTGATGTAAGTCAATCCCAAAAGACCCATGAAGGAGAGAGATGCGACATCCAGAGAAATAATTAGAAAGAACTGAGCTTGAATCCTGATTGAAGCAAACTACTTGATCTTTTATTGTTTGGTTTTATTTCCTCTTTACCATTTACCTGACTAATGTCTAATGTGAAAGTATTTGCAGATCCTATATTGGATTGTATCCTGTCATGGGTGGGAGAGGAGAGAGGTAAAGAAAATTTGAAACTCAAGGAATTATGGAATTGGATCTTGTAAACTAAAAGTAAACAAACAAATTAATAAAGAGAAAAAATAAAAAATATAAAAAAAGAAAACAAAACAAAACAAAACAAAAAAGAATATAGAGAAAGATGAGATCCCAGGAAAGTGCCCCAGATAGTGCTCACACGTGGATATTGGGGTATAGATGATCATTGTCCAAAGGAAACTGATTGGATTTAGTGCCAATGGTGTCAGATGCTTCAGAGAGTTCAAGAAGGATGGATACTGACAAAGGATGTGGAATTTAGCAGTAAAATCACTAATGACTTCAGAAAGAACTTTTAGTTTGTAATGGTAATGGAAGGCAAAATGTGAATGACTTAAGAGTGTGAGGTGAGAAAGTATAAGAAATGAATGTAGAAAGGTTTTTCCTAGGAGTTTGACTTTAAAGAGAAGGATGATAGTTGGAAAGGGATTTGAATATAATGAAATATTATGATAAGTGTTGTTTATTAGGGCATTGGAATTTAAAAAAAATCTTAAATCAAACATGTCTCTAAAAGGAAAGCAACTATATTTATTTTTCTACTGCCAAGATACAAAGAAACAAAAAGATTTGCTGAGAATAATGTGAGGGGAAAATGGAAGGAAATCAATATGAATTTTGTAGAAAGACATTTTCAGTTTTCAAGAAATCCTAGAATTGTTTTGTTGCTTTACTGGGATAGTGATTATCCTTTTTGATGAGGAAAAAGTAGTTTTGAGAATGTCTGATTCAAATATAATGACTGAGGAAAATGAAAACATGAGAATTTCTGTTGCCATGTTTATTTTTTTCTCTTTCTCTTGTAAAATGAGAATGCATAGGAAACATTGCAAAGAGATATTTAGCCCTCTTGGAGAAAACTTTTAGGTGCCCTATTATTTGGCAGCATCACATGAATAGGCTCCTTCGTTATGAGAAGTCATTTGGGAAGGAGTACAAAAGAAGCAAAAAAAAAAAAAAACCAAGATAAATATATTTTTTCCACTCTAATTAAATCCTTTGGATTAAAGTATTTCAATTTTCAACATAATCATTAAGACTTATTGAAATATGAACTATATTGAAGCACAGAGCTTTGGAACAGCTCATGCAATTATTCTAATGGAATTAGAGCAAGAGCAGCAATTCTTTTTGCACAGGGATTTGCATTTCTTTTTATAAGCTAGATGTGATGGCAACATTGCAAACATTTTTGAAATATCACTATAATTATAGAAAAATTGTAGGTTTAGACATTCTTGTCCCAGAGATCTATTTATACCCTCATACAAGCCATCAGACTATTCTTGAGATTTTCATTTAATAAAAAATTCTCTTAAATCAGTTACTAAGATTTTACTTGGGACAGCTAGGTGTTGAAGAGCTGAATTCAAATCTGGCCTCAGACCCTTAATAGGTGTCTCTGACCTTTGGTAAGTCACCAAACCTCTGTTTGCCTCAGTTTTTTCAACAGAATCAAAATAAGAATTTTAACCTCCCAGGACTATTATGGAAATAAAATAATATCTGTAAAATACTTTGTAAAACTCAAGGTACAATATAAATATTATTTTAATTGTTATTATTTTCTGTCATTATAAGCAGGTCACAACTTATTAATGGATTGTGTTCTGAAAGTTAGTTTCTTCACAGAGATGATAATATATATGAATCCAGCATTTTGAAATCATTGGATATGTGTACAACACTGTGGGAACTGCTGAAGGAGATAGAAAAAAATGAAAAGAAGACCCATGAGCTTTCTTCCATTATAGATTTTAGTCTTATAGGGGCGACCAAAACATAAACTTTCAATGAATCAAAGATCTTATTGATGTGAGCATCTCTTCCAGTGATAAAGATTCCAACCCACCTATTCCTGTCTATGCTGTGCAATTCTTATCTGTAAATTCTGTAAGTTCACTTCAGGAAATCCACCCAAGATACTAGAGACATATTGATGTCACAAATATATCACTGAACCATTCAACTTAACAATAAAACATTGAAATATGAATAATTGGTTTATTCCAAAAGCTCCTCATTGGTTTCTCATCTATCCCAAATCTCTCATTACATGACCAGCCCATTTTCTTTTTTGCTCATATATGATATGCACAAATAGCTACAATTGAAAATGGAATACAATAAGTGGATAAGTCCAAAGTGTTATGTGAAACCTAAGGGGAAAACGAAAAATATGTTAAGTAAGCTTTCATCAAGCATAATTCAATTTGTTAAAATAAAAACTACTATCTCAGTCTTGTCCTTTAAAAATTGTGGCTTCTACTATTTTCAACTTCACTGCTGGATACAAAAAATAAGCACATTAATTTTATTTACTGTTCATGCATATATGTTGTACATATTTGACTGTCATTTAGCAGAATCAAATGTCATAAAAATGAAAAAAAGTTTCAGCCAGTGATTTGGCTTTAAAAACATTTTTCTCAAATGAGTTCATTTCAAGAAAGCAAAATCAAGTTTTTACATGGGTTTTTTTTTTTTACCATCTATTAGAAGTCAGAAAATTAGATTCTGAGAATAAATCTAAGACCTCTGAGAGAAATAACTTTTTAAATGATCATATACTACAATCATCAACTTTAATAGTTTTTGATACACATGACTATGGAAAATCATAGCAAGATGATGCAAAATAAGTTATGTTTTTAATACAAAACTCATGATGGCTGCTTTATTTACTATCCCTACTAATACCTTTGGGAGCAAACCAAGAATCTAGAATCTTGTAGGAAAAAGTTAATTTTCCCATTTGACTTAGTGAACAAATAACTCATTTAGGTGAACAATAGAGCAGATAGCAATATTTCCTATTTTGGTAAATGAAGTTTCTTTCTTTCTTTCTTTCTTTCTTTCTTTCTTTCTTTCTTTCTTTCTTTCTTTCTTTCTTTCTTTCTTTCTGGAGGGGTGAAAGCAGGGCAATTGGGGTTAAGTGACTTGCCCAAGGTCACACAGCTAGTAAATGTTAAGTATCTGAGGCCGGATTTGAATTCAGGTCCTCCTGACTCCAGAGCCAGTGCTCTACTCACTGTGCCACCTAGCTACCCCCAAATTTTTTAGTTTAAAATATATTTGTCTAAAAAACAATAATTGAGATGAATTCCAGAAAACAGCATCAGTATTACAAGCTTAAATTCATATGCAAATTTAAAGTAGTAATGCATATCCCAATTAATTTTAATACAAGTTCCTTCCCCTAGAGCTGATCATATGTCCTAGTCAGCAAGCTCTTTGCTTAACATATATTCAACCATAGGTGCAAGTTTTAGACATAAATGGTGGTATCATAAGCAAATTAAGGAAATGTAGAAAATTTTGCTTGTAAGATTTGTATATGAGGGAAGAATTTGTGACCAAACAAGAATTAGAGAGTATCACAAAATGTAAGATGGATTTTTTTTTATCACATTAAATTTAAAAGGCTTTTTGCAAATGAAACCAATGCAGTTAAAATTAGAAGGAAATTAGGAAACAGGGAAAATTTTATAGCAATTTTCAATGATAAAACCATCATTTCTCAAATATGTAGAGAGCTTAGTCAAATATGTAAGAATATTTAAATAGATTTATATAGAGTTTATAAGAGTTATTCTATTTATATAGAATGTATAAGAGTCATTCTCTAATTGATAAATTGTCAAAGTATACGAACAGTTAGTTTTCAGAACAAGAAATCAAAGCTACCTACACTATAGATTCCATAGTCATATGAAAAATGATATAAATAACTATTGATTAGAGAAACACAAATTAAAACAGATCTGAGGTATCACCACACACCTATCATCTATGCTAGAAAAGGAAAATGACAAATGTTTGAGGGGATGTGGAAAAATTGATACACAAATGCATCATTGGTGGAGTTTTTTTTTTTTTTTTGGAAGGGGGAAGGTAGGGCAATTGGGGTTAAGTGACTTGCCCAGGGTCACATGGCTAGTTTTTTGTGTTAAGTGTCTGAGGGCAGATTATTGGTGGAGTTTTTGAACTTATCCAACCGTTATGGAGAACACTTTGGAACTATACCCAAAGTAAAAACCACTGCTAGGTCTGAAACACAAAGCAATAAAAAATGAAAAGGAAAAGGACCTATATGTACAAAAATGTTTATAACAGCTCCTTTTGTGGTGGCAAAGATTTGGAAATTAAGGGGGTATTCATCAATTGGGGAATGATTGAACAAATTGTGGCAAATAAATACAATGATTTTAGACAATTAAGAAGGGCTTATGATGAAAAATACTATCCACTTCCAGAGAAAGAACTGATGGAGTCTTAATGCAGGTTGAAACATTTTTTCTACTTTATTTTTTGGCTAAATCACTAATATAGAAACATTTTGCATAATTTTACATACATAATTGATATCACATTTTCTTGATATCATAATAGATAAAGGAAGGGGTGGCAAAAAGGATTCTGATACTGAACACAGCTGGAGAAAATGATAAAATCTTGTTGAGTGTATCCACTACAAATCTCCTTCTTACTCCTGACCTTTCTATATAGTAATTGATACTGTTGATCACCTTATCCCAGATACTTTCCTTTCTTTATGTTTTCATGATGCAGTTCTCTTCTGTACAGTCTCTCTCTTCTCTTCATGATACAGTCTCTCTCCTGCTTGGACTTGATCTGAAAGTTGAAGAAGTCCAGAGAAACCAAGAGATAGAAATGAAGAGGAAGGGCAAGAGATTTAAAATCCAGAGAGAGGATTTGTGTTTGATTCTATAGGAAACAGGAAGCTACAAGATTCTGTTGAATAGTTCTGTAATATGGTCAGACATATTTTAGGAGAGTCATGTTGGAGGATTGTTTGGTATGGACAGAGACATAGAGCTGGGAGACCAATAAGAAGTTTGAATAGTTTGAATAGTCCTGAATAAGGAATTCCTAAAATGGGCTGTGTGAGTAGAGACAGTGGGTTACATATAAATATGAAAGTAAAATCAGCTAGGGTTTCCATGAAGAGTTCTTTCCCATCATTTCTCAGGAAATTTGTTTTTTCTAATCTTAAGTGTGAGAAAAATCAGTTAAGAAAACAGGAAAAAAGCATTGTAATTTTCTTGTGAGAATTAAGGATTGGTAATCAATATGATGCTGGTTGGAAGGAATCCATTGACATCAAGTCAAGAGCAAGAGCAGGAAATGCTCACATAAGGAGTGATAGGTTAAGGTCACCATTTCTGGTAATCAAAATGTGAACAATCTTAATATAATAATGGGCCCTCATAGATTAGAGTGAATGTCAGTGGTAACTGCTTCTTTTTGGAACAGAAACACTAAGGGTCTTCTGGTCCCAGTTTGATTTCTTTTTTCCAATTAAAGGGGCTATCCCTTGACTCACTTCTTAAAGAGGTCTATTCATTGAATGGGTGTTATCTCACTCTAAATGAGTACCTGAAATGGCCTTAGCCTAAAAGGGCCAGGGTCTCCCATTGCATCCTGAGTCATCTCCAGTCATCTTAATGAATATCTAGTCACTGGATCCAGATGACTTTGGAGGAGAAAGTGAGGCTGATGACCTTGCACAGCCCTCCCTCACTCAAATCAAAGTCAACTGTAAGCCATGTCATCATTTCCCTGATGCTACGCTATGTGTGTTTTCATGACCCTCTCCATTGCTAATTGTGTATCTTGCAAATAAACATTACTAAGTTTTTTTTTTCACATAGTAGACTTTATACAGATCTTATGAGTGATATCCCAAAATATAAGAAGTTTGGAAAATAGATTGTCTTTGAGATTGTAATTTTGACAAATATAAGGCTATTAATCTTGCTAGAAGATCTGAATGTTACCTTACTTGATTACTTCCCAACATGTTAAGTAGTATTTTCCAGTGTTTGCACACTTGCCACAGACTACAATTCTTTATAAGTACTACTAAATTTAATATTTCATATGTATTAAATAAATGTATGTATATCAAATAAATATTTATATATCTATAATAAAAATATTGGTAGTATTTAAAGAAAGATAAAAAACAATCAGCCTGTTGTTAGATATGACAATTGATTGTCAAAATATATTAGTACAAAATAATAAACCATGCATTTACAGAAAACCTCCAAAATTTTTGTGTCATACTCTTATAAAAAGTGATTCATTGCTTATTATTTTTACTCGTTATTATTTAAAACATACAAATAAAATATCATGAAATATATAGAATAAATTATAATTTTAAGAATCCTGGGGATTCCAGTTTCTCATTCCCAAATCCTAAAAGTCATTATATGTCAGGAATCTGGAAGTATTAATAATGACAAGTCTTGGTAATAGATTTGATACATGAGTTTAGTGGGAGCAAAGAGTTGAGGATGAGGCTGTGAGCTTTGGTAATGTTAGTGCCCTTAACAGTAATCAGAAAGTTGGGAAGAGAAAAGGATTTAGAGGAGAAAGATAATGAACTTTGTTTTGAACATGTTGAATTTGATATGCCTTCAGGGCATTTAGTTTGAGATATCCAAAAGCGAGTCTGTAGGAAGGCCAGGGCTGTTTACATATATTTGAGAATCATCTTCATAGGGATGCTACTGAAAGCCATAAGAGTTTATGAAGTGGGATATCATAGAGGAAGAACAGAAGAGCAACCAGGACAGTGACTTGGGACAGCTACTTTTAGTGGTTTCATATGAATGAAGAATAATCAAAGAAGGCTGAAAAGAAGTGGTCAAACAGGTAGGAAAAAAGAAAAGAGCATGATGTCACAGAAACCTAGAGAGGGAACAGAGTGATCTACAATGTTAAAGAAATATATAATCAAGAAATATTCTCTCTCTCTCTCTCTCTCTCTCTCTCTCTCTCTCTCTCTCTCTCTCTCTCTTTCCCTCTCCCTCTTCTTCTCCCTTTCCTCCCCTTTTCTCTCCCTTTCTCACTCTTTAGTTGGGGACTACTCCCACTCTGATTGACACAAGATCTTTAACTTCCTGTCTTCCTGACCTAGACAAGTTTGCTTCTCAGAGAGCCTGGTGGAATCCTAATCTTGGGGGTGGGGTGCTTATCATATTGGTAACAGATTCAGTGTAGCTATCTGATTATCTTAGCCTAATGTAGCTCAGAACTGAATTTAAGTAATTGTAAGGGTAAAGGGAATTTGAAGATCTGCCCTGCCCCTTAATAAGCCTAGGGGAATTTGAAGACCTTCCCTACTTTGAAAATAAACACTGGCCCCTAACAGGTTGAATGTATTGACATGGAGTCTGTGGTAGGAGGAATTTGCTGAGGGGTGGAGCAGAGCCCACAGTAAGCTGGGAGTCAGAGTCAGAGAGACAGTGGGAAAGAGAGTTCACTCAGGCAAGGAGATAGATAGGATTGTGAGTAAAAGTTTTTTGTTTTTTTTTTTTTTTTTTTTTTTTTTTGCCACCTCCAGGCTCCTATTGATTTGTGGGAAGGCTAAAGGATGATGTGGCTCACTGCTATGTTGTGGTGCATTAACTTTTATGTTGCTATGATGAATCCAATTTCCTGGTGTTGGGATTTGGTTTTCTGGTGTCTGAATAAATGTTTTTCTTCTGTCTTCTATATGGAGAGTCTGCTATATTTTGTGATTGAGCACCATGCAGGAATATTTATAGTCATGGTTGGTGCTGTAAATATTGTATTGGCACTACAGTGATCTATCAGTCTCAGTCTCTCTAGTAACAGAGATTGCAGGCCTGTACCACAGCACAGGTCTATAAAATTCTCTTTTAACACATAGTTGAACTCCTCATGTAAGCTATATTGTGATGTAGAAGAAAGAGCAATAAGCTTTGTGTCTCGAGGCTACAGTTCAAATTTTTGCCACTTGCTACCTGTATGAGCTTGGGCAAGTCACTTAACCTCTCTTGACCCCAGTTTCCTTTTCTATAAAATGAGGGAGATAGACTATATGTTTCCTAAGGTCCTTTATAGTTCTAGAGCTATGTCTCTTGATGCTCTAAGACTTGTTCTTACACTTGCTTACATTATAGAGTCAAGGTCTTTATCTTGATGTTTCCATTATACATTACTTTATTTTCCTCCTTGCTGTGATCTGAAACTGCATGCTTAAATCTGGGAAAGCTACTCTCAGATGCCTCACATTGACAAAGCTAGGGGATATGCAATGGCTAGAAGGCTGGTACTGAATTCAAGAACGACTGAGTTCAAAATCAGCCTCAATTAATTTACTAGACTAGCTATGTGGCCTGGGTATGTCACTTAGCTTCTGTCTGCTTCAATTTCCCCAGCTGTAAAACAGAGATAATAATAGAATTTACCCCCCAGGGTTGTTGTGAGGATATGATAATGTTTGTAAAGAACTTTGCAAACCTTAAAAAGCTATATAAATACTATTATTTTTATCAAGAAAAGTGAATGAACAGTAAAATCTATCAACCACTACTAGCAAATAGCATTTCAAAGTGCATGCTTCAGTCTTTATGGACAGAGGATAACACTGTAAAAGAAAGAGGATTCTGAGTATGCAGCAACTGGAATTGCAAAATCAAAACCTAAAAATATTTATGGCTCCTTATGTGCTAGACAACATGAGATTCCATTATATATTTATAAAGAATTATTGAACTCAATTTATTTGAGTAATATTAATTGAATGATTACTACATATAAATCATTACACTCTGTGCTGCAAGGGATACAAATGGTGATCAGACAAAGTTCCAACCATCCAGGACCTCACTACTTAGCATTATTTTAAAAATTCAGTTATCTGAATGTAAGGCATAGAACTGAAAGGCATCTTACAGATCATCTAAGTCAAAATATGGGGACAATAATCTTGAGAAGGGAATTTATAATAATATGATGCATAATGGGTATGGAGTAAAAAAGGTCTAATTTATATATATTGGAAGGCATATAGAGGTTAATATAGCCTAGAGAGTTAATTTTCTAGCTCAGATCTTCATTATATAAGGGACCACAAACATGCTAACTTCAATCCTGGTTTGACTCACTCTTTGAACTTTTCTTCCTCCTCACCAGTCAATACTCCAAATACCCACTCCATGGATTGATTGCCCCTCACTTTACTTATTGTCTTATCCATTAGAATGGAGGTTCCTCGAGTATAGGGGTTGTTTTGTTTTGTATTCCTATCCTCCATGTTTAGCATAATGTCTAGCACAGAATAGGCACTTCATAAATATATATTCCTTTCCATATATTAAACACTTTTCTGCCTGTTCATAATCCTTTATTTTTATTAGTTGGGTAATAGCTCTTATAAATTTTAGTTTATTCCTTATATATCTTGAAAATGAGACCATCGTCAATGAAATGTGCTGTACATCTCTGTCTCCTTTTTGCCCATAGAATGTAAAGAGACTACATTCTATGGGAAGTGGGGAGATAGAGATGTGCAGCCATAGACAAAGTATATAAAAAATAAACACAAAACCATTTTAAAAAGAAGACTGTAGCAGTTGGGGATAAAGAGAAGAACTCATATAGAAAATGTCAGAAGAGCTGATCTTTGAAAGATGTAGGGATTCTAAGCAGTAGAGATGAGGAAGGAGTCCTTTTGAGCAATGGAACAAAGGCACAAAGGTAGCAAATGGGATATTATATTTGAGAAAGAGTAAGAACATGCTTGTTTGGACCATAACATATAAGTGAAAGCAAGTTCTTTTTTTGTTTTTTTGGGGAGGGCAATTGGGGTTAAGTGACTTGCCCAAGGTCACATGGCTAGTTTTTGTGTTAAGTGTCTGAGGCCAGATTTGAACTCAGGTCCTCCTGACTCCAGGTCTAGTGCTCTATTCACTGCACCACCTAGCCATCCCTGTGAAAGCATGTTCTAATTTGAAAATTAGGTTGGTACCTGATCATAGAAGCTTTTGATTTCCAAGCATAGAAATCTTTATTTAGAAGTAATAGAAAGCCACAAGAGTCTACTGAGTAAGGGAGTGACATGGTCAGACCATTAATTTTTTTTCATATCTATCTTTTTTAAAAAATTAATTTATTAGTTTAGTTTCCATTAACAAGATTCAATTCCATAGTTCCTTGATTTTTAGACTTCCTTTACTTCCCTCCCTCCACCCCTCAGGACCGCATACAGTCCAGTATAGGATCTGGAAATACATTCATATTAGAGATTGGTCCAATTACAAAGGCATATTGTACTAGGTGGGATGGAGAATGATAAAGAAGAAATAAAACCGAACAATGAAAAGAAAAAGATCAATTAGTTTGTTTCCATCAGGATTCAGGCTCAGTTCTTTTTACTTATGTCTCTGGATGTCGCATTTCTCTCTTTCTTGAGTCTTTTGGGATTGACTTTTATCACTGCATTGCTGAAAAGAGTCCAGTCTGTCATAGATGGTCATCACACATATGTTGTGTCTATGATTGTATACAAATTTCTCGTGATTCTACTCTTCTTGCTCAGCATCAGTTTGTATGAGCCTCTCCAGGTAAATATGAAATCTGTCTCCTTCTCATTTCTTATAGCACAATAATATTCCATTACATTCATATACCACAACTTGTTTAGCCATTCCCCAATTGATGGGCACCCCTTTAGTTTCCAATTCTTTCCAACCACAAAAAGGGCTGCTATAAATATTTTTGTACATATGGGTCTTCCTCCCACTTCTATGATCTCTTTGGGTTATAACCCTAGAAGTGGTATGGCTGGGTCAAAGGGTATGAAACTATTTATAGTCCTTTGGTCATAATTCCAGATTGTTCTCCAGAATGGTTGGATAAGTTCACAACCGCACCAGCAATGCATTAGTGTTCCAGTTTGCCCACATCCTCTCCATCATTTGTCATTTTCTTGTTTTGTCATCTTAGCCAATCTGACTGGAGAGATGTGGTATCTCAGAGTTGTTTTGATTTGCATTTCTCTAATCAATAGTGATTTAGAGCATTTCTTCATATGCTTATAGATATCTTTAATTTCTTTCTCTGAAAACTGCCTGTTCATATCCTTTGACCATTTATCAATTGGGGAATAACATATTCATATAGATTTGACTCAATTCTCTGTAAATTTTAGAAATGAGTCCTTTATCAGAGACATAGGTTGTGAAAGTTCTTTCCCAATTTCCCACCTCCCTCTTGATCTTGGTTACATTGGCTTTGTTTGTACAGAAGCTTTTCAATTTAATGTAATCAGAATTATTCATTTTGCATTTTATAATGCTCTCCAATTCTTGTTTGGTCCTAAAGTCTTCCTCTCTCCACAAATCTGACAGGTAAACTATTCCTTGCTTTCTGGGATTGCTTACAGTATCATCCTTTATACCTAGACCATGCATCCATTTAGACTTGATTTTGGTATATGGCATTAGGTAATGATCTATGCCCTGTTTCTGTCATACTGTATGCCAGTTTTCCCAGCAATTTTTGTCAAATAGTGCATTCTTATCCCCAAAACTGGGGTCTTTGGGTTTATCAAACAATAGATTACTATATTCATTAACTGCTGGGTCTCTTGCACCCAATTGATCCACAACTCTACTCCTTTGCCAGTACCAAGCAGCTTTGATGACTGCTGCTGTATAATACAGATTAAAATCTGGCATAGTAGTCCACCTTCCCTAGCATTTCTTTTCATTAATTCCCTTGATATTCTAGACCGTTTGTTTTTCCAAATAAATTTTGTTATTATTTTGTCTAATTCTAAAAAGTACTTTTTTGGTAAATTGATTGGTATGGCACTAAATATATAGTTTAGTTTGGGTAAAATTGTCATTTTTATTATATTAGCTTGACCCAGCCACGAGCAATTGACATTTTTTCCAATTAGTTAGATCTGATTTTATTTGTGTGAGAATCGTTTTGTAGTTGTGATCATATAGATTCTGGGTTTGTTTTGGCAAGTAGATTCCCAAGTATTTTATAATGTCTACAGTGACTTTAAATGGGATTTCTCTTTCTATCTCTTGCTGTTGAGTTTCATTAGAGATATACAGGAATGCCGAGGATTTATGTGGGTTTATTTTATATCCTGCAACTTTGCCAAATTTATTTATTGTCTCAAGTAGTTTTTTACTTGATTCTCTAGGATTCTCTAAGTATATCATCATATCATCTGCAAAGAGTGATAGCTTGGTCTCTTCTTTGCCTAATTTGATTCCTTTGATTTCTTTTTCTTCTCTAATTGCTACTGCTAACATTTCTAGTACCAGATTGAATAAGAGGGGTGATAGTGGACTCCCTTGTTTCACTCCTGATCTTATTGGAAATGCTTCTAGTTTATCCCCATTGCATATAATACTTGCTGATGGTTTTAAATAGATGCTATCAACTATTTTAAGGAAGGCTCCATTTATTCCTATCCTTTTTAGTGTTTTTAATAGGAATGGATGTTGTACTTTGTCAAAAGTCTTTTCTGCATCTATTGAGATAATCATGTGGTTTCTGCTAGTTTTATTGTTCATATGCTCAATTATACTGATGGTTTTCCTAATATTAAACCATCCTTGCATTCCTGGAATAAATCCTACCTGATCAAAATGTATTGTTTTTGTGATAAGTTGTTGGAGTCTTTTGGCTAATATTTTATTTAAAAATTTTGCATCTAAATTCATGAGGGAAATTGGTCTATAATTTTCTTTCTCTGTTTTATCTCTTCCTGATTTAGGAATCAATACCATATTTGTGTCATAGAAAGAATTTGGTAAGACTCCTTCACTCATTTTCCCAAATAGTTTGTAGAGTACTGGAATCAATTGTTCTTTAATTGTTTGATAGAATTCACTAGTAAACCCATCTGGCCCTGGACATTTTTTCCTAGGGAGTTCATTGATGGCTTGTTTGATTTCTTTTTCTGAGATGGGGTTATTTAGGTAATTCACTTCCTCTTCAGTTAATCTGGGCAACTTGTAATTTTGTAGATATTCATCCATTTCACTAAGATTGTCATATTTATGTGCATACAATTGGGAAAGATAATTCCTCATTTTTTTTTATTTCCTCTTCATTGGAGGTAGATTCACCCTTTTCATTTTTGATACTCATAATTTGGTCTTCTTCTTTCTTTTTTTTATCATATTGACTAGGGGTCTATCAATTTTATTGTTTTTTTCATAAAACCAGCTCTTAGTTTTATTTATTAATTCAACAGTTTTCTTAATTTCAATTTTATTAATCTCTCCTTTGGTTTTCCATATTTCTAATTTAGTACTGAATTTGGGATTTTCAATTTGTTCTTTTTCTAGCTTTTTCAATTGCATGTCCAATTCATTGACCTCCCTTGTCTCTGCTTTAATTAAATATGCACTCAGGGATATAAAACTTCCCCTAAGAACTGCCTTTAATGCTTCCCACAGATTTTGGTATGTTGTCTCATTATTATCATTCTCTTGAATGAAATTATTGATTGTTTCTATAACTTTTTGTTTGACCCACCTATTCTTTAGCATTATATTGTTTAATTTCCAATTAGTTTTTAGTCTATCTTTCCATGACCCTTTATTGCACATAATTTTTATTGCATCATGATCTGAGAATGATGCATTTAATATTTCTGCCTTTCTGCACTGAATTGTAAGGTTTTATGTCCTAGTACATGGTCAATTTTTGTGTATGTGCCATGTACTGCTGAGAAGAAGGTATATTCTTTTTTATCCCCATTCAGTTTTCTCCAGAGATCCATCATATCTAGTCTCTCTAAAATTCTATTCACCTCCTTAACTTCTTTCTTGTTTATTTTGAGGTTAGATTTATCAAGTTCAGAAAGGGGGAGATTAAGGTCCCCCACTAGTATAGTTTTGCTATCTATTTCTTCCTCTCATTCCTTTAACTTCTCCTCTAGGAATTTGGATGCTATACCACTTGGTGCATATATATTGAGTAATGATACTGCTTCATTCTCGATGGTGCCTTTTAGCAAGATATAGTTTCCTTCCTTATCTCTTTTAATTAGATCTATTTTTACTTTTGCTTTATCTGAGATAAGTATTGCTACCCCTGATTTTTTTACTTTAGCTGAGGCATAATAAATTTTACTCCAACCTTTTACCTTTACCCTGTGGGTATCCCTTTGTTTAAAATGTGTTTCTTGTAGACAGTATATTGTAGGATTATGTTTTTTTTTTTTTTTAAACACATTCTGCTATCCGCCTCTGTTTTATGGGAGAGGTCATCCCATTCACATTCACAGTAATGATTTCTATCTGTCTCTTTCCCTCCATCCTATTCCCTCCCTTGTTTATGTTTTTGTTTCTTCCTTCTCCCTTCCCCCCCTTGAAGTTTTCCCTTTTGACTGCCCCTTCCCTCAGTGTTCCCACCCAGTGACCCCCCTACTTATCCTACCCTCTCCCCTTATTACTATTTCCCTCCCCTCTAGTCCCCCCCCTTCCCACCCCTCTAGTCCCCTCCTTTAGTCTCCTCCTTTTCAACCGCCACTGAGACACTTCAGTGCAGGCACAGACACATGTGGAAACTTCAGTTCCTGTCCTGCAGACCATAGGGGGACCAGGAGATCAGTCTTCGGGGTAATCACTCTTGCTTTACCCTTCTTGGATCTGAATTGCAGTCTGGGGTGGAGGTCTTGAGGTGTGTGACCAGCTTGCCAGAGTGTGTGGAGGCTTCAGAGAGGGCACTCAACTGATATTTCTGGCAGCCAAGAAAACCCCAGCATTTGGGACAGAAGCTTCTATGGCTGGTGGTAGAGTCCTACTGTGGCAACAAGCCTAAAAGTCAAGTAATTGAGTGGCAACATACCTAGGCAAAGGAAACAAAATAAACAGAAATATTCAACATTAGACTCCTATTTTGGGGGCAAAGAGGATCAAAGCATGGAACAGGAGGAGTACTGGTAGGTAAGAAATCCTGCACTAAAAGCCCCAAATGAAAATACAAGCTGGTTACAGGCCATAGAAGACCTGAAGAGGCAGATAAGAGAAATGGAGGAAAAATTGGGAAGAGAAGTGAAAAAGATGGAAGAAAATGAAGAAATGAAACTCAACAGCCTGACTGAAGAAAATAACACCTTAAAAAAATAGCCTAACTCAAATGGCAAAAGAGGCTAAAAAAGCCAATGAGGAGAAGAAAGCCTTGAAAAGCCAAATTTGCCAGATGGAAAAAGAATCTCAAAAGCTCACTGAGGAGAATAATTCCTTCAGAATTAGACTGGAGCAAATGGAAGCGAGCGAGTTTATGAGAAATCAAGATGCTGTTAAGCAGATCCAAACCAATGGAAGAATACAAGACAATGTGAAATATCTCATTGGGAAAACCATTGACCTGGAAAATAGATCCAGGAGAGAGAATTTAAAAATTATTGGACTACCTGAAAACCATGATCAAAGAAAGAATATAGAAATAGAAATAATAGAAACCATCCTTTAAGAAATTCTCAAGGAAAATTACCCCGATATTTTAGAACCAGAGGGCAAAATAGAAGTTGAAAGAATCCACAGATCACCTCCTGAAAAAGATCCACAAAAGAAAACTCCTAGGAATATTATAGCCAGGTTCCAGAATTTCCATATCAAGGAGAAAATATTACAAGCATCCAGGAAGAAACAATTTGAATACTGTGGAAACATAATCAGGATAACACAGGATCTGGCAGGTTCTGCACTGAGGGATTGAAGGGCATGGAATATGATATTCCACAGGTCAAAGGACCTGGGATCAAAACCAAGAATCACCTACCCAGCAAAACTGATTATCATGTTTCAGGGGAAAATATGGTCATTCAATGGAATAGAGGACTTTCAAGCATTCTTGATGAAAAAACCAGAGTTGAATAGAAAATTTGACATTCAGATACAAGAAGCAAGAGATGCTTGAGAAGGTAAACCAGGAAAAGAAATCATCATGAACTTATCAAAGTTTAACTATTTACATTACTACAGGGAAAAACAATAACTGTAACTGATGAAACTTTTCTCAATATGAAAATAGTTGAAGTGTATATGGCCATATGAATACATGTGTGAATGTGTGTATATATGTTTACAAGTATACGTAGATAGAGGGCACAGGTAGAAATTAATAGGAAGTGATGATACTTAAAAGGTGAAATTAAGAGGTGAGAGGAATATAATGAGAGGAGATGGGGAGAGACAGAATGCAGTAAACTATATCATATGGAAGAGGCAAGGGAAAATTGTTACAAGGGAGGGGAGGAACAGGAAAGCAAAAAGGCAAAACCTTATTCTCATTGAATTTGGACCAGGGAGAGAATGACATACATACTAAATAGGATATCTCACCCTATAGAAGAGTAGGGGGAAGGGGATTAGAGGGGGGATGATGGATGGGAGGGCATTGGGGCACAGAGATTCACCTTGCCCTACTAGCAAAGTAGAAGGGGGTATGGGAGAAGATATGGGAGAGAGCAGATTGGATGAGGGGATATCTAGTGGGACTGCTATTCTGGGAGGGTGGGTAGGGGAAAAATGGGAAAAAAAATTGCAACTCAAAATCTGGTGGAAATGAATGATGTAAACCAGAAGTTAATAAAGCATTTGGGGAAAAAAAAAATTAGAAAGGAAGAAAAAAAAGTATAGTTTATCTTCCTAATTCTGGGCCTACTTTGCATCCTCTTAGCACAGTGCCTGGTGCTTAATAAATGTTTGTAGAATAACAAAAAAAAGTGCAGACCCACAGAAGATATATTTGAACCTAGGGGTCATGATATCCCTGGGGCCTCAACTTGTTACTTGAGATAATCCTAGAGGGGGTGGTACATAGATAATTTGTATTTAGATATGTTTGGGGAATTCAGGCCTGAGAAGGAACCACTCTTTCAATGGGTAGTGTGAATGATTCATACTGAGTATAGTAATTTCTTAGCTTGAATTAGCTCAGATACAAACTAATTAATTGCCTTTATCCTAGGATTCTCTTTTTAAAATTTAGACACCAGAACTCAAATACAGAATAGAAAAAAGAAAAAAACATATCATAAACTTAAATATTGAAATTTGAATACATAGTAAGAAAAAGGAAAAAAAAAGTCATGTCATGTGCATAGCAGAGCATAAGAGAAGATTCAAAATACACAGCAATAAATTTTCATCTCAAGAAAGCCTGTATGATAACTACTACACATTGCATTGAGAGCTTTGCTTCCTTGTAAGTTTTTTTTTTCTCTTCTGTGCACTTTTCACTTTGTTCCTTTTCCCCTTCCTCCCTGCCCTGTCCCTGAAGGCTACAATAAAGTGTGGATATATTTATATTTAGTTATATACATACACATATGCATATATACATATATAGATATATACTTTCCGTAGCAAATTCTACACCTGATCTTTGTTTTTTTTTTTTGTGTGTGTGTGTATCACTTATTTCCTATCCCGCCTGATTCCTCTAGTTTATTTTTACACCCTGCCTTGCACTCTTATTACTTAGCCTACTCTTCCCTTCACCAAGGATCCCTCCCCTATCCTCCCATTCCCATAAATCTAAACACCCTTCATACCGCCTTTTAATTTATTCTCTCACCCTCTCCACTAGAGATGCCTCCTTTATCCTCTCCTCCCTCCCTATCTCCTTGCGATTTTATTTCTTCTGAATTTAGGAGACTTTTATACTCATATGTGTATACTTTTAGATACACACATATGTGTGTATGTGAGTATGCATGTATTGTTCCCTCTTGACCCCATTCCTGATGAAAGTAGATTAGCAGAACTACCAGCTCTAATTCCTCTGTGTTGGTTCTTCCTCTCATATCTCATTTGTATACGATAATTACTCTTTTTAACTGTTCCTAGATGGTTTAATATGTAAAGTCTCATCATACTCAGGTCTACTCCAATCTTTCTTACAAACTACTCAATTGCTAACAACAATCTTAGCTATACCTACTCCTCCTTCCCAGTATCCCTTCTCCCAGGATTCTCTGCTGTAAAATTTGAATGCTGCAAAATCCAGTTCAAAGTACTGTATAAAAAGACCATTCTCACATCATTGCACTATCTTGAGGAATGATAAGAGAGATCAATAAGACCACAAAATTTAACACTATATAACATTACACCTTAGAACTAGATACATGGGCTGCTCTTCTACATGATGACTTCCCAGATTTCAGAGAATTCAAATGTTGCATAGGATAGCAATCCATTCCCCCAATACTGCCACCATAAAAATGAGCTGAAGGGCCATAAAGATTACTGACAAATGGCCTAAGATTGAGTTTGGAGGAAGTATTTATGGCAGGGCTGGGGGGTCTGATTTCATTGAACATTATTATATTAATGATATGAAGAGGATGTAGAAGCATACTCATGAGTTTTCAATGATACTAAATGAGAAGGTTTCAAATACCAAGAAATGAGGCCAGGATATTAAGACCCAAATACGAGCATTTGGGGAGAGACAATGAATTTGGAGTCAGCAAATTCTGTATTCCCATGAGGATATTCTATATCAATATTCCCTTTTATTAATTAATTGAACTGGTTTTATGAACTTGCATTTCTGGATGTCTTCTAGGTCAACATAATTTGCAGAACTTGTGGTGGGATTAATTTTTCACTCTTGGAGTCTGATATTTGTTTGGCTTTAAAAGTATTTTTATTTCAGTTCCAGTTAGTTCTTTTCTTTGAAAATGTTTGAGTGGACATCTTTTTCATATTTGATATATTTAACTTTTGCTAAGTAGGTTGGTTACAGTTAGCATTCATTCTAAAAACTACAAATATTGCTCTATTTTTCCTCTTCTTTGGAACTGTGAGAATGACCTATATTTCCCAAGATTTGATACATACACACATACATGTAATATGTGCGTATATATATTTATATATGTATATATTGGCATATATTTATGTAATATGTGTGTGTTCATATATGTGATATACACAGGGAGTTCCAAAAATCTTAGTGTAGTTTTAAGACCAGATTAAAAGTACATTAAGACTTTTGGAACACCCATGTGTAAATGATATAATTATGACTAAAATATACTCTTACATGTTTTAAGAAGTCACTCAGCATTTCACATACATGTATCTGTGATGATTTGCATATAACTTATAGTCACAAGATATATGGATTTAAATTCTACCTCAGATAGTTATGTGACCATGAGAAAAATCAAGTTTCTATATAAAGAAAATGGGGACAATAATACCTATTGTAGTTTCTTCGCGATGCTATTGTGAAGATCAAGTGTGGTTATCTATGCAAAGGGGTTCATAAATCTTAAAGGATTATTTCAATTCTCTAAATTATTATTCAAAATGTTTGTTCATTTCATAAGTACCTACTATGTGCCAGGCATTGTGCTAGGTTGTGAGGATGCAAAAACAAAGATGAAAATGAATGAAAAAAGATGTATGTTACAAATTGAATATAAAATATACATAAATATAAATAAATTTTATATAAAATATGCCAATTGGTATGAAGTATCAAGATGGATTGCTCATAGAAGGTGGCACTGGAGATGAGTTTTAAATGAATCTAAGACATCGTGCTTGTCTTTAAAATGATTTCTTAAATTGATATATATTTTTTTCTAGCCCAGTAATCTATGGGATGTGGGTAAAGGCAAGTTGAGGAAAACTACTGTTTCTCCTGGTACCAGATTTATTGCCAGAGAGAAACTATACAATGGAAGAATTGGGACTCTATTTGTGGAACCCTCTATGAGCCACAGGATTTCAGAAAAGACTGTATGAAGTGATCTCTGGCCACACATTCCATTTTCTGAGATTGGGGGCTATTAACGAAAGAAAATATTCACTATATCTTCCACCTTTTGAGCATTCTATACTATGTTATTCTTCCAACTGTGAAATGAATTCTGGACTGTCCTCAAATCCCAGTAACTTACTCAAGCCATTCTAATGGAAAGCAGGAAGCAGAGTGATGATTACCATACATGCTTAAAGTGCACCACCCTCATTTACCTTGTGTGTGGGGTTTTTTTTTTTTGTGTGTGTGTTTTTTGTTTTTGTTTTTGTTTTTTGCTTTTTGGAGTGCAATAGGGGTTAAGTAACTTGCCCAAGGTCACATAGCTAGGTTTTTGTTTGTGTGTGTTAAGTGTCTGAGGCCGGATCCTCAGGTCCTTCTGACTCCAGGGCCGGTGCTTTACTCACTGCACCACCTAGCAGTCCCATACCTTGTGTTTTTAAAGTGATGCATGAGGTTGCAATCCCTGACTTACACTTAAATCCCTAATTAGACTTGTGGGTGATGTCAAAGTGTGCTATGCATGACAAGAGGACACAGACCAATGCAGGTATATCCTCAAGGCCCAGATGCTGATTATGAACCTCTAATCCTGAGAGGCAAGAAAGGATGGGTACAGTTTCCAAACTGTAGTTTTTCGAGAGTGTTGAATAATGTATTCTGGCTACATACCAATAGTTCTATGGTATAACCCTAAAGGAAAGCTCTGTGATACTCATAGCCCTGGAGAAAAAAAAAATGGGATCTTTTCCCTCTCTCTAATTTGGAATTGTAGCAATATCCCCGGGGAGGTAGGGAGAAGTTACATGCTGAATGATAAAATCTGCTTCAGACAATTGGACCTTGTACAATGATCTCACTCCCTGGTAGCATTTAATATCTCCTCTTTACAAATATGACTTCACTATAGTTCATAGACTTATCTGTTTATTTTCAATGAACTGAGGGATGTTGGAATAGAAGGGACCTTAAAGATCATTAGCTACTCCAATTACCTTCTTTTAAAGATCTAGAGATTGGTTGAAGCTCAAGAAAGAGCAAGTTACTTTTCCAGATTCACAAAGCAAGTTAGGGGAAGAGAAAATTGGAACAATGACATTCTGACTTTCAGTCTAGAGCTCTTTCCAGAACTCCTCACTGCTCCTCTAGGCTAATCTTAAGAGGTGTTGAGAGTCCTTCAAAACTGTGGAGATGATCCTAGTCCTCTTAGCTACTCATTTTTTTTAACAGTTGTTTAAATCTTTAAAGAGATTTAAAATTGTTGTGTCGTTTTTCAGTTTTGCCCAACTTCTCATGACTCCATTTGTAGTTTTCTTGGTAAAGATACTAGAGTGGATTGTCCTTTTCTTCTCCAGCTCATAGGAAGCTGAGGCAAACAGGGTTAATTGACTTGCCTAGGGTCATACATCTACTAAGTGTCTAAAGCTGAATAAACTCTTTTTGCAAATCCTTGCTCCTGGTTCTACTCTCTGAGCCAATCCTTTCTATGCATGATAGCCCCTCAGATATTTGACAAAAACTGTGATACATTGCCCTCCACCCAAGTCTTCTTTTCTCTAAAATAAGCATCCTTGCTCCTGTAAAAAACACTCAGCTCATTTTCCCGCTCTGGTTAATCTATGGTTTATCTAATATTGTCCTTAAGCTGTGGTTCATAAAGCAGAACACAGTACTCTACATGGCATCTCATGAGGGCAAAACCGAATTGGATTATCACCTCCCAATTTCCTTGAATCTATTAATGGAACTCAAGTTTGAATTAGTTTTTTTGGCTAACAATCACATTGGTAACTGTAATGGAAATGCAAATTTGAAGATCTTCCCTGCCCCTAGCTTAAGTGCACCTGGAGCCTGTGGTGGGAGGCTTGTTTTTCAGGGAAGCCCACACCTTGATACTTTGTGATTGGGCAGTGGGTCAAGGAGGTTGTTACAATCTCTGAGCCAGGAGAAGGCTATATAAACCCTGAGGAGAGGCTTTGCTTTGGGGCTCACTTTGAGAAGTGTTGTGTGATTTGACCAGATGAGACTCTGGGAAGCCGCTGTTGAGAGCCCCCCGGCTTTGAAAACCCAGATGTTGATGCTTCCCTCTCTGGTAACTGTGATTTGGTATTGATATAATGGTTGGACAGTTTGGAAGCCTGTCTGTTTGATCTGTAAGTTCTGTAACTCTGGAGTTTGGGGTGCTGACCTTTTTCCCCTGAACTAGGTAATGTATGTTTGTTTGATTAAAGTAAGCTTGTTAACCCATTTTGAGTTGCGTTCCTTTTGAAAAGCAGATCTAAGAACCTATATTGGCAGCTACCCTGGGGATATTGGGGTGCTTGCTGCTACAGTAACTCATATTAAGCTTTTAGCACATTAAAACCCTCAGATCTTTTTTTTTTCTTCAAAAATTGTTATCTATCCATATTTCCCCATTCTATTTTATGAAGTTGATTTTTTTTCCAAATGCTTTATTAACTTCTGGTTTACATCATTCATTTCCTCCAGATTTTGAGTTACAGTTTTTCCCCCATTTTCCCTTACCCACCACCCTGGAATAACAGTCATACAGGATAGCCCCTCAACCAATCTGCTCTCTCCCATCTCTTCTCCCATACCCCCTTCAACTTTTCCAGTAGGGCGAGGTGAATCCCTGTGCCCCATTGCCTGCACATCTTATCTCCCAATTATATTCAAAATAGTATTAATTGTAGCATTTATATATATATATATATATATATATATATTTAATTTGATTTTAAAAGGAATATAAGCAACTCAGCATATGCTGTACATGTGTAGCTATGCAAATCATTACCATAGTAGATATATTGTGAATGACTGACTATATTTGCCTCCCTCCCATCCCACCTTCCACCTGGTCTACTCCCCACCTTGATCCTGTCCCTTTTCAAAAGTGGGTGCTTCCAACTTCCCTCCTCCCCAGCCCACCCTCTCCTCTACCACCTTCTCCCACTCCCCTCCCCCCACTCTCCTCTAGGGTGGGACACCCTATTTCGTATGCATGTCATTCTCTCCCTGGTCCAAATTCAATGAGAATAAGGTTTTGCCTTTTTGCCTTCTTCTTCCTCCCCTCCCCTGCAACCACCTTCCTCTGCCTCCTCTACACAGGACAGTTCACCACATTTTCTCTCCCCATTCCCCCTCACCACATTACTCTCTCACCTCTTAACCTCACCTTTTTAGTATCATCCCATCTTATTAAATTCGACCTGTGCCCTCTATCTATGTATACCTTAAAACATATATACACACATTCACATATGTATTCATATGCCCGTATGCCCTTCTTCAACTATTTTCATACTGAGAAAAGTTTCATCAGTTACAGTTATTGTTTTTCCCTGTAGTAATGTAAATAGTTCAACTTCGTTAAGTTCATAGTGATTTCTTTTCCCTGTTTACCTTCTCAAACATCTCTTGCTTCTTGTATCTGAATGTCAAATTTTCTATTCAACTCTGGTTTTTTCCTCAAAAATGCTTGAAAATCCTCTATTCCATTGAATGACCATATTTTCCCCTGAAACATGATAATCAGTTTTTCTGGGTAGGTGATTCTTGGTTTTGATCCCAGGTCCTTTGACCTGTGGAATATCATATTCCATGCCCTTCAATCCCGCAGTGTAGAAGCTGCCAGATCCTGCACTATCCTGATTGTGTTTCCACAATATTGAAATTGTTTCTTCCTGGATACTTGTAATATTCTCTCCTTGATCTGGGAATTCTGGAACCTGGCTACAGTATTCCTAGGAGTTTTCTTTTGGGGATCTTTTTAGGAGGTGATCTGTGGATTCTTTCAAGCTCTATTTTGCCTTCTGGTTCTAAAATATCCAGGCAATTTCCCTTGAAAATTTCTTGAAGGATGATTTCTAGATTCTTTCTTTGTTCATGGTTTTCAAGTAGTCCAATAATTTTTAGATTGTCTCTCCTGGATCTATTTTCCAGGTCAGTGGCTATTCCCATGAGATATTTCACATTGCCTTCTATTCTTTCATTTGCTTGGATCTGCTTAATAGCATCTTGATTTCTCATAAAGTAGCTTCCATTTGCTCCAGTCTAATTCTGAAGGAATGATTCTCCTCAGTGAGCTTTTGAGATTTTTTTTTCCATCTGGCAAATTCAGCTATTTAAGGCACTCTTCTCCTCAATGCCTTTTTGAACCTCTTTTGCCATTTGAGTTAGCCTATTTTTTAAGGTGTTATTTTCCTCAGTCAGGCTGTTGACTCTCATTTCATACTTTTTTTGCATCTTTCTCATTTCTCTTCCCAATTTTTCCCCCACTTCTCTTATCTGCTTCTTAAGGTCCTCTGTGGTGTGTAGCTAGCTTGTATTTTTATTTGGGGCTTATGGTGCAGGAGTTCTGACCTCACAGTCCTCCTCCTGTTCCATGCTTTGATCCTCTTTGCCCCCCAAATAGGATTCTAATGTTGCATTTTTCTTTTTATTTTGTTTCCTGTGCCTAGGCATGTTGCCACTCAATTACTTGACTTTTGGACTTGTTGCCACAGGAGGACTTTGCCACCAGACAGGAGAACTTCCATCCCAAATGTTGGGGTTTTCTCAACTTCTGAAGGTATTAGTTGGGTAGCCTCTCTGAAGCCTCCACACACTCTGGCAATTTGGTCACACACCTCAAGGCATCCACTCCAGACTGTAATCCAGATCTAAGAAGGGTAAAGCAAGAGGGCTTACCCCTCAGACTGATTGCTGGATCCCCCTACAGTTCTCAGGCCAAGAGCTGAAGCTGCAATGTGGCAATGTGACACAAGCTGCGCCTGCTCCTCAGAAGCTTCTCACCCCCAGAGGAAGAAGCTGACACATTCTCCCAACCAGTCCCAAAGTCCATAGGGCACTGACCTCTCACTTTGTGCTAGGCATCTATGTGTTGATAATTCTGGATACTCCACAACTGCTCGTGTTCTGGGGTCCCTCCAGCTGGCTACTGGTCTGGCCGCCCTCAGGCTAAAACCTCAACTCATGCAGGCCTTGGCTCTGCTCCCAGAGCGCTGTGCTGTACTCTCCCAGAGTGCTGTGCTGGCAGCTCACTGCCTGGCTGCCAGGCTGTCCTCAGTGGGAGTTTAGCTTCTCTGTGTCATTTTGTGGGTTCTGGAGCTCCAGAGGTCATTCATAGTCCCCCTTTTACATAATTTTGAAGTGGTGTGGGCTGGATCTCCAAGGAAGTGCTGTTTCTACTCCGCCATCTTGACTCTGCACCCCAAGTTGATTGTTTCTTTTTATCCAAGTTGTTCAGTTGTTTCAGTTGTGTCCAAATCAGCAACCCCATTGGCAGTATTCTTGGCAAGGATACTGAGGTGGTTTTCCATTTTCTTCTCCTACTCATTTTACTAATGAGAAAATTCAGGCAAACAGGTTTAAGTGACTTGATCAGGATCAGAGGAAATTTCTGAGGCTAAGAAATTTCTGAGGCTAGACTTGAAGTTATAAAGACGAATGTTCCTGACTCTAGGCCCAAAACTCTATACACCATTTCACTATCCAAGTTTAATTTTTACATTTCTCCTTATTCAATTTAGTATTATTATATACAGTCACATACTCTAGCCTTTTAAGATCCTTGTATATCCTCACTCTGCCTTTCAGTGTGTAGTTAGCCCCCCTAGATTTGTGCCATGTGAAAATTTTATGATCCTGCCACCTATGCCTTCATTCAAATCATTAATAAAATGGGTAGGAGAGACATAAGTGCGTATACCAGAGGTATTCTACTAGACACCCCTGACACATTGACATATTATCTTTTTTTTTTTCAAATAATTAATTAATTAATTGATTTTTACTTTTCAAGATTCATTTCCACAAGATTTTGAGCTACAAATTTTCTCCCCATTTTCCCCTACCCACCACCCCAAAACAGAGATACCATTGAATATTCCCTCCCCCAATTTGCTTTCTCCCATATCTTCCTTCATTCCTCCTCCGACTTTCCAGAAGGACACAGTGGATCTCTATGCCCCAATGCCTGTATATCTTACTTCCCAGTTACATGTAATAATAATATACATGTATTTTAAACATTTGATTTTAAACCTTTGAATTTCAGATTCTTTCCCTGGCTCCCTCATCACCACCCTTAATGGGAAGATAAGCAATTCAATATAGGTTGTACATGTGTTGCTATGCAAAACATTTCCATAGTGGATATATTGTGAAAGACTGCCTATATTTCCCTCCATCCTATCCCACCACACCACTAGTTCTCTTCTCTACTTTGATCTTGTCCCTTTTCAAAAGTGGGTGCTTCCAACTTTTCTCCCACCCAGCATGCCCTCCCTTCCATCATCCCCTTTCTCAACCCCTTCCCCCCTACTCTTCTGTAGGGTGAGGCACCCTACTTAGTGTGTATGTCATTCCCTCCCTAAGCCAAATTCAATGAGAATAAGGTTGACTCATGCCCTTTTACCTTCCTGTTCTTCCCCTCCATTGTGACAGTTTTCCCTTGCCTCTTCTATATGAAATAATTTACACCATTCTATCTCTCCCCATCTCCTCTCATTGTATTCCTCTCTCATCTCTTAATTTCACCTTTTACGTATTGTCTCTTCCTCTTAAATTGGTCCTGTGCCCTCTGTCTATGTATACTTGTACATATATATACACACACTCACCTATGTATTCATATGTCCATATACCCTCCTAAATAGACACACACACACACACACACACACACACACACATATATGTGTGTGTGTGTGTGTGTGTGTCCATATACCCTCCTATATAGACACACACACACACACACACACACACATATATACTCATACATACATACATTTCTATTCTCTTCAACTGTTCTCATACTGAGAAAAGTTTCATAAGTTACAATTATTGCTTTTCCATGTAATTAGTTCAACTTTGATAAGTTCCTTATGATTTATTTTCCCTTTTTACCTTCTCACGCTTCTCTTGCTTCTGGTATCTGAATGTCAAATTTTCTATTCAACTCTTATTTTTTCATCAAAAATGCTTGAAAATCCTCTATTTGACTTAATGACCATATTTTCCACTGAAACATGACACTTAGTTTTGCTTGGAAGGTGATTCTTGATTTTAGTTCCAGCTCCTTTGACCTCCAGAATATCATATTCCAGGTGCTTCGATCCCACAGTATAGAAGCTGTTAGATCCTGTGTTATCCTGATTGTGTTACCACAGTATTCAAATTGTTTCTTCCTGGCTTCTTATAAAATTTCCTCCTTGATCTGGGAACTCCAGAACCTGGCTACAATATTCCTAGGAAGTTTTTTTTTTTTTGGAATATTTCTTAGGAAGTGATTGGTGGATTCTTTCAACCTCTATTTTTCCCTCTGGTTCTAAAACATCAGGGCAATTTTCCTTGAGAATTTCTTGAAGGATGATTTCTAGGTTCTTTCTTTAATCATGGCTTTCAGGTAGTCCAATAATTTTTATATTCTCTCTCCTGGATCTATTTTCCAGGTCAGTGGTTTTCCCAGTGAGATATTTCACATTGTCTTGTATTCTTCCATTGGTTTGGATCTGCTTAACAGCATCTTGATTTCTCATAAAGTCACTAGCTTCCATTTGCTCCAGTCTAATTCTGAAGGAATGATTCTCCTCAGTGAGCTTTTGAGATTCTTTTTCCATCTGGCAAATTTGGCTTTTCAAGGCTTTCTTCTCCTCATTGGCTTTTTTATCCTCTTTTATCATTTGAGTTAGTTTATTTTTTAAGGTGTTATTTTCTTCAGTCAGGTTGTTGACTCATTTCATACTTTTCTTGCATCATTCTCATTTCTTTTCCCAATTTTTCCTCCACTACTCTTATTTGGTTTTCAAAATACTTCTTAAGCTCTTCTATGGCCTGTAAGCAGCTTATTCTTTTGATGGAAGTTTTTGGTGCAGGAGTTCTGGCTTTGCTGTCTTCCTCCTGTTCCATGCTTTGTTCCTTTTAGTCCCCAAAAAAGGAATTCAAAATTGGATTGTTCTGCTTGGTTTTCTTCCTTTGCCTGTTCATGTTGCCACTCAATTTCTTGACTTTTGAGCTTTTTGCCACAATAGATCTCTGCTACCAGAGGGGGGAACTTTGTTCCAATTGCTGTGGCTTTCTCAACTGCTGGAGCTATTAGTTGGCTGCCCTCTCTGAAGCTTCCACACACTCTAGTACACTGGTCATGCACCCCAGGACCTCCACCCCAGAAAGTGATCCACTTCCAAGCAGGTTAAAGCAATAGCAATTACCTCTTAGACTGGACACTTGTTCCCCCTACAATCTGCAAGCTGGGAGCTCTTAAGCAGCCATGTGGCAGTGGCTGGATGGCTGCCATGACTCAGACTCTTCTTGCCTGTGGAGCAAAGGCCAGACTGAACTCTCGTGCTTGCAAGTCCCAAAATCCACACTGCACTGAACTCTCACTTTGTCGCTAGAATCTATGGGTTGATAATTCTGGAAACCACAACAGCTGCTGGTGATCTGAAGTCACTCCAGCCAGTGGCTGTTTGTGGCTGCCCTGAGTCTAAAACCTTGGTCTCATGAGGGGTTGGGCTTGGCTCCCAGAGTGCTGTGCTGGCACCTTCCTGCCTGCCTGCTGGTCTGTCTTCAGTGGGAGGTTAGCTTCTCTGTGTCATTTTGTGGTTTCTGTAGCTCAAAAGTTTGTTTAAAATCATTTTTACATGAATTGAAGGAGGTGGGAGCAGGAGCCTCGCGGAAGTCCTGTTTCTACTCCACCATCTTGACTTTGCCCCCCAGCTCTTGTTTTTTTTTTTTTTCATCAAGAATGCTTGAAAATCCTCTATTGCATCGAATGACCATATTTCCCCCTGTAGCATTATACTCAGTTTTGCTGGGTAGGTGATTCTGGGTTTTCGACCTAACTCCTTTGACCTCCAGAAAATCATATTCCAAGCCCTTTGATCCCTTAGTATAGAAGCTCCTAGATCTTATGTTATCTATCCTGATTGTGTTTCCACAATATTAAAATTGTTTCTTCCTGACCACTTGCAGTATTTCCTCCTTGACCTGGGGACTCTGGAATTTGGCTATAATATCCTTAGGGATTTTCTTTTTGGGATCTTTTACAAGAGGAGATCAGTTAATTCTTTCAATTTCTATTTTTCCCTCTGGTTCTAGAATATCAGGGCAATTTTGTTTGATAATTTCTTGAAGGATGATTTCTAGGATATTTTTTTTATTGTTGCTTTCAAGTAGTCCAATATTTTTCAAACTATCTCTCCTGGATATATTTCCTAGATCAGTGGTTTTTCCAATGAGATATTTCCCATTGCCTTCTATTTTTTCATTTGTTTGGATCTGTTTTAGAGTATCTTGATTTCTCACAAAGTCATGACCTTCTGTGTGGGGTACAATAAGCCAAATAAATTGATCACTTGGAGACCTCTCTAAGTGAAGGTAGAGGGATTTATTAGAATCTCTTGAGAAGTGGGCAGTCTAGTCACTGGCACAGTGCCCAGAGAGAGGAGGCCAAGGTACAGAAACTGAAGGTTGGTTATATAAGCAAGGGTTACTCGCCCCTCCCAAACTTTAACCTAATTATTACTAATGAGGCTCTAATTCTGTTAGATAATATACATAATACATGGAACTTTGTTAGAACAGTGGGAGACTGAAGAGCGCAGTCTGGCCCTTGTGCCCAGGGAAAGAAACAGCAGAAACATGGCAGCTGTGCAGCCCTGAAGCATGGCTGCCTCAGGAACTCCTGGATTATAGATTGTAGGGAGACCAAGCAACCACTCAGAGGATAATCACTATTGCTTTAACCAGCTTCGATCCGAATTGCAGTCTTGGGTGGTGGCCCTGGGGCATGTGGTCAGTGTGCCAGGGCTTTTGGGGCTGCAGAGAGCTCACCCTGCTAATAGCTCTAGCAGCTGCAAAAATCCCAGCAATTTGGGACAAACCTCTTTCCATTCTGTAAGCAGAGTTCTACCATGTGTAGCAGCAAGCATCCCAGCATCCACAGGGTGGCTGCCAACACAGGTTCTTAGATCTGCTATTCTAAAGGAAAGCAATAAAAATGGGTTAACAATCTTGCTTTAATCAATCAAATATATCATTTAACTTGTTCAGTAGAAAAAGTCAGCACCCTGAACTTCAGAGTATACAGATGGAAGTTACAAGAAAACAGAAAAACATATCAAGCAGACAGGCCTCCAACTGTCTTGAATATTACAGCCATACCTAGTCAGTTACCAGAGAGGGAAGCATCAACATCTGGGTTTTCAAAGATGGGGGGCTCTCAATGGCTGCCCAGAGTCTCATCTGGTCAAATCACACAACACTTCTCAAAGTGAGCCCCAAAGCAAAGCCTCACACTAGAGATTATATAGCCTTTGGAATATCTTGTATAGCAAAAAACAAAACAAACAGACCCTCAAACAACCTATAGTAGAAATACTAAATGCTAAGCCTGGTTATAGAAGTCTAGTATAAAGTACAATATTATATCCAAGGGGAAAAGTAAATAGTAATATGTGGAATCAGGGCAAATATTGGGAGAAGGTAATATTTGCCCTGGGCTTTAAAGGACTGATAGGACTTTAACAAGCAACAAAGGAGAGGGAAGATATTCCAGGAACAGAGAAAAAGCATATGCAAAGGCATAGTGGTAAGAAATTAAAGGGTATGTTTTTAAGATAGAGGACTATCCACTGAGTGGCACATAGTGTATATGGAAGAAAGCAACATGAAATAAGCCTGTAGAAGTATGGTGACATCTGAATGACACATGCTTTGAATTCCAAGTAAAGAAGTTTGGACTTTCCTCAGTAGACAATAGGAAGCTACAGAATTAGCCTTGAACTCAGGTCCTCTTGACTCTGATGTCAGCACTATATCCTCTTGCAATTCTAACTCTTACTAACAGATGCACATGTAAGATGTTTATGATAGTATTTAATATCCACTGTATCTCGTAATGATATGGAGATAATCTTGAACTCTCAAGCATTATGCCTTAAACTGGTCCTATGAAGTTTGGGAGATTTTGTATACATATCTCCTAGTAGAAATGGTATGACAGTTGTTGGAAATCCAATTATGTTGAGAGAGGCTTGTGACCAGACAGATGAACACCAAGGGAGAATTATTTTGGTGACTATAACTCTGGAAGATTATTGATTGTAGTACCATGAAAAGGATGCATATTTTCATATTAGAGGATATACTTTTGTCACTTGCTCCCTGTGTGACTTGGGGCAAATAGCTTAACCTCTCTGGACATTAGTTTCTCCTTTTGTATATTAATGGCCTTGGAATAGCAGGCTTCTAAAGTCCCTTCTGCCTCTAAATCTATAATCCTATTATGGGGACCAATAAGGGTAAATCTAGTTCCAATATGCATCAGTGGAGGAAGTATCTACATGAATGATAAGATCCTTCAAATAGCAAAGTAAGAGGACTTGAATACTCAGGATTTAGTGTAAATTTAATACTTAGAAAGGGCTCTAAAAAGAGTATTGAATTCTGGAGAACTTTCAGGTGGAGAGATGGATGGATGTTTGAATATTCATTCTCATCCGAAACCTTATTCAAAACACCAACTTGCTCCCTTCTCCCCTGCCAATATATTATCTTTAAGGATCTGGCTATCCTTGATGTCATTATCTGCAGTTTAGCTACAAAATTTAACCTGTCTTCTGGAAATATGCTAAAAGTTTATAAAATATAAGCCAACTCCAAACATTCAAATCAACCTGTGTTGAGGGAAAAGAAATGAACTGACACTAGTTCTCCCCACCCTACTCCCTTTGTGTGGGATGTTCAAGACTTGACAGAACAATATTTCCATTCAAGAGCTATGGATTCAGTAGTGAGCCCAGAAATGGTACTGAGTCATATCTTAACTCTTTCTGTTAGGCTTAAAAACGAATCCTGTAGAGACTAATATATTGTATAATTTGTTAAAAAGATGAATAGAGAAAATAGTGTGACTTTAATAGAGTGCTCTTTCTGCAATAGCTTGAATTTGTGATTGTTTGTGTACCCCTATGGATAGCTCTATTGTAGCCATGCTAGGATTTTAGGAAGCCGTGTATCTATGGTATAATTAATTTTCTCAAATCTAATTAATGGGATTTGTGATGAATAAACATAAAGGAGAACCTATCCATTGGGAGTCAGGGGTAATGACTAGAAAGAATTCATTATGTCACAATCACACTGACGAAGTAGGCTATGGCATAGGTAGTAGACTGAGGGTGGTGTTCCAGGGAGGTGTTCCCATTACAGAAGTTTATTACCTGGGACTTTAACTTTATTTTCTCAAGGATATCATGACATAGATAGCAAGGAGAAATGTTCCTCTATCAGTTACTTCTCATCCCTGATTAACTTTCTATAATGCTATCAGCTTTAGCAAAGGATTTTTACTCTCATTGCAAAAGCATTAAATGTAGACCTTTTTTATTAGACATGCAAACCCAGAGTAGAATTGTTTCCCCAAACAGGCATTTATTAGCCAGAAAATATTTGTGACCTTTCCTGACATCACTACATCAAATTCTCTTTCATATTCTCCTTTCAACCTTTTTTTTTTCTTTTACCTTTACTACCCTCTCATCTTTCTCTCACATTCAACCCCTTTCTGTGGATTAGGGCAGTTCTATTCTCTGGAGCGATGGTATTTATCACCTCTGATAGACATCTAGAATCACTAGGGAAGCAGTATCCTGGACTCACAATAAGAATGATAATGAGAGGCTTTTGTAGTCTGAAAAAAACTGCAGTAGCATACAATTTACCTTGGTCATGTACAACTGGGATCTTTTGATGTTTGTGAATCATAGTAGACTTGCCTTTAATCTTGGCACATGTAAGGTTAGCTGCTCTTCTAACTGGAGCCTGAATTAGAAGGAGAAGAAAGACAATATAATGGTGATGAAGATGTTGATGATGAAGATGATTATGAGAAGAAGAAGAAGAAGAAGAAGAAGAAGAAGAAGAAGAAGAAGAAGAAGAAGAAGAAGAAGAAGAAGAAGAAGAAGAAGATGATGATGATGATGATGATGATGATGAGGCACTTTCTTGTAAACACACGATCTCTGGTTTGTTCACTGGGCATCCAGAAGTGCCAAACAGATTGTTTTGCATGCAGAAACAGAATGGGAGTAAGCATCCATCACATTGAAGAGAAATTAAACATAAGTCCTACAGCAGAAGTAGAATGATGAGGTTTCTATGGAGGGCTGACCCTGTCAGGACATTACAGAATAGGAAGTGATCACTTTCAATTATAATTACAAATGTCAACATTGTAAAGAGGCTGTGATGGAAAGCAGAGTGTGCAGATCACTGGAGTCTTCAGGTCTAGCCATTATGAAATTTGAGAATGACCATGTCCTCCCCAGGGTGGCAGAACAACTACCTTCTGGTTAAGGCTTGCAGCAGACAAAGATACCAGGGAACTCTGAACTTCTAAAAGCAATGCCTTATCACCATAAAGAAATCACCAGAATTTAGCAGCCTTCCCTGTGCCATTTACACTATATCAGTAAATAAACAAGTTAGGAATGTTGGGTAATTGAAGCAGCTGTTTTAGAATCTACTTTTGGGTTAATTTGGTTTAGAACAATTGATATGGGAAGGGGAGTTATTGCTCTCAATCATTCAGTTTCATTTATTCAAGTGAAATTGGCAAAGCAGCCGCATTAGGCAATCAGAGCATTAGGAAGTAATTTTTCAAGTATTATACTACAGAATCATTTATTGCTAGCTACATGTCTACATGTGAACATTAAAAGGCTGAGGTATAGCCCTCAATAAAGCAATATCTTTTGGGATTTATTCTCTTGGAGCAGAGTTTTGGCTATATTACTATTCTAGAAAATACTCAGGAATGTTCCATGTGATATATAAACATTTGAAGGTAGATACAGATAGTGACATACTTCCTGTATGCTTTGCATATTCAGTTGTATAAGGGTAGGAAGAGATTATCAGACAATAAATGAAGTTGTAAGGAGATAGAAGTATAAACTCTCTCTTCTTTCTCCTCCCTCTACCCCTGCTTGCCTGATCCCATCCTCTGATCTTGGGATTATGCATAATAAGAAACATAAGGGTGCCTATAAATTTAGGTATTTGACAATAGAAAAAAGACTACAAGATTTCTTATATTAGCTTTTAGACATGTGTTCATACCATGAAATAAAGTTATATATGTAAGGTGATAATTGTCTTCCAATTCAATTGAAATATCATCTCTTCTTTTTTTATCTGGTTTTTGCAACTCCAATCTATGTGTACATTTAAAATTCAGCATTTTTTGTAATGCATCTTGTGGATTAATTGTAATTACCTCAGAAACAAAATGAATAAATTTCTAAGAAATTACCCATTACCATCCCCCCCACCCAGAACTAAGTGTTACAGAGAATCATGAGCAGTGGTGATAGCAATTTTTCAACTGTATAATGGAAGATGAATGTTGTCTCACAAATTCCCACCAAATTCTTTGATACCCAGGCAAAAATCCTGTTTTTGTATGCTAGTTACAGAGTTGTGGGATTTTTTTTTCACTTATTTGTTTTCACTATTAGGAGAATGGTTTTCAAAATTTTTCTGTTCAAGGAAATCTTCCTATGAAGTATGCATACAAGATTGTTTCTCTGAGTAAAACTATGCACATAACCAATAATATCATCACCATCTTTATCATGAACATTGTCTTCATTGTTAAAATTAATAAGAATTTTTAAAGTCCATTTATATGCTGTATATAAAAAGAAAAGCAAAATCATATTTTCTCTTCACAAGGAGCTCATGATATAACAAGGGAGATAACACACAAGCAACTATGTATGTATGTGTATTTTTGTGTCTATATAGACACATGCATTTCCTCTGATTTTATATATATATATATATATATATATATATATATATATAGACATATCAATCAATATCTGATATGGTATTCTATGCTCTTCTAATTTGCTTATGTTATCACCCTTTATGTGTAAACTGCGTGCCCATTTTGGCTTTTCCTTAGTATACAGTGTACACTGCTTTCCAATTTTCCAAGCAATTTTTGTCAAATAATGAGTTTTTGTTGCAAAAACTTAGATCTTTGGGTTTATCATATACTAGAATACTATGGTCATTTACTACAATGTATTGTGCACCTAATTTATTCCTCTGATCCACCACTCTATTTCTTAGGTAGTACCAAATTGTTTTTATAAATACCACTTTAAAATATTGTTTGAGATCTGGTATGGCTAGTCCTCCTTTCTTCACTGTTTTCCCCCTTTTTCCCCATTGCTATTCTTGACCTTTTGTTCTTCCAGATGAATTTTGTTATTATTTATTTTCAGATTCATAAAATATTTTTGGTAGTTTGGTATGGCATTGAATAACTATATTAATTTATTTTAAAATGTCACTTTTATTATATTGACTCAGCCTACCCATGCACAATTAAAATTTTCCAGTTGTTTAGATGTGACTTTATTTGTGTGAAAAGTATTTTGTAATTGTGTTCATATAGTTCCTGGGTTTGTCTTGGCAGGTCAACTCCTAATATTCTTTTCTTTAAAACTATTGAGTTCAGAATCCCCTCCCTCTCTCCCACCACTGTCCCACCCACTGAGAAGGCAAACAATATGATATCAATTATATACGTGAAATCATGCAGAACATATTTACATAATAGCCATAGTTTTAAAAAAGCAAGGCACATAAAAAAATATGCTTCAGTTTATCATCAAAGTCCATCAGTTCTCTCTGTGTGTAAGTGGATAGCATTTGTTTCATCATACATCCTTTGGAATCATTATAGATCATTGTATTAATCAGAATAATTGAGTCTTTCACAGTTGATCATTACTACAACATTGCTGTTACTGTTCACAATGATCTCCCAGTTCTTCTGTAATGCCAAGCAAAGGCAAATTCCAAGGTTCAGAATACCAGCATAATAGCAACTCTCCATTTTATTCAGTGACAAATTAAGTCAAAACATTCACAGAACAGAGAAAATCAAAACACAGCATTCACCAAGTGTAATTCAATAATTTCTAAGTACTACTCCACCCCTGGGCAGTACATTTATTTAGTCAATCACAAAGTCCCTCTTCTCAAATGGAGATTAGTTTCCAATCATAAATAAAGTACATTCATTTGGTCAGTCACAGAGCACAAAAAAGTCAAAAGTTTCCCACCCCTGGATCACAACTGAATTACAATTATCATCAGTTAATACCAAGTACCTTCTCAAAAGGATCAGTAGAGAGCACAAAGGCCATCTACCCCTGAGCTACAACAAAGTTAAGATATTATCACAGCATTTAATACCCAAAGAGAAGTCTTTTCTTCCTCTTGACCCTAGGCAAGTTCTCAGCACTCTCTGTTCTTGGGGAGACAAAGCTTAACAAGGCCACAAGATGCATTGCCAATGTCCTCATCAATTCATTCTCTGCCTGCAGAACAGTCTCAGGACCCTCTGAAAACATCAGCAAGACCCTCTTCCAGGATTTCTGTAAACATACAACAAGGAAATCCTTCTTCAGGGCTTCTGAACCAACAGCAAAGTTCCGGACCTCTGCAACAGGAGCACTGTCCTTTACCAGCAGATGAATCTGGCAAAACAACATCAAAACAGACACTCAAAATACCGGCATCACAGCCATGTCTCCTCAGTCCTTGGCAGCTCTCAAAAGTCCTGGGCAGCTCCAACTGACCACCAGCAATCCTCTCTCTCTCTGCCTCCTCAATGCTGCTCCCACAAGTTCTTCTGCCTCTCTTCTCTCTCTTGGTGCCTCTCTAAATCCAGGGCACCAGCTCCTCCCAATTCAGCCCTCTCTTTTCACATAAGCAAGTCTGTCCCACAAGTGGGATGCACAAGCTCTGGGTTTCAGCACTCAACCTGAAAACCAAGCCAATACAGGGGGGGATCTTTAAATTCCATTACTATTACATCTCACTTCCCTTTGCTCACTTCAGTTCATATATATATTTTTCATGTTTTTCTGAAACCACCCCTTCATCATTTCTTATTTCTAATTCTTTGCCACCACAAATATATTTTTTTTAATACATAGGGTTTTTTTTCTCTTTTCAGGAGACAATTGGTGGAGTCTTTCAATTTCTATTTTACCCTCTAGATCTAAGATGTTGAGGGAATTTTTCCTTTTCTTGAAATACAATATCTAAGCTCTTTTTTGGTTGTTGTTCATGACTTTCAGGTAGTCCAGTAATTCTTAAATTATCTCTTCTTTTTTATGGTGCCAATTTTAAATAAATTTTATTCTCCAGGACAATTGCATTTCCATTCGTTTACAGTACTGATAAAGTGCAATGTTGTTCCCTTCTCTCCCTCTGCACACATTCAAGTATTCAGAATGCCCAGATTTACACAGGAACTTAAATGTTACTTTTAAACTGCTACTGCCTTGGCTACAAATTTAAGTCCTTCAGTTTTTGGAAAGCTATGGCAGAATGCTCTTTCTTCTGGTGTATTTAGTTGACCTCTTCAATGGTGGGTCCAGAAGAAGCACCTCCAGATGGGACTGCTCCACCTGCTGGGAACCCACCAGGCATGCCTCCTGTCCCCTGCACTCTGGTATAGCTTAGTAATGGTGGAGTTGCAGACCTTATCCAATTCTTTCTGCTGATACTTAGATTCATCCTTCTCAGCAGTCTGGTTCTTATCTAATCAGTTGATTATTTCATTAATTTGTCAAGGATCTTCTGTTTGTATTCATTACCAAATTTGCCTCACAGGTTTTCATCCTCTATGGTTGGCTTTATGTTGAAAGCATAAGATTCAAGAGAATTCTTGGAAGACACCTTGTCTCTCTGCTTTTCATCCTCAGCCTTGTATTTCTTAGCCTCCTGGACCATAGGGTTAATGTCTTCTTTTCTCAGATGTCCTGTATCCTTTGTGATGTTGATTTTGTTCTCCTTGCATTTGCTCTTATCCACAGCAGAAGTGATGAGGGTGCCATTTCCATCAATGTCAAATGTTATTTCAATCTGAAGAACACCCCTGGGTGCTGGGAGGATTCCTATGAGCTTAAATTTGCCAAGCAGCTTGTTATCCTTTGTTATTCCTCTCTCACCTTCATAAACCTGAATATGCACACCAGGTTGGTTGTCTGAATAGGTGGTAAAGGTCTGTGTCTGCTTGGTGGAGATGATGGTATTATCTTTGATCCGAATGGTTATAACCCCATCAACAGTTTCAATTCCAAGGAAAAGAGGACTGACATCCAACAACAGCAAATCCAGCACATCCTCAGATTTATCTCTAGGCAAAATGGCAGTCTTGACACCTGCATCTTGAGCAACAGCTTCTTCCAGATTGCAATTCTTCTTCAGCTCTTGCAGAAGCTTCTGGAGCTTGAGTGGAACCACCCATCAGGATAATGTCATGATGTCAATGTCCCTTTGACAAGGTTGCTGGGGAGTTGGGGGGGTCATAGCTAACCACTGTGGAGAAAGAAGGGGTGCTGCTGCTGCACTGAGTAAAAATGATTTTTTTATCTATTTTCCAGGTCAGTCTTTTTTGCTTTTTTTTTTTGCTCTTTTTTGGAGGGCAATTGGGGTTAAGTAACTTGCCCAAGGTTACACAGCTAGGTTTTTGTTTCTGTGTGTTAAGTGTCGGAGGCCAGATCCAAACTCAGGTCCTTCTGACTCCAGGGCCAGTGCTCTACTCACTGCGTCACCTAGCTTCCCCCTCAGTCTTTTTTCTCATGAAATATTTCACATTTTCTTCATTTTTTCATACTTTTGACTTTGTTTTATTTCTTGATGTTTTGTGGAGTCATTAGATTCCATGTGCCCAGTTCTAATTTTTTAGAAATTATTTTCTTCAGAAGACTTTCATATTTCTTTTTCCATTTGGCCAGTTCTGCTTTTTTTTTTCAAATGCTTTATTCACTTCTAGTTTACATCATTCATTTCCACAAGATTTTGAGTTACACATTTTCTCCCCATTTTTCCCCTTTCCACCACCCCAAAATAGTGATCCCAATGGATATCCCTTCCTCCAATCTGCTCTCTCCCATATCTTCTCCCATACCCCCTCTGACTTTCCAGTAGGACACAGTGGATCTCTATGCTCTAGTGCCTGTATATCTTACTTCCCAGTTACATGTAAAATAATGTTAATAATAGTTTATAAATATTTTAAGCATTTGATTTTAAAACTTTGAATTCTACATTCATTCCCTTCCTCCCTTGTCACCCACCCTTACTGGAAAGATAAGCAATTCGATATGGGTTATACATATATAGCTATGCAAAACATTTCCATAGTGGATATATTGTAAAAGACTGACTCTATTTCCCTCCCTCCTATCCCAACTCCCACTTGTCCTATCCCAACTCCCACCTGTCCCTCTTCAAAAGTGGGTGCTTCCAAATTTCCTCCCCCCCAGCCTGCCCTCCCTTCCATCATCCCCCCTCTCATCCCCTTTCCCCCTACTCTCCTGTAGGATGAGAGTGTGTATTTAGTGTATTTAGTGTGTATGCCATTCCTTCCTAAGCCAAATTCAATGAGAATAAGGTTGACCAATTCCCTTTTGCCTTCCAATTCTTCCCTTCCTTTGGAACCATTTTCCCTTAACTCTTCTATGTGAGATAGTTTACCCCATTCTGTCTCGTCCCATCTCCTCTCATTATGTTCTTCTCTCACCTATTAATTTTGCCTTTTAAGTATCATCCCTTCCTATCAAATTGGTCCTGTGCCCTCTTTCTATGTATACTTGCACACATATATACATCCATTCACATATGAATTCATATGCCTATATACTCTCCTATATAGACATATATGTATGTGTTTATGTACATATACATACATACATACATATGTATGCGTATATAAAGATTTCTATTCCCTTCAATTATTCTCATATTGAGAAAAGTTTCACAAGTTACAATTATGATTTTTCTATATAAAGATCTAAGTAGTTAAACTTTGATAAGTTCCTTATGATTTCTTTTCCCTTTTTCCCTTCTCATGCTTCTCTTGCTTCTTATATCAGAATGTAAAATTTTCTATTCAACTCTGATTTGTTCATCAAGAATGCTTGAAAGTCCTCTATTTCACCGAATGACCATATTTTCTCCTGAAACATGATACTCAATTGTGCTGAGTAGGTGACCCTTGGGTTCATTCCCAGTTCTTTTGCCCTCTGGAATATCATATTCCATGCCCTTTGATCCCTCAGTGTAGAAGCTGCCAGGTCCTGGGCTATTCTGATTGTGTTTCCACAATATTGAAATTGTTACTTCCTGGCTGCTTGGAGTATTTTCTCCTTGATCTGGGGATTCTGGAACCTGGTTATAATATTTCTGGGAGTTTTCTTTTTGGGATCTTTTTCAGGAGGTGATCAGTGGATTCTTTCAACCTCTATTTTGCCCTCTGGATCTAAAACATCAGGGCAATTTTCCTTGAGAATTTCTTGAAGGGTGATTTCTAGGTTCTTTCTTTGATCATGGTTTTCAGGTAGTATAATAAATTTTAAATTATCTCTCCTGGATCTATTTTCCAGGTCAGTGGTTTTTCCCATGAGATATTTTCACATTGCCTTCTATTCTTTCATTTGTTTGGATCTGCTTAACAGCATCTTGATTTCTCATAAAGTCATTAGCTTCCATTTGCTCCAGTCTAACTCTGAGGGAATGAATCTCCTCAGTGAACTTTTGAGATTCTTTTTCCACCTGGCAAATTCAACTTTTTAAGGCATTCTTTTCCTCATTGCCCTTTTAGGCCTCCTTTGTCATTTGAGTTAGTCTATTTTTTTCCTTTTTGGAGAGCAATTGGGTTTAAGTAACTTGTCCAAGGTCACATGGCTAGGTTTTTGTTTTTGTGTGCGTTAAGTGTCTGAGGTCGGATCTGAACTCAGCTTCTTCGGACTCCAGGGCTGACACTCTACTCACTGTGCCACCTAGCCGCCCCGAGTTAGTCTATTTTTAAAGTGTTCTTTTCCTCAGTCAGGCTGTTGACCCTCATTTCATACTTTTCCTGCATCCTTCTCATTTCTCTTTCCAAATTTTCCTCCACTTCTCTTATTTGATTTTTTAAAGTCCTTCTTAAGGTCCTCTGTGGCCTGTAAGCTGCTCATATTTTCCTTTGGGGCTTTTGGAGCAGGATTTCTGACCTCACAGTCCTCTGACTGTTCCATGCTTCCATCCTCTTTGCCCCCAACGTAGGAATCTAAGGTTGCATTTTTCTGTTTAATTTGTTTCCTTTGCCTTGGCATGTTGCCACTTAATTACTTGATTTTGGGGCTTGTTGCCACACTATGGCTCTGCTGCCAGACAGGGGAACTTTCATCCTGAACTTGTGGGGGACAACTTCCATTTCTGGCAAGCTGGAAATCCACCCACGACCTCCACCCCAGATCACAATCCAGATCCAGGGAGGTTAAAGCAAGAGAGTTTACCCCCCTAAGACTGATCGCTGGATCTCCCTATAGTTCGCAGGCCCGGAGCTGGAGCTGCCTCTGAAAATTACAAAATGGAGTGTCTCCTCAGCCACTTCTAGGTGACGCGTTCCCCAAATACTGGTCCCAAATCCATAGGGCACTAACCTCTCACTTCTTCCTAGGCATATCTATGTTGATAATTCTGGAATCGCCACAGCTGCTGGTGTTCTGGGGTCCCTCCAGCCCTGGGGCTAAAACTGCAACTCAGGCAGATCTGTGCTCAGCTCCCCGCGCACTGCATGCTGTGCTGCCGGCTCTGTGCTGGTCCTTCCTGCAGGGCTGCTGGGCTGTCTTCGTTGGGAGGTTAGCTTCTCTGTGTCTTTCTTTAGGTACTGGGGCTCCAGAAGTTGTTCAAAGTCCCCTCTTACATGGCTCACAGGTGATCTGTGGGGAGAGTGGCTTGGACATGCTGTTTCCACTCTGCCGTCTTGGCTCCGCCTCCCCAGCTCGTATTTTTCTTGGAATTTTTGTTGCAGGAGATCTGACTTCACTATCTTCCTCCTGTTCCATGCTTTGTTCCTTTTTTCCCCCAAAATAGAAGTGAAAAGTTGGATTGCTCTGCTTGTTTTGCTTCCTTTGCCTGCTCATGTTGCCACTCAATTACTTGACTTTTGGGCTTCTTGCAACAGTAGGACTCTGCTACTAGAGAGGGCAGCTTTATCCCAAATGCTGGGGTTTTTCCCAGGTGCCTTCTCTCAAGCCTCCACACGTTCTGGCAAGCTGGTCACCCATCCCAGGACCTCCACCCTAGACTGCAATCCAGGTCCAAGCAGGTTAAAGCAAGAGTGATTACCCCTCAGACTGGTTGCTTGGTCCCCCTGCAGTCTGCAGGCCAGGACCTGAAGCTACCACATGGTAGAGGCTGCATGGCTGTGGTGGCTCAGCTGGCTTCTCCCTCCAGGGGATAAAGGCTGACCACACTCCCAAACTACTGGATCCCAAAGTTCACATTGCACTGACCTCTCACTTTGTCCTTGGTATCTATGGGTTGATAATTTTGTAAACTGCCACAGCTGCTTGGGATCTGAAGTCCTTCCAGCTAGGGGCTGGTCAGGCCTGCCCTGGGGCTAAAACCTTGGGCTTTTGCAGGGCTAGGTTGGGCTCCCATAGTGCTGTGCTGGCTGCTTACTGCTGGCCTGCCCAGCTGAACTCAGTGGGAGGTTAGCTTCTCTGTGTCTTCTTGTGGGTTCTGTAGCTCCAAAGTTTGTTCAGAGTCACCTTTAACATGAATTGAGGGAGGTGGAAGCCAGAACACTTCGGAGGTCCCATTTCTACTCCACCATCTTGACCGCCAGTTCTGCTTTTTAAGGTGTTCTTCAGTGAATTTTTGTGCCTCTTTTACCAGGAGGCCAATTCTGTTTTCAAAGGTGTTCCATTTTTTCCCTCAGTATTTTTGTGCCTTATTAAAAAACCAATTATTAATTCTATTTTGATAATTTTCTTGCATCACTCTTACTTCTCCCCTAATTTAACTATTCAAGGAATTATTGAATCCAATTAGCAATTTTCATGCTTTATTTGTACACTTATCCTTTCCACATTGCAACTTTCCCCATCTCATTTTAATGTATTATGTTTCAGCATAAGAAATTAAATGGGAATATTTTGGGCAATTTTGAAGAAGCTTCAGATGATTCACAAAAGCCAGTGCATGATGGAGAAAAAGTTTAGAAACTCAAAAATGCATAAAATACATGTATAGTATTATAAAATATCAACATACTTTTATATTAAGGTAATGTAAATAGCCCATAAAGGAAAAAGGAAAAATTTACACTTCTCTGGTATGAACAGAATGCCAAAATATTTTATGTGGGTTTTCCAGATTGCAAGTGCACCATATTCCTAACCTCTGCAATGTAAAAGGTATAATTATAGTTGTTTTCACATTGTTGTCTTCTTAGTTCATGTCTTGGTTTTCCCTGCCACTATAGCAACTTTTTATGGTCAAGTTTTTCTTTCATCATTTTTCCAGGCTATTTCTTGAATTTGAATTTTGTGTTTAAGTTGGGTTCTGCTCACTTGGAAGTTTGAAGGTACTGTCCCAAGTATTTTACTTTTTCATGCTGCTGTCTTCTGAACTAGTTCTGCAAGATTTTGTTGCTTCCCTAGGTGGTTTGATGGGGGAAAGAGGTGTGGTCACTCTTCTCCTGGTCTGTGCTATGGTTTTTACCCTCGAAGTGCAGCACCAAACCCCCTGTGACTTCTAGTGCTCTCTTTGTCTTGAAGCTCAAACCAGAGTCCCTACTTCCTTTTGACCAACCCCGAGTGCACCTCTCCATCTGGAACTGTGACCCAGAACTGTGTTTGGGCAATAGAGTTGTTAGTCAGTTCCAGTTCTACCCAATGGCAGGAAAAAAGTTTCCTACAATCTCTTTCTGACCAGTTGTCCAATCTCTATATTGTCTCTGAGCTGAGAGCTCCTGAAGCTGCTGCTGTTGCTACAACCATTATTGCTGCCTCTATGTGGGTGTGCTCTAGAAAGACCTCCACTGTGGTTTCACAAACCTCTCATCGAACTACTAAGTTTTCTCAGGTCAGAAAATTGTCGCACCCTGACCTGTGGTTGGCTCTGCCAATCCAAAATTTGATTTGAGGCATTATTTTAAAGTACTTTATAGTAGAATGTTGAGAGAGATCAGCAGGGTTGTTGCCTCAAATTCATCTCAGCTCCACTAAATCATATCTATTTTTGACAATATCAATTGGAAATACCTAGTCTGAGGGAAGACTTTAAGGTAGTATTTCACTCACACACACACACAAACACACACACACACACACACACACACACACACACACACACACCCTTGCATTCAAGTATATATACATATGCATACATATATACACACATAATGTTGGACTGACACAGAAAATAAATGACCTTAGCCAAGAGCTGAACAGGTGAAAGAGAGTTGATTGGATCATTTTTATAAAGTCTCTTGTTTTTATTTTTAATATTTACTTATTTTTAGTTTTCACATTCGTTTCCACAAGATTCTGAGTTACAATTTTCCTTCCCATCTTTCCCCTACTCCCCACCCCAAAATAGCAAGCCTACTGAATACCCCTTCTCCCAATCTGTTCTCTCATATCCTGCCCCATCACCCCTCAAACTTTCTATTAGGGTAAAATTGATTTCTATACACCAGTGCCTGTATATCTTATTTCCCAGTTGCATATAAAAAACATTTTTTAAACATTTGTTTTTAAAACTTTGAGTTCCAGATTTTTTCCCTTCTTCCCTCCTCACCCACCCCCACTGGGAAGATAAGCAATTCAATAGAGGTTGTAAATGTATAGTTACCCAAATCATTTCCTTAGTAGTTATATTGTGAAAGACTAAGGATATTTCCTTCCATCCTATCCTGCTCCCCACTTATTCGATTTTCTCCTTTGACCCTATCCCTTTTCAAAAATGTTTGCTTCTAATCATCCTCACTCCCAATCTGTGCTCCCTTCTATCATCCCCCCCTCTTATCCCCTACCCCCCTATTTTCCTGTAGGGTAAGACACCAATTGAGTGTGTATGTTATTCCCTCCTTAAGCCAAATTCAATGAGAAGAAGGTTGTCCCATTCCCTTTCACCATCCTTATCCCCTCCATTGCCTCTTTTATATGAAATCATTTACCCTAATCTATCTCCCTATTTCTCCTTCTCCCAATAAATTCCTCTCTCACCTCTTAATTTTATTTTTTAGATATCACCCCTTACTATTCAACTCATCCATGGCCTTTGTCTATGTATATACGAAAATACATATGCCCACACTCACATATAGATTTATATATAAATACTCTTCTATATATACATGTACACAAATATATATGCATATATATATATAATATATAATATATAATACACACACATATATGTATGTATATATGTCTTCCCTTTAACTATCCTTATATGGAGAAAAGTCTAATGAGTTACAATTATCATTTTTCCATGTAGGAATGTAAATAATTCAACAATAATAAGTTCCTTATGATTTCTTTTTCCTGTTTACCTTCTCATGCTCCTCTTGCTTCTTGTATTCAAAAGTCAAATATTCTGTTCAGCTCTGGTTTTTTTTGTCAAGAATGCTTGAAAATCCTCTATTTCATTGAATGACCATATTTTTCCCTGAAGCATTACACTCAGTCTTTCTGGGTAGATGATTCTTGGTTTTAGTCCTAGCTCCTTTGACCTCCAGAATATCATATTCCAAGCCCTTCTATCCCTTAATGTAGAAGCTGCTAAGTCATGTGTTATCCTAATTGTTTCTTACTGGCTGCTTGCAGTATTTGGCTATAATATTCCTAGGAGTTTTCTTTTTGGGAACTTTTTCAAGAGGTGATCAGTGAATTCTTTCAATTTCTATTTTGCCCTCTCGCTCCAGAATATTAAGGCAATTTGACTTGATAATTTTTTGAAAGTTGGTGTCTAGGCTCTTTTCTAATCATGGCTTTCAGGTAGTCCATTAATTTTCAAATTATCTCTCCTGGATATTTTCCAAGTCAGTGGTTTTTCCAATGAGATATTTCACATTGCCTTCTATTCTTTTTCATTTGTTTGTATCTGTTTTCTAGTATTTTGATTTCTCATAAAGTCATTAGCTTCCAGTTGCTCCAGTCTAATTTTGAAGGACTTATTCTCTTCAGTGAGTTTTTGAAATTCCTTTTCCATCTGGCAAATTTGACTTTTTAAGATATTTTTCTCCTCATTGGCTTTTTGGGCCTCTTTTGCCATTTGACTTAGTTTATTTTTCAAGATGTTATTTTCTTCAGCTTATTTTTGGGTCTCCTTTACCAGGCCATTTGACTCACTTTTCATGCTTTTCTTGCATTATTCTCATTTCTCTTCCCAATTTTTCCTCTACTTCTTCTACTTGATTTTTTAAATCCTTATTGAGCTCATCTATGGCCTATAGCCAGTTCATATTTTTCTTGCAGACTTTTGATGCAGGATTTCTGACTTTGTTGTCTTCCTCCTGCTCCATGCCTTGATCCTTTTTGTCCCCCCCCAAATAATATTATGGTCTTTCCTCTGGTTTCTCATATTGCCAGTCAATTACTTGACTTTAGAACTATTTGGCATGGTAGAACTCTGCTTACAGAATAGAGAGAGCTTTTTCCCAAATTGCTTGGATTTTCACAGCTGCCAGATGTATTAGGAAGCTGTCCTCTCTACAGCCCCCACAAGCTCTGGCACACTGGCCACATGCCCCAGGACCACCACCCAAGACTGCAATCCAATCCAGGAGCTCCTGAGGTAGATTTGCAAAGGCACTATGCCTCCTCTGCTTCTCATCCTTGGGCTGGTGCTGGACTGCACTCTTTAGTCCACTCCTGTTCCAACAGAGTTGCCCACTGACTTTTTACTTTGTCTTTGATGTTTATGGGTTGAGAAGTCTGGAGACCACATAGCTGCTGGTGATTCACTCTCCTGAAGTCTGCTCTGGCCACTGCTGGTCTGGGCCACCCTGGAGCTAGAACCATAACTCATGAGGGACTGCACTTGTCTTCCAGTGTGCAATAGATGTTCCCTGTTGGCCTGACAGGCTGCCTTCAGTGGGAGATTTGTTTCTCTCTGTCTCTTTGTGGTTCTGTAGCTCTACAGTGTGTTTACAGTCATTTTTAAAGATGTATTGCAAATGATTGGAGCAAGAGCTCACAGCAAGCTTGTGCTTCTACTCCACCATCGTGGCTCCACCCCCAAGTCATCATCTTCTTCTTCTTTTTTTTAATGAGTTCAGATTTCTACTTGAAACTATGGTTTATCTTTTTAATAACCAACATTCTATTAGTTTTGTTTGGTTAAGTCAGGGGAATCTAAAACCTCTGTAGACCTAAAAATGAGAATTATACAGAAAACAATGGAAATGGACACTCATGGTAGATGTGGGCAATCTAAAGCACATTATAACAAAAAAAATTAAGAAGGAAAATCTGAGAGAATATAATAGAGGTATTTCAGTATGCAATGAGAAGGTGTAGTTTCCTCCTGAATTACTCTACAGTTAGTATGGCAATATTTCTTCTGTATTTTTCCATCTGAGTCATTCTCTAACTAATGCATAATGGTCATAAGTCATTATGCAAGCAGAAATTCCAAACTTTCTCATTGCGATCCAATAAAAGTAAGATTTGAATAAACCATAAGCCCAAATCTTCCCCCAATAAAGTGTTTGGATTGCAGTAGTTCTTTAATCTTTGGAGTGATGTAATTGATGAAGTGATCCATGAAATGAGATTTTGAAATTTTTAAGTGAAGAACCATATGTATTATTATGAGGAAAGTGCTTTGTAAAATACAAGATCCTAATGAAAATGGAGTCATCATCATCATCCATGTTCAGGATGATACTTTTCTGAAACAGATCATACAACTGTATCACATAAGGTAATATCACAGATTCTCCAGTGATATAGAAGTTCAACAATCTTCAGATTTTCTCATAGTCTTAAACTTTTAAAAGTAAAGTATTTAATCAATTCTTTGTTTGTCTTATTTGCAATCATATCTCTCAGTAAGGAAAACAAATAATGTTTTTTTTTAGTTAATTATTACTCACAAAGAAAATATAGAATGTGAAGCAGGATCAACAGGAACATTGGGAGAAAAAAAGGCTTTTTTTTTAAAGCTTATAATAGTCAAATAAGAGAGCTGGTCATTCAACATTTATTGAGCACTCACTGTGTATCACACACTGTACTAATCACTGAGAATATAAAATAAGCAAAAGACAGCTTTTGCCTTAAAGGAGCTCACAATATGAGGAGATTTGGGGGACGGGGGGACAAGCAAACAAATATTTGGAAACAAGCTATATGAAGAATGAATAAGAAATAATTAGGAGAATGAGGACACTAGAATTAGTATGGATTAGGGTTTATTATATAGGAAAATACTACCAGTATTCTCAAAAACATTATCATTACTAAGATAGTTTGAAAGAAATGTTGTGGCTGAGTTGTATATGATGGGGGAAGTCTAAGAAACAAAACTGGGTAGAAAAAATGTCTAAAAATGTTGATAGCAGCTCTCTTTGTGGTGGCAAAGAACTGGAAATTATAGGAATGCCCATTAACTAGGAAATGGCTTAACAAGCTGTGGCATATGATTGTGATGGAATGCTACTATGCTATAAGAAATGATGATTTCAAAATCTTAGAAAAACATGGAAAGACTTGCATGAAATAATGAAGAAAAAGATGAGAAGAACCAAGAAAGCATTGTGTATAAAATAGCAATATTGTTTTAAGAGTGACTTTGAATGAATAAGTTCTTTTAACTAATTGCCCAAATTAACTATAAAGGACATATGAAGAAAGATGTTATATGCATCCAGAGAAAGAACTGATAAATAGAAATGTATATAGAAAAAATTACCCCCCCCCACACACACAATTTGTCTCTTCTGGTAGCTATTTCTAGGGCAGGGAAGGAGGCAAGGGGAAAAAAAGAAATGTACAAGATAATATGGTTGTGTATTTGAAAGGAATAACAAGTTGTGCATAGTAGGATTGCAGCTTCATGTCTAATTTACTTTGTATTTTAATTTCCTTGTATTTTACTTTGTTATGAAAGGTCTTATTTTATTCCATAAATTAAAACAAAAATAAAACAGAGAGGTTAGGGATTGCTTCCTGTAGGAAATGAGAATTTAGCTTTGAATTGAAGGAAGCTAGGGAAGTCAGGAAAGCCAGGAGGCAGAGATGAGAAAGTAGAGCAATCCAGGCATGGGGGACAGCTAAAGAAAATACTTGGAACCCAGGATTTAAGTATCTTATTCATGGAAAAGAAGGTCAGTGTCATTGGAACAAAGAATACAGGATGATGAATGTGATGTAAAAAGACTGGAAAGGTAAAAGATTAGATTACAAAGGTTTAAATGCCAAACAGAAGATTTTTGTAGTGTACTGAATCACAATATTGGCCATACTTAGATATTTATTCATCTTTTAAGAAAACCAGTTTCACAAGATTCAGAGAGATATGCGAGATATGAATCCATACTACTACTTTATAAAAGGAAAAGGAGTGTGAAGGGCAATTGTGGGAAAAACTTTACAAAACAATTGCAAATCATCTTGATATAGAAGAAAGGAGGGAGAAAATTAGAGAAACTAACCTTACAAAGACTTCTCTAATCGGTCAAGATTTAAGGAATAAATGAATAAATAATTGAAAAGTTTATAAAGTGCTTACTATGGGCAAAAGCACTGTCCTAAATACTTGGAACACATGCAAAAAAGTAATATAATCCCCTATAGGTATTGCTTCCTAAGATGATAACAATGACTTGTAAGCTTTGCTATACCCATGGCTCTTGGCTGTCCCCATCAGGATCTGAGGAGAGATCTTGGTCAAGATGGTGGTAGTGGCAATTTGTCTTGTTTGGCACATTTACAAAAGATTATAATGTGGCACTGTAGCAACAAGCACCCCAACATCCCCAGGGTGGCTGCCAACAAAGGTTCTTGGATCTGCTTTTCTAAAGGAAAGCAACTCAAAATGGCTTAACAATCTTACTTTAATCAAACATATATCGTTTACCTAGTTCAGGGGAAAAAGGTCAGCATCCTGAACTTCAGAGTATACAGACAGAAGTTTCAAAACAGAGAAACAAACAGATCAAGCAGACAGGCTTCCAAACTGTCCAACCATTACCTCAATACCAAATCACAGTTACCAGAGAGGGAAACATCAACATTTGGGTTTTCAAAGCCGGGGGGGTGGGGGCTCTCAACAGCTGCCCAGAGTGTCATCTGGTCAAATCACACAACACTCCTCAAAGCGAGCCCAAAAGCAAAGCCTCACATCAGGTATTATATAGTCTTCCCCAGGTTCAGAGAATGTAACAACCCTCTTGACACACTGCCCAATCACAAAGCACCAAGGTGTGGGCATTCCTGAGAAACAAGCCTCCCACCACAGGCTCCAGGTTCATTTAACCTAGGGGCAGGGAAGATCTTAAAAATTTACATTCTTATAACAGGCAGCTAGTAGAGGAGTGGTACAGAGGTTACATAAAAAGGTACCAAGAAGGATAGGATTGAATTGAGAATTGTTTAAAATGTGAAAGAAACACTATGACTTTAAGATACACATACAGAGTTAGAAAAACAAGGAAAGCTTTGCCTCCCTGTTTGCAAATATGCTATGCTAGTGACTGATGAAGGAAAGACAGCTACTCAATTCCTATTTTTATTCCACTTTCCCTGATGGTACAAAAGTCTTCAATTTTTAAAACAGAATAACCTTGCTTAAGAAGGCAATGAAATTAGCACCTAGTGTTTTTTTCTTTAATAAGCTTATCTATACTGGTCCAGGTAAATAGCATCCTAGGATACTCAAAGAATTTGTAGATGCAACTAGGTTTAGTAATCTGAACCATGTGAAATGGAGGCATTTCAGAATACTGAAGAGCAATTAATATTCCAAATGTCTTGAGAAATATCTAAAATATATGGGTTCAGGAAGTTGAAATCACACATATCAAATGGTTTCCTTTGTTAATAGAGCTAGAGATTTTAAAATGATACAAATATTGTCTCTCTTAAGTTTAACAAAGTATTTGACAAAGTCATTCATGATATTCTTTTTAATATGGTGGAGCAATAGTTGGTTGAAAGTCCTGATCTAAATAGTGTTGATCAATTAATTACTGTTAACTAAAATAGATGCCTCTTGAGATAGGCCTCAGAGCTATATCTTTGCATTTTCCATATTCTACAGTTTTATTAATGACTTGAATAAGTATACAGAAGTTATATTTATAAATTTTATGAATAACAAAAGCCATTGTTCACTGAAAGATAGTTTATACATTGGATGATGAACTGAAAACACACAAAAAAAGATCTTGGTAGGATAGAACAATGGACTGAGTCGTCTTAGATGAAATTTGAAAGGAATAAAAGTGTAAAATCCTGCACTTACAAAAAAAAAAAAAACAGAATTGTGAGAGTACACAGTGATAATTTCCTAGAAAACAGTTAATGTGAAGACGACTTCCTAGTTTTATTTGACTTTAAACTCAATATAAGTTAACAATGAGACAATATAATACTTTTCATGTAATTTAAGTAATTTTAGGGTTCTTTAGATACAGAACACTACCAAGAACAAGAGGATGATGCAGCTATTTTGCTCCATGATGGTGTACCATGTCTAGAGTTGTGTATTCAGTTTGGGGAGTCATATTTTATGAAGTATCATGACGAATCAGAGCATATCCAGAAGAGGACAAAAACTCTGTCATTTGAGAAAAGTTTGAAGGGATTCGTTGGATCAGCTGTCTTCTAATGTCCAAAGGATTTTCATGTGGAAGAAAGATTGAGCTTATTTTGTATAGTGGCAGAGGATAGACCTGGAACCAATCAATCTGAATATAAAAGTTAGAAGGAATCAAATTTAGGCTCAATATAAGAAAGAGTGTAATAATTGCAATGGTCTCAGTTTGGATTGTACTGCATTAAAAGTGTAGAATTCTCCAGAATCATTTCAATATTCACTGTATGACTACCTATAAGGAATATAGTAGAGAGGAACCTTGTATTGGGTAAAAGGTTATGTTAGATAACTTCTAAGGTCCTTTTCAACATTAAGATTCTATGACTGTATACAATGCATAACAGACCATAAGTTCCAAAGAGACCATACCCCAAGAACTTGGTGATAATATGTTTTCAAAAAGTTCTTTGTAAATGAGGCTGTGAACATAAATTGTATTGCACAAAAATACCCTACTTTAGAATCAACCTACCTTGACACAATTTGTAAGTAGGCTACTAATGAGGCTAGGGTATTTTCTTCAAATTCTCCTAAGATGATTTCAATTTAAAATATAACTAATGTAAGATAAATCATCTAATCAATCATAACATATCCATGATAAAGTAATGTTAGAACAGAAGAAAGATAAGTTGCAAGAAACCTAGAGAAAAGATTTTTTAAAAGTAAACTTTCATCAGTACATTAGGTGCTCTACAAAGGAGAGGAACAATATATGTCACACAACAGCACTAAAATCTCTGGAAAAGTGGAATTTATAGAGCAGCAGGGATAGATCTTTAGACTCTACCCAAGCTTAGATATAAGGTTATTCAAGATCATTCAGCTCATTTTCCTTTGAACCTATGCTCACCAAGCAGCTTTCTGATTACTAATGTAGTTTTCCAGGTTTCTTGACATCAGAAATCAGGTATGAGCATATCTCCTATTTAAAATGAGTAAGTTGACTTTATGGTTGATAAATAAATCAGAGTTTTGTGAGTTTGCAAAACATGAATTGGTTCCCAAGAGCTTTAGCACTTCTGGGTGAATTGAACAAAAAATTAATTTCTGAACATATAAAGTTAAGGAAACTAGAGCAAGGTTGACCTCTTTTCCTTAAGTACAGATATTTCATAAAGCCTACCCTAAGCTAATCAATCTGTCTTCTTTCTATAACATAATTTCTCATATAACAGTGTAAAATTAATAATAAATTAATTAGATAGGGCACCTTGGTGGCATAATGGATAGAGTGCTGGCCTTCAAGTCAGGGAGACTCCTTTTCTTGAGTTCAAATCTGGTCTCGGACACTTAGTAACTGTGTGATCCTGGGCAAGTCACTTAAACCTGTTTGCCTCAGTTTTCTTATCTATAAAAATGAACTGGAAAAGGAAATGGAAAATTGTGCTAGTATCTTTACCAAGAAAGTTCCAAATGGGGTCACAAAGAGTCAGATATCACTGAAAATAACTGAAGAAAAGTAATAATAAAGTGATTCCAATGTTATTTCTCATTTACAAATACTGCTTCATAGTTACAGAGTATGTAGGTACATTATTTCATTTTATCTTCATATGATCTTTGTATGATAGGTATTATTATCTTCCTTTTACAGATAGGAAAAGTGAGTCTTAGAGAAAAGTGAATGACTTGCCCAAAGTTGCCTAAATAATCAATGATAGAGCCAGAATTTGAACTGAAGTATTCTTTTTATGGGTTCTATGAGATTTCTACTTCATCACATAGTAGTTTTACACTGAATTAATATACCTATTCATTTGGGGGGGGGATAATTTTATAGGGACATAGAACTTTAAAGCCAGAAGGAGCCTTAGATAACTTATTAATTCAGTTCATTAATTTTTCAAATCAGGAAACAAGGTAAGACCCAGGGATTGAGTGACTTGCTTATCTTTCACTCTAAGCATAGTATTTTTTTTCGACTACATGGGAGTTTTTTCACTTATTTTGTTTCCAACAAGCACTTTTGGTTATAACTGGGAGCCAAAGTAGTATCTTTTTATGTCATAGTCTTTAGCAGTAAGACAATGCTGTTCTGCATGCCTCGTGTGTCTTGGATGAACTATCTGTGAGACTAGTGTCTAGGATGTCAGAAATATGAATTTATTGTCAGAAAACAAGAGCATTGTCAAGACCCTTGGTACAAAGACCAATCAGAAAGGGAGCAGCCAGAACTGAAATGACACAATTCTCTGATTGTGTAAGCCACAGTAAGATTCAGAATAGAAATGTACACTCTATTAAGAGCAAATAACTACTCACTGGGTTGGGTTTTGTTAAGGATAGGGACTGAACGTGGGATTTCATGATATAGAGAAACAACGAGATTGAAGAAACTCCTTTAACCAATATAATTTGGTGAAATTTAATCTACAAAGTCTATGAAACATAGTCTACAGGTCTATGAAACTTAGTTTGTGTCAACCATAACACTGAGAATTTAAGCAGTTGTCCAGTATTACACAGCCATTACGCACCACAAGTGAGATTTGAACCCTGATCTCCCTGGTTCTGAAGCCAGTAACCCATCTACTATACCATTGTGCTTTGGCTAAGGATACCCTTTAAAAATCTTTGTTTGCCTATATGAAGGTTGAATTCTCTGTAGTCTAAGTTTAGTCAGCATTTCCATAATTTCTTGGATCCAAGAAAGAATTGAAATTTTTTTTTCTGTTTTCTGTTGGATTTCCCCTCTCCCCCAAATCTTTTTTTTTTAAACAAATACTTTATTAACTTCTGTTTTACATCATTCATTTCCGCCAGATTTTGAGTTACAATCATTTTCCCCCCATTATTCCCCTACCCAACCTCCCAGAATAGCAGTCCCACAAGATATCGCTTCCTCCAATCTGCTCTCTCCCATACCTTCTCCCATACCCCCATCGATTTTTCCATTAGAGGAAGGTGAATCTTTGTGTCCCAATGCCTGCACATCTTATCTCCCAATTATAAGCAAAAGAGTATTAATAATAGTATTTATATGTATTTGAAACATTTAATTTTAAGACCTCGAATTTCAGATCCATTTCCTTCCTCCCTTGTCACCCATTCCCTCTGGGGAGATAAGTAATTCAGTATATGTTGTACATGTCTAGCTATGCAAAATATTATCATAGTAGATATATTGTACAAGGCTGGTTATAATTCCCTCCCACTCATCCCACCCCCCCACCTGGTCCATTCCCTACATGATCCTGTCCCTCTTCTATAGTGGGTACTTCCAACCTCCCCTCCCCCAAAGGATGCCCTCCCATCCATCATCCCTCCTCTCATCCCCCTTCCCCCTATCCTGCTGCAGGTTGAGATATCCCATTTAGTATGTATGTCATTTTCTCCCTGAACCAAATTCAATGTGAATGTGGTTTTGCCTTTTTAGCCTTCCTTATTCTCCCTCTCCTTTGCAACCACTTCCCCTTGCTTCTTCTACATGAGATAGTTTACCCTACCCTGTCTCTCCCCATCTCCTCTTGCCACGTTCCTCTCTCACCTCATAATTTCACCCCTTGAGTATTCTCCCTTCCCAACAAATTCAACCTATGCCCTCTATCCATATATAACTGTAACCATATACACACACATTCACATATGTATTCATATGACCACACCCCTTCTTCCATTATTTTCATAGTGAGAAAGATATCATCAGTCACGGTTATTGCTTTTCCATATAGGAATGTAAATAGTTCAACTTTGATAAGTTCCTTTTGATTTCTTTTCCCCGATTACCTTCTCAGGCATCTCTTCCTTCTTGTGTCTGGATGTCAAATTTTCTATTCAATTCTGGTTTTTTCCTCAAGAAGGCTTGAAAGTCCTCTATTCCACTGAATGACCATATTTTCCCCTGAAACAAAATACTCAGTTTTGCTGGGTAGGTGACCCTTGTGTTCATTCCCAGTTCTTTTGCCCTCTGTAATATCATATTCCATGCCCTTCGATCCCTCAGTGTAGAAGCTGCCAGGTCCTGGGCTATTCTGATTGTGTTTCCACAATATTGAAATTGTTTCTTCCTGGCTGCTTGTAGTATTTTCTCCTTGATCTGCGGATTCTGGAATCTGGCTATAATATTCCTGGGAGTTTCCTTTTTGGGATCTTTTTCAGGAGGTGATTGGTGGATTCTTTCAACCTCTATTTTGCCCTCTGGATCTAAAACATCAGGGCAGTTTTCCTTGAGAATTTCCTGAAGGGTGATTTCTAGGTTCTTTCCTTGATCGTGGCTTTCAGGTAGTCCAATAATTTTTAAATTGTCTCTCCTGGATCTATTCTCCAGGTCAGTGGTTTTTCCCATGAGACATTTCACATTGCCTTCTAATCTTTCATTTGTTTGGATCTGCTTAACAGCATCTTGATTTCTCATAAAGTCACTAGCTTCCATTTGCTCCAGTCTAACTCTGAAGGAATGAATCTCCTCAGTGAACTTTTGAGATTCTTTTTCCATCTGGCAAATTCGACTTTTTAAGGCATTCTTCTCCTCATTGCCCTTTTGGGCCTCCTTTGCCATTTGAGTTAGTCTATTTTTTAAGGTGTTGTTTTCCTCAGTCAGGCTGTTGACCCTCATTTCATACTTTTCCTGCATCCTTCTCATTTCTCTTTCCAATTTTTCCTCCACTTCTCTTATTTGATTTTTAAAGTCCTTCTTAAGGTCCTCTATGGCCTGCAACCCGCTCATGTTTTCCCCTGGGGCTTTTGGAGCAGGACTTCTGACCTCACAGTCCTTTTCCCACTCTATGCCCCCAAAATAGGAGTCTAGGGTTGCATTTTTCTGTTTCCTTGCCTTGGCATGTTGCCACTTAATTACTTGACTTTTGGGCTTGTTGCCACACTATGGCTTTAAGGCCAGATAGAGGAATTTTCGTCCCGAACGTGTGGGGGCAACTTCCGTTTCTGGCAAGCTGTAAACCCACCCACAACTTCCACCCTAGATCACAATCCAGATCCAGGGAGGTTAAAGCAAGAGCGATTACCCCCCAAGACTGATCGCTGGATCTCCCCACAATTTGCAGGCCAGGAGCTGGAAATGCCTCTGAAAACTACAAAATGGCATGTCTCCTCAGTGGCTTCTAGCCCCCAGGGGAGGGAGCTGACGCATTCCCCAAATACAGGTCCCAAAGTCCATAGGACATTAACCTCTTACTTTGTCCTAGGCATGTCTATGTTGATAATTCTGGAGTCGCCACTGCTCCTGGTGTTCTGGGGTTCCTCCAACTGGCTGCTGGCCCTGCCGCCCTGGGGCTAAAACCTCGGCTCACGTGGACCTGGGCTCGGCTGCGCTCTGCGCGCTGCTGGCTCCCAGACCTCTGTGCTGGTCCTTCCTGCAGGGCTGCTGGGCTGTCCTCAGCGGGAGGTTAGCTTCTCTGTGTCATTCTGTGGGTGCTGGGGCTCCAGAAGTTGTTCAGAGTCTTTTTTTTTACATAGTTTGTGGGGAATCTGGGGGCAGATTGGCTTGGAAGAGCTGTTTCTACTCTGCCATCTTGGCTCCGCCCCCCTCCCCCAAATCTTAAAGATGGAAAAGAAGTTAGGAGGCATATGGTTCACTTAAACATGAACAAGATTCATATGATCATAGATGTAGAGCTGGAGGGGATCTTAATGGTCATCTAATCTAAACCCCTTATTTTATAATTGAGGAAATTGAGGTCTAGAAAAGTTTAATAATATAGTGATATCAGAGTAAGTGTAGGACTCAGGATTTTAACCAGGGACTACTGACATCAAATTTAGTACTCTTCCTACTGTTCTGTGCATTTTCCTATACATTTCTTTTTTTTCTTTTATTAAAATTTATTTAATTTTTAATATATGGAATAAAACTGACTATGTATGAATTTAATGGTTGGATAGTTGTCTGTGGTCTGTCTGCTTGAAATGCTTGTTTCTCTGTTATACATTTCCATAACAGTATAATTTTTTAAAAAGATGATTATATACAAAACTGCAAACCTACTATGTATAATTTGCTATTCCTTTTAAATTAAATTATCATGTAAATTTCTTTTTCATTTTTTTTCCTCTCTCCCATGACTTTCCCTAGAGATGGCAATCATTACACACAAATACACACATATGTATATGTATATGTACACATATATGTAAAATTATTCCATAATACTTCTATTTATCAGTTCTTTCTCTGTATCTAAATAGCATCTTTCTTCATATGTCCTTTATAGTTAATTAGTATACTTATAATAGTAAAAATAACTTATTTATTCAAAATCATACCTAAAATTATTGCTGCTATTATATACAATATTCCCTTGGTTCTGCCCATTTTGCTTTTCATTATTTCATGTAAGTCTTTCATATTTTCCTAAGAACATGGAAGTTATTATTTCTTATGGCATAGTAGTATTCCATCACAATCATATACCACAACTTGTTTAGCCATTCCCCAATTGATGGGCATCCTTGCAATTTCTGGTTCTTTGCCATCACAAAAAGAGTTGATTTAAAGATTTTCAAAAATATATGTTCTTTTCCTTTTTCCCTAATCATCTTTAGAAATAGACTAAATGATGGCATTGCATGGTGAAAGGGTATGCAAGTAGTTTAGTAACTCTTTGTGCATAATTTCATATTTGTAATGCCAGGCAAAGGTAACTTCCAAGGTTCAAAATACCAGCATAGCAGTCCTCCAGTTTATTCAGTGACAAATTAAGAACAGAGAAAATCAAAATACAGCATAATTCAAAATACAGCATTTACCAAGTGTGATCCAATAATTTCCAAGTACTGCTCCACCCCTGGGCAGTACATTCATTTCGTCAGTCACAAAGTCCCTCTTTTCAAATAGAGATTAGTTTCCAATCATAAACTAAGTACATTCATTTGGTCAGTCACAGAGCACAAAAAAAGTGAAAAGCTTCCCACCCCTGGATCACAACTGAAAAGGCCATCTACCCCTCTGCTACAGAAAGATTAAGATATCATCACAACATTTAATACCCAAAGAGAAGTCTTTTCTTCATTTTGACCCTAGGAAAGTTCTCAGCAATCTCTGTTCCTGGGGAAACAAAGCTTAACAAAGCCACAAGATACATTGCCAGTGTCATCATTAATTCATTCTCTGTCTGCAGAACAGTCCTAAGACCCCCCGAAAGCATTAGTAAGACGCTCTTCCAGGATTTCTGTAAACACACAATAAGAAAATCCTCCTTCAGGGCTTCTGAACCAACAGCAAGGTTCCAGGACCTCTGCAACTATGGCACTGTCCTTCACCAGTAGACAATTCATTATCTGTCTGGAGAATAGTCTTCGGACCCCTGAACCAACAGCAAGGTTCCAGGACCTCTGCAACAACAACACTGTCTTTCACCAGTGGATGCAATTTTGAAAACCCAGATGTTCATGCTTCCCTCTCTGGTAACTGACTAGGTATGAATTTAATGGTTGGATAGTTGTCTGTGGTCTGTCTGCTTGAAATGTTTGTTTCTCTGTCTTCTTGTAACTTCTGCTTGTAACCTCTGTATACTCTAAAGTTCGGGGTGCTGACTTTTTCCCCTGAACTAGGTAAATGATATGTTTGATTGATTAAAGCAAAATTGTTAACCCATTTTGAGTTGCTTTCCTTCAGAAAAGGAGATCTAAGATTCTGTGTTGGCAGCCACACTGGGGATGCTGGGGTGCTTACTGCTACAAGTCGGCATGGTTTACAAAGCATAGTGCCTCTATTTGTTCCAGGATTCATGGCCATTTAGATTGAGATTGTAAAGCCAAGGATCCTGGAGTTGTGGAATGTAATAGTAATGGAAGTAAATCCCCCTATATTGGCTTGGTTTTTGGGTTGAGTGTTAAAACCTAGAGCTTATGAATCCCACTTGTGGGATGGACTTGTTGACATGAAAAAAGAGGGCTGAACTGGGAGGAGCTGGTGATGTGGATTTAGAGAGGCACAAACAGAGGAAGAGAGAGAAGAGTCTTTGGAAGCAGCATCCTGGAGGGAGAGAGAGAGAGAGAGAGAGACAGAGAGAGAGAGAGAGAGAGAGAGAGAGAGAGAGAGAGAGAGAGAGAGGATTGCTGAGGGCCAGTTTGAGCTGCCCAGGACTTTTAAGAGCTGCCACCTGGAGGTGCCAAGGACTGAGGAAACATGGCTATGATACTGGTAATTTGTCTGTTTTGATGTTGTTTTGCCAGATTCTTCCATTGGTGAAGAATCCTGTTGCAGAGGTCCTGGAACCTTGCTGTTGGTTCAGAAGCCCTGAAGAAGGATTTTCTTGTTGTATGTTTAGAGAAATCCTGATAAAGGATCTTCCTAATGTTTTCCAGGGTCCTAGGACTGTTCTACATACATAGAATGAATTAATGATTACACTAGCAATGTATCTTGTGGCCTTGTTAAGCTTTGTCTCCCCAGGAACAGAGGTTGCCAAGAACTTGCCTTAGGGTCAAGATAAAGAAAAGACCTCTCTTTGTGTATTAAATGCTGTGATGATATCTTAACCTTGTAACTCAGGGATAGATGGCATTTGAGCTCTCTACTCCCCTTTTGAGAAGGTGCTTAGCATTAACTGATGATAATTGTAATTCAGTTGTGATCCAGGGGTGGGAAACTTTTGACTTTTTTTTTTTGTGCTCTGTGACTGACCAAATGAATGTACTTTGTTTATGATTGGGAACTAATCTCCATTTGGAAGGAAGGACTTTGTGATTGACTAAATGAATGTACTGCCCAGGGGTGGAGTAGTACTTGGAAATTATTGAATTACACTTGGTGAATGCTGTATTTTGAATTATGCTGTACTTTGATTTTCACTGTTCTAAATTTGTCACTGAATAAAATGGAGAGTGTCTATGCTGGTAATTTGAACCTTGGGAAGTTTCCTTTGCTTGGCATTACAATATTGCTCTCCAAAATGGTTGGATCAGTTCACAATTCCACCAACAAAAAAATTAATGTCCTAATTTTCTACATCTCCTTCAACATTTTTTGCTTTACCCTTAAGTAATTTTCAGTCAATAGGGTAGGTATAAAATGATATATCAGGATTGTTTTAATTTGTATTTCTCTAATAATGATTTCAAACATTTTTTTCATATCACTATAAATTGTTTTGACTTCTTCATTGAAAAACTACCTGTTCATTCCCTTTGAGCATTTATCAATTGGTGAATGAGTCATATTCTTTTTTTTTTCCCAAATGATTTATTAACTTCTGGTTTGCATCATTCATTTCCACCAGATTTTGAGTTACAATTTTTTCCCATTTTTCCCCTACCCACCATCCCATAATAGCAATCCCACAGGATATCCCCTCATCCAATCTGCTCCCTCCCATATCTTCTCCCATACCCCCTTCGACTTTGCCATTAGAGCAAGGTGAATCTCTGTGCCCCAATGCCTGCACATCTTCTCTCCCAATTACATACAAAATAGTATTAATAATAGTATTTATATATATATTTGAAACATTTGATTTTAAAACTTCAAATTCCAGATCCATTCCTTTCATCCCTTGTCACCCACTCCCGCTGAGAAGATAAGCAATTCAGTATGTGTTGTACATGTATAGCTATGCAAAACATTACCATAGTAGATATATTGTAAAAGGCTGCTTATAATTCCCTCCCACCCATCCCACCCCCTACCTGGTCCATTCCCTACTTTGTCCCTCTTCTATAGTGGGTACTTCCAACCTCCCCTCCCCCCAGCATGCCCTCCCCTCCATAACCCCCCTCTCATCTTTCTCCCCCCTACTCTGCTGCAGGGTGAGATATCCTATTTAGTATGTATGTCATTCTCTCCCTGAGACAAATTCAATGAGAATATGATTTTTCCTTTTTCTTTCCTGTTATTCCCTTCCCCTGCAGCCACTTCCCCTTGATGCTTCTATTTGAGATAGTTTAGCCCACCCTGTCTCTCCCCATCTCCTCTTGCCACACTCCTCTCTCACCTCTTAACTTCTCCCCTTAAGTATCATCCCTTCTCACCAAATTCGACCTATGCCCTCTATCCATATATACCTGTAAACACATATACACACATTCACATATGTATTCATATATGTCCATATACCCTTCTTCAATTATTTTCATATTGAGAAAGGTTTCATCAGTCATAGTTACTGTTTTTCCATGTAGAGATGTAAATAGTTCAACTTTGATAAGTACCTTTTGATTTCTTTTCCCAGTTTACTTTCTCAAACATCTCTTGCTTCTTGTATCTGAATGTCAAATTTTCTATTCAACTTTGTTTTTTCCTCAAGAATGCTTGAAAATCCTCTATTCCACTGAATGACCATATTTTCCCCTGAAACAAAATACTCAGTTTTCCTGGTATGTGATTCTTGGTTTTAATCCCAGGTCCTTTGACCTCTGGAATATATTCCATGCCCTTCAATTCTTCAGTGTAGAAGCTGCCAGGTCCTGTGTTATACTGATTGAGTTTCCACAATATTGAAAGTGTTTCTTCCTGTCTACTTGTAGTATTTTCTCCTTGATCTGGGGATTCTGGAACCTGGCTATAATATTCCTAGGAGTTTTCTTTTTGGGGTCTTTTTCAGGAGGTGATCTGTGAATTCTTTCAATCTCTATTTTGCCCTCTGGTTCTAAAACATCAGGACAATTTTCCTTGAGAATTACTTGAAGGATGATTTCTAGGTTCTTTCTTTGATCATGGCTTTCAGGTAGTCCAATAATTTTTAAATTATCTCTCCTGGATCTATTTTCCAGGTCAGTGGTTTTTCCCATGAGATATTTCACATTGCCTTCTATTCTTTCATTTGTTTGGATCTGCTTAACAGCATCTTGATTTCTCATAAAGTCACTAGCTTCCATTTGCTCCAGTCTAACTCTGAAGGAATGAATCTCCTCAATGAGCTTCTGAGATTCTTTTTCCATCTGGCAAATTCAGCTTCTTAAGGCATTCTCCTCATTGCCCTTTTGAACCTCTTTTGCCATTTGAGTTAGTCTATTTTTAAGGTGTTATTTTCCTCAGTCAAGCTGTTGACTCTCATTTCATACTTTTCCTGCATCCTTCTCATTTCTCTTCCCTATATTTCCTCCACTTCTCTTATTTGATTTTTAAAATCCTTCTTACGGTCCTCTATGGCCTGTAACCCACTCATATTTTTATTTGGGGCAGGAGTTCTGACCTTCCAGTACTCCTCCTGTTCCATGCTTTGATCCTCTTTGCCCCCAAAATAGGAGTCTAATGTTGCATTTTTCTGTTTATTTTATTTCCTTTGCCTAGGCATGTTGCCATTTAATTACTTGACTTTGGGGCTTGTTTCCACAGTAGGACTCTGCCACCAGACAGTGGAGCTTCCGACCCAAATGTTGAGGTCTTCTCAACTGCCAGAGTCATTAGTTGGGTGCCCTCCCTGAAGCCCCCACACACTGTGACAAGCTGGACACACACCCCAAGACCTCCACCCCAGACTGCAATCTAGATCCAGGGAGTTTAAAGCAAAAGCAATTACCCCCTAGACTGATTGCCAGATCGCCCTACAGTTCTCAGTCCAGGAGCTGAGGTTGCAACTGAAGCTGCAAAATGGCGGCTGTGCCATGGCTCCTTCTCGCCCCCAGGGGAAGAAGCTGATGAGCTCCCAAATACTGGTCCCAAAGTCCGTAGGGCACTAACCTCTCATTTTGTCCTAGGCATCTATGTGTTGGTAATTCTGGAGCCATAGCTGCTGGTATTCTGGGATCCCTCCAGCTGGTTGCTGGTCTGGCCACCGTGGGGCTAAAACCTCTGACTCACATGGTCCTGGGCTCGGCTTCCAGACTGCTGTGCTGGCCGCCCCCTTTCAGGCTGCCAGGCTGTCCTCAGCAGGAGGTTACCTTCTCTGTGTCGTTCTGTGGGTGCTGAAACGCCAGAGGTTGTTCAGAGTCCCCCTTTTACATAATTTTGAAGGGTTGTGGGCTGGAGCACTGTGGAAGTGCTGTTTCTACTCTGCCATCTTGGCTCCACCCTGAATGAGTCATTTTCTAATGCGGTTCTTTGTATCTTTGAGTTAGGAGACCTTTACCTGGGAAACTGTCTACAAATTCCACAACTCCCCCAACCCCCACATCCTATTTTCTTCTTCCCTTCTGATTTTTGCTGCATTTGTTTTTTATTTGGGCAAATTTTTTAATGTAATGTAACCAAAGTTATCCATTTTATAACTAACTTTGTTCTCTATCTCTTATTTATCCATAAATTGTTTGCCTATTTATTTCTGGTAGGTAATATGTTCCATATTCTTCTCATTTTCTTGTAATCTCTCTCTTTATATCTAGGTCATATATCCATCTTGGTAACTGATGTAAGATAATGGTCAATGCCCAGTTTCTGTCATACTGTTTTCTCATTTTCCCAACAATTTTAACCAAATGATGTATTCTTATCCCCAAATCTTAAGTCTTCACATTTGTCAAATACAAGATTACTATATTTATTTACTACTGTAAATTTGTGTCTACTCTATTCCATTGATCTACCTTTCAATTTCTTAACCAGTTATCAGATAGTTTTGATAATTATTACTTTATAATACAGTTTAAGGTTTGGTACTACTATACTTCCTTCCTGTACATTTTTCCCATTATCTCATTTGATATTCTTGACCTTTTGTTCTTCTAAATGGATTTTGTTATTATTTTTTCTACTTCAGTAAAAATATTTTTGGTGATTTAATTGAAATAGCATTGAATATACAAATTAGTTTAGGTAAAATTGTCATTTATATTATATTGACCTTGCCTCCCCATGAACAATTAATATTTCTCCAATTATTTAAATTTAATTTTATTTATATAAATTTTTTTATAATTTTGTTTATACAGTCCCTGGGTTTGTTTTGGCAGTTATATCCCCAGGTATTTTATTCTGTCTAGAGCTATTTTAAATGGGTATCTTTTACTGTCTCTTCTTGCAGATTTTTGTTTGTGACATACAAAAATGATGATGATGATTTATGAGGTTTTACTTTATATCCTGCTGCTTTCCTAAAGCAGTGGATTATTTCGAATAACGTTTTAGTTGAGTCTTCAGGATTTTCCAAGTATATCATGATGACATCTGCAGAAAGATATAGTTTTACACCTCACTACCTATTCTGATCCCTCCTATTTTCCTTTTCTTATTGCTATTACCAGAATTTCCAATGTAATATTGAATAATACTGGTGACAATGGGTATCCTTGTTTCACATCTGATCTTATGTGATGGTATGGTTGGACTTTGAGCCCAAAATAGCTGGAAGTCTTATAGTTGCAAATTGTGATTATACTTTAGTGAACCCAGTATTGAAAAGAAAGGACTTTGCAGTTACATCTTCCTTTCAAACACAAGGTTTAAAAGTACAACTAATTCCAAATATTATTATTTAAATTTTAATGAAATTGAAGAAAATAGAAACCACTTGCCTATGTTTGGGGAATAATGCAATACAATTTGCTTTGACAATACTTGGGAATATTTTAGTTTTTCCCCTCTGTTCATATTTTATCTGATTTTTCTCAACACAACTTATGAAAAAAAGATCATTCCATGAACTGACATTTCCATTTGGAGAAGGGGCAGGCACTGCCTAGTGTGCTGATGGGAGTCCCACTTTGTGCACTGACCTCTGCCTTTGGCTGCTCCAGGTTTCCAATCTCAGCAGGAGATTTGAACTCATTATGAAACAGAGCTCCATTTGCAGAACTTGGTGCCATATGTCCCCTTAGATGATAAGGTTGACATTTGCATCCAGTGAAAATACATAAGTCAAGTCATTCTTGTGCTAATGCTCAGGGGGAGCCCTTGCAGCTGACTTCAGTTCCAAAGCTGACAGGTACCAGCCCTGGGATCAGGCAGGTTTTCACATCATTGCATCTTCCACCAGGCAGAATTGTAAGGAATTGCCTTGGAATTATAAAACCCCATCAACAGATAAAAAGGGGGATGGTATTTGTCATTTATTTTTCCTCTGTCCTCACAGACCACTTTGCTATCTTATAGCCTTTCCTCTGCACTTGCTTTGTGTTTGTCCCTGACTTACACACAATGAAATTCTTTGTGGGTACAGTTGAACAGTCTACCTTGTCTCTATTTTTAGCTTTGGAATTTGATTGGAATATTAAGTGGAATCAGAGGTGAGCTGGAGTGGAATGAAGCATGAATAGCCTCAGGTTTTCATTGTTCACTCAGCTCGACCAACGGTATCTATTATAACATCACATTAATGCCACGTTAAGCCACCAGAAGGGAATAAAGTAGAAATAATGGATCAACTTGGGCACCCAAGTTTCTAACATGAACTTGATAAATTTAAATTAAAAAAGCATTCAGATACTGTATTAAGCTGTAATGGCCATTGAATTCACACTAATGAATATGTTTGTGTGTATTTTATATGTAAAAGGGCTAGTTTAAAAAAAATCTTCCCTTGACTATAATTTTACTTCTATCTGATTCTTTCCTTATGTGTTCATATTGAGGCAAAGAATGAGACAATTCTTAATTATTCAGGGGTGAACCATTAACAGTCCACCTAGACATAGAGGAAATATTGTGAATAGAGCTAGACTTGAAGTCAGGACAGCCTGAATTCAAATTCTACCTCAAGCACTAGCAATATGACCCTGGGCAAGTAACTAAACTCTCAGTGCCAATTTCGTCATCTGTCAAATGGGGGAAATAATAGCCCATTCTTCCCAAGGCTATTTGTTGCAAGGATAAAATACAATATCACATGTAAGGTGCTTTGCAAATTTAAAATGCTGCATAAATACCAGGTATTGTTATTTTTCATAAGATGATAAGATCATAGATATATAGTAGGAAGAGATCTTATGGTCCATCTAGTCCAACCTTCTCCTTTTACAGATGAAGAAACTGAGGCTTAGAGAGATTAAATGAATTGTCTTCTCTCATTTTTCCACCAGAGGTCAGATATACTCTTCAACAGTTCTAATAAATGACAAAAAGAAGGCAGATCATAGGTCTAGAGTTTGAAGGATCCTCAGGGATTGGTCCTTTTATTTTAAAGGTGAAGTCTAGGAAGGTTAAATGAATATTCCAATAATACAAGCAATTGTCAGAGGTGACTCTTGAACCCAAGTAATCTGACTCTAGAAGAGATGAAACTAAAGGTCAGTGATTTCAAGAACTGAGTAATGGTAGAGTAGGAAGAGGGCTGACTAGGAATCAGGAGAAATCTATATTCAAATCCTGCCATGAACCTGTATTTACTCTGGGATCATGGAAGCTATTATTATTCTTATTCTTTGAACAGTACAAGATAGTCCAATGCATAGACAGAATTCTGGTGACATTAAAAGAAATTTAAATTTCAAATTGTTAAGTTTCTTCTTGTCATTCTAGTAACTATGCTGGAAATAATTTAATATACCATGAAGTAACTGGGTGCTAAAAAAAAAACCTGAGGACTAGTTAAGAAATGCTAACTTTCAAGAAGGGTTAGTTTGCTGTGAGACATTGGGCACGTCATTTATCTTGTATCTGTTTCCCTATCTACAAATGAATACATTTACATAGGACTTTAGAATTTTCAATGTGCTTTACTTAGATTATTTCACTTGAATTTATAAACAACCATGTGGGTGAGAGAGTACCATATTTTCCCAAATTATTCCTATGAGAAAACTGGAGCTCAAGTAGGCGACTTTCCTAAAATCATGCAGCTAGTAAGAAGAGGCTGATTTCTAAGCCATGTCTCCTGACTCCCAACTGCTGAGATTTTCCCATAACACTGAGCTCTCTTTTGCCTGCGGTGTGGTAAAAACAACACTGGACTTGGGGTCATAAGACCTGGTACAAATCTTATCTTGTCGCTTACTACCTTGTGAAAGTGGGCAAGTCCTTTTACCTTATGGGATTGTTGTGGTGATCAATTAACAAGGTAACATGCAAAGTACTTAATGCACTCAAAAGTCTATGTCAATATCAAATAGCAACAGCAGCAATAACAATTTTTGTACGAGACCTGTGATTTCTTTGGTATAGAGACTTCCAACTGAGGAAATTCCCTATACCAATGCAGATCAACATTTCTTCCTCTTATAATCTTAGAGAGTTGTTTTAGGCAGAGGTTAAATGCCTTACCCAAAGTCTCATAAAGTGGGAGAAAATGCATTTATTAAGCATTTACTATATATCAGGAATTCTACTAAGTACAAATATTACCTCTTCAATCTGAACAACTTCAGGAAATAGATGTTATTATTATTCCCATTTTACAGTTGAAGAAATTAAGGCAAACAGTGACTTGCTCAGGGTCACAAAGTTACTAAGTGTCTGAGGCCATATAAGTGTCTTGGGTCTTCCTGACTCTAGGTCTAGAGCTCTACCTATTGCTCCCCCTTGTTGCCTCCCAGCTAATAGAAGAGAAAGGATTTGAACTCATATCTTCCTGAGTTCCATTTTAACTCATCAATCACTATATCATGATGCTGTAATCAAAATAGCAGTTAATAGTAATAACAATAATAATAACCAAAGAAATCATGACATGACTGTGCATGTCTTTGTGGGGATAGAGCAAAGTAGGAGAATGCCAATGAAGATCATAGATGGGGGGATGGGGGACTTTTAGGTATCCTGAGACCACTATAGCAACTGTGTCAACAGCCCTAAAACATTGTGAACTGAGCTTGAAAAATAACCGTGATTGCCTTAGCATCCAGGTCAGTGTGATGCAGGGTGTCTCAAGTCCAAAGATTTATATTGTAAAGTCACAGATTTAGAGCTCTAAGGGATTTTATAGAGAATGTTATCCAACCTTTCTCATCTGACTCATGGGAAAACTGAGGCTCACAAAAGTGAAGTGACTTACTTAGGGTCATACAGCTAGTAGATGTAGTCCAATTGAGTTTTAGGTTGTCTCCACTCAAATATCATTAGAATGATCATCATGACAGAATGGGGAGGAGAGAGTTGCACTTGTCTCTGTTCTGATACCATAACAAGGTAAAATATGATGGAACCAATCTGAAATACCAATATCACACTTGCTAGAAATGATTCAATGATAGAGGGCACTGACCTCTTAAGCAGGAAAGCCACATGTGCAAACTAAAAGACTGGAGATATAAATGGTTTCTTTCTGTGTCATCTATTCTCTACAAAATTGGAAAAAGCTTTTCAGTTTTTGGCTAAAGATTCATACTCCTTTCTATGTCACATAACTAGTAGAAGAGGCAGGACTTGAACCCGTAACTTTCTCTCTTCCAATCATTATACCATGATACTTTTATCATCATCATCATCATCATCATCATCATCATCATCATATTCATCTTTATCATCATTGATAAAGAAACATACCATGACTATGTGTCACCTCTTGATGACATTGTAAAACAAATATAGGACAATTATAAGAAATAACTTCAACTTTAATCCTATATCAAGTGAAATACGAATTGAAATTGATTTTTCTTTTTTCTTTTTTTTTTTGGAGGGTGGAAGGCAGGGCAATTAGGGTTAAGTGACTTGCCCAAGGTCACACAGCTAATAAGTGTGTCAAGTGTCTGAGGCTTGTTGCTCTAAAGCTACCGCGCTTTCTACTCTGCTCTCCCTAATATTCATTCTATAGATAACAAAGTTTCTTTCGGCTTAACTCTTTTCTTTGAGACTATTTTCATCTTCTGGCTATAACCGAGACCTGACTCCCCCTCCTGATGGCGCTGTCTCCTTGGCCGCATCCTCTAGCACTGGTTGATTCTTCATTCTTTCACCCACATTCACTGGTCAAGGTGAGGGAGTTGAAATGCTCCTTGCACCCCATTGCCACTTTCAGGATCCCTATATCTTCATCATTTTATGAACCTCTCTTATTTTAAGTGAGTGTAATTTATATCTATTATCCAGTCAAAATTCTAGTCCCTGTAGTCTACTGACCTCTAGAGTATTGCTATTCTTTCCTAAACCAGTCAGTGCCTGGCTCACATTCTTTGTCTTCTTCCCAATTCCTTCCTCTTATTAGGGAAGTAGAACATTTCAACATGCATATTGATACTCCTTCAGAAGCTCAAACTTCCCAGTTTCTCAAATTTTTTCATTTTCCATAACTTACTTGTTGACTGTGTCAGTTACACAAAGATATAATGGTCATTCTATTGATCTTTCTATATTACACAAATATTTTGCCTCCATATTTATAATCTCCAAAATGCCATTACCTGATTACATTCTGTTACCATTCTACTTCTGCCTTTGCCTTGCAACTCCAAACCTTGTTCTTCAAATTCACTCCAATCCTTTTAGGTCTTTCTTTGGTCCACTGATTTTTAAGGACTTTATTTTCTACTTCCCAAATAATTTTTAATCTATGCTTCCATGGCACTCTATTAAATGTTATCTTTACTGCATTATTGTCTGAAAAGAATGCAGTTAATATTTCTTCTTTTCTGAATCTATGAAGATTTTATGCCCTAACATATTTATGCCCCGATTCATTTTTTGTGAGGATTCTATGAAGAACTGAGAAAAAGGTATATTCTTTTCTCTTCCCATTCAGTTCTCTCCAGAGGTCTATCATATCTAACGTTTCTAAGATTTTATCTTCTTGACTTCTTTTTTATTTATTTTATGGTTAGACTTATCTAACTCTGAGAAGGGAAAGCTGAGGTGTCCAACTAGTACAGTTTTGTAGTCTATTTCCTTCTGTAATTAATTTAACTTCTCCTTTAAGAATTTGAATTATATGCCATTTGGTGCATGTATATTTAGTATTGTTATTTCTTCATTGTTTATGGTGATTATAGCAAGATGTAGTTTACTGCTTATCCCTTTTAATTAGGTCTAATTTTGCTTTTGCTTTGTCTGAAATCATAATTTTTACCTCTGCCTTTTTTTTAACTTCAGCTGAAGCTTAAAAGATTCTGTTCCACCCCCTTATTTTAACCCTTTGTATGTCTCTCTATTTCAAATATGTTCTTATTTAAACAAAATATTGTTGCATTCTGATTTCTAATCTAATTCTGCTGTCAGTTTTGCTTGGTAGGCTATTCTTGATTTTAACCCCAGATCTTTTACCTTTTGGAATAGTATATTCCATGCCTTCCACTCCTTTAAATTGGTAACTGGTACATCTTGTGTGATCTTGACTGTGTCTCCACAGTATTTTTTTCGTTTTGGAGGAGAATTGGGGTTAAGTGACTTGCCCATGGTCACATGGCTAGTTTTTGTGTTAAGTGTCTGAGGTCAGATTTGAACTCAGGTCCTTGGGACTCCAGGGCCAGTGCTCTATTCACTTCACCACCTAGCTGCCCCTCCACAGTTTTTTTAATAGTTTCTTTCAGACTGATTGGAATATTTTCTCTTTGACTTGGGATCTCTGGAGTTTGATTCCTGGGAAATTTCATTTTGAGATTTTTTTTTTAGTTAGTGATCAATGGATTCTTTTAGTTTCTATTTTACATTCTGGTTCTAAGATATTAGGGCAGTTTTTCTTGATATTTTCTTAAAATATGAGGCCTAGGCTCCTTTTTTTTAATCTTAGCTTTCATGTAGTCCAATAAATTATAAATTGTTTCTCTTCAATCTATCTTCCAGGTGAGTTGTTTTTACAATGAAATATTGCGCATTTTCTTCTATTTTCATTATATTGTTTATTTTCTTGCTTCTTGATGTCCCAAAGAATCTTTAACTTCTGCTTGCCCAATTCTAATTTTTAAAAAATATTTTCTGTAGTGAGGTTTTTTTAAATCTTTTTTATCCATTTGACCAATTCTGCTTTTTAATGTATTTTTTCATCAGTATTTTTCTTGCCTCTTTAACCAAGCTGTTAATTATCTATTCATAATTTTCTTCTTTTCCTCTCATTTCTTTACCTAATTTTTCTTCTACTACTCTTATATGACTTTGAAAAAAATTTTAGTTTTTCTAGGAATCTTTTAGGTTTGTGTCCAATTCACAATTTTCTTTGAGATATTATTTGTAGCTGTTTCAATTTCACTAACTTCTGAGTTTGTGTTTTGATCTTCCCTGTCACCGTAGTAGATTTTGATGGTTAGGTTCTTTTTTTGTTTCTTTGTTTGTTTTCTCATTTCCTCACCCTATTTCTTGATCTTTGAACTTTATGTTAAAGTTTGACTCTGTCCTCGGTATGTATGGGGAAGGGGCACTGTTTCAAACTTTAGGCTTTTTTATGTTGCTGTTTTCAGAGTTAGTTTGGGGTGTTGGAAGTTTTCCATTGTTTCATTTCTACTAGCTGCTTCATTACTACCTATAACATATGTTCATGTCTCTACCATCCTTAAAAACCCTCACCTTATCCATCAATCCCTTCTACCTACCACTCCATATCTCTCCTTTTTGTCTTAAAGTCCTTGAGAAGACCACTCCCCTTCCTCTCATTTTCTTCCTAACTCTCTGCATCCTGACTTCTGACCTCATCATTCAACCAAAACTGCTCTTGGGGTGTAAAATGCTACTCATTATTTATTTGGTGGTTATTGAACAAGTCTCCTGAAAGCACTATAACTTTTAAATTGCCATTATTGATTGCTGTAAAGCCTTTGATTCAGTTCCATACTCATGTCTTATTCATGTACTGCAAATACATAAAATTGACCAGAGTATAGTGAAAACACTAAAGCACTTGATGTTCATATGGAAAACTGTCCTCTGTTCAAAATAAGTCACCAACACAATAATGTTAGGAACAATTATTCTAAAATGTGGCTTCTTTTAGGAAGTCAGCTTGAGACCATCATGTTTTTTAGCTTTAAACTCATTGTGATCTCTCCTAAATAGAACTGAATCTTACTTCCAAGTTAAAGAGGAGTTGTACTAGCTTACTAATCATTTGATGTACATAGAAGTGTAATGGAAATGCAAATTTAAAGATCTTCCCTGCCCCTAGCTTAAGTGCACCTGGAGCCTGTGATGGGAGGCTTGTTTTTCAGGAAAGTCCACACCTTGATACTTTGTGATTGGGCAGTGGGTCCAGAAGGTTGTTACATTCTCTGAGCCAGGAGAAGGCTATATAAACCCTGAGGAGAGGCTTTGCTTTGGGGCTCACTTTGAGAAGTGTTGTGTGATTTGACCAGATGAGACTCTGGGAAGCCGTTGTTGAGAGCCCCCCGGCTTTGAAAACCCAGATGTTGATGCTTCCCTCTCTGGTAACTGTGATTTGGTATTGATATAATGGTTGGACAGTTTGGAAGCCTGTCTGTTTGATCTGTATGTATACTCTGAAGTTTGGGGTGCTGACCTTTTTCCCCTGAACTAGGTAATGTGTGTTTGTTTGATTAAAGTAAGCTTGTTAACCCATTTTGAGTTGCTTTCCTTTTGAAAAGCAGATCTAAGAACCTGTGTTGGCAGTCACCCTGGGGATATTGGGGTGCTTGCCGCTACAAGAAGACATGTAGGTAGGACTCCACCAAAAATATTAAGCAGCTTTTGTATATTCTTGAAGAACCTTTCCCCAACAATTCCTTCAGCTGATAGTGCTTTCCTCATCAAATTGCCTTATATTTAAATGTTTTATATTTATTTTCTTTATATATATTCTGTACATACTTTTACATTGTATTATATTTTGTGTTAGAATGCATGGCTCCTGGAATGTATTCTCTCATCCTTAGTGGTTAAGATAGTGCCTAGAGAAAAGTGAGTGCTTAATAAATACTTAATGATTAAATGCTAGATGATTTAAATGTTGTTTAGATCATATAAGCTCAAATCACACGCACATTTATTTATGTATGTATGTATACACACACATGCACATATATAGATACACATACACAAACCCACATCCCAAGTAGGAAGATAGAAACTGAAGGCTTTCAAACTGAATTAATGGATGAAGGCAATACTTGAAAATACCTTGATCTCATCCAGACAAAATATATTGCTCTGGAGTCAGAGGACCTGAGTTCATATAGGGGCTCTGTCACTTGATGCCTATGTGCATTGGATAAATCACCTAAACTCCTTCAGTTTCATCATATGTAAAATGAGGTGGGTTGGACTAAATGACCTCTAAGTATGCTTCTGGCTCAAAATCTATGATTCTTTAATTTGCTAAAGTTATAAGTATTAGAGCCAGGTCTCAAACCCAGTTCTTTGGACTCTCAAACCAGTGTTCCTTCCATTAATGAAAGGAGATTTAATATATTTCTTATTTCCTATATGACATAATAGGGTAGTAACCACACAATGGTTATTTCTTGAATGAATAATGAATAAATGAATGAAGACTACGAATAAATTGGAACACAGGTTGCAAAACAATAGGTTCATTGTATACCTTTCAAGGGAAGAGTTAGAGGACACTCACTAATAATGTCCATGTAATAAAAACAAATAAAGTGGTACCTTAAATCTGATAGCTATTGATTTTTTTTCTTTAAGAAATTTGGAAGTATTAGACTTCATATGCTTTGTATAAGTACTGAAAAGCAAGTGGTAGAAAATGACGATTGATAGAAGCTAATGCCTCAGAGAATTCCATGTGACTAGCTGCATCCCATGAGATAAGGAAAAGCTTTAGTTGAATAGGTAAGATGATAGAAACTAAAAAGAGCATCTACTTGCGCTGAATAGGTTTGGTGAAGTGAAATAAGAGCCTCCCTTAATATCAAGGAAAACCCTAGAGAGGCCTCTTTAAAAAAAAGTTTTCCCTTTAGCTTTCTTGCTCCCTTCCTAGTACCCTTATTTTCCATCAGCTGATGTGCTTGGTTTTGACTACACAAACATGTATCTCCCAGGATAAGCACCTTGCATCATCAAAGAGGTTAACTCAGCTTTGATGTTCACACCTCAAGAGCATCAGGAGCCTCTCTCCTCTGATAGAGGAGGATAGAGGTATAAGCTCTTTGCAAAGCCTTCCTTTAGAGAGGGCTCAGAAGTATATAGCTAACTCCTCATTTCCCATCAGCTGCTCTGCTTGGTTGTTACTCCACAAACATCATTCTACATTCAGCCCCCCCTCCCTTTTCTCTTTTTTTTTTTGTGTGTGATCTACCAAGCATATTGTAAGCTCCTTGGGGTAATTTTTCTTTTTCTTGTATGTATTCCCTGAAGGTGCTGTGCTCCATGAGCAAAGTAGAATTGCTTTAGCTCAAAAGAAACATGAGATGTATAAATTTAGAGACGTTTCCACTCCAAATTTCTTATGGACTATTTGTGCCAACTTACCGTAGAGCCTTCTGACCTCTTATTGGTCTTATAAGCTATAGTTGGACAACTTGTACCTTGACCCTGAGAGAAGTGATTATTTTTCTATTACATAAATAACAAATTATTAAATTAAGATTAAGGTTTTTCCTTTCTATTTCCTCCTTCATGGACCAGTCCTTGGAGGTCATTCAGTCAGTCTCTAAAGGAAAAGGCTGATAAATGAGATTGACCTAATCTTTGGGGTACATGCTCATGATCTTGGGTGGACCCCACCCAACTGGAAGAACTTACTTCTATTTAGAGTGATGTAACAGATATAATCTAGGTTCATTCTATCTCTAAAGCATTGAGTCCATACCCTTGTACCCCTTCATGGCAGTCTAGAGGAACTTAGCTCATGAAGGAGAAAATTGACCAGAGTTCTCTGGGCAGAGACGAATTCCTTTCTCCAGATTCTTGGAAGTCACTGAATTTCATGATCAAGTCATACTCTCAGCAGGAGGAACTGAAGGCTTTTGGCCCACCTTTTTTTATTAATATGTCTACCTCTTCATTAATAGTTCACCAATCAGGGTTGATTTTCACTTGTCAGGGTATCTCCTTTACCAAGCGTATTTAAACGTTCAAGGGTTATGTCTTTGGTTACCAAGAGAAACCACTGACCATCAATTTATTATCAGCTAGTCTAATTGATAAATTGCTTATTATTTACCCAGAAACTCTGTTAAGCTTTTCATTTGTCTCAACCCCAACACAGAGAGGTTATTTTGTTCCTCTTCAAGAATGAAGGACAACAACTAATTTCAAGCACACTAGCACAGTTCCTCACCTGTAGTAGTTGTTTAATAAATGTTTATTGACTCAACTACCTACAAACTCCTCTTCTAGTTTCATAAAAAGTAAGATTTCCCTTTTTTCTCTGAAGCTCCATGGTCCTGGTCATTTACTGCAATTCCAAAGAAGTCATTTCCCTACAATGGAAAGTTTCTTTCTTACCTTCTTTTATCATATTAATGACCTTTATATTTATCTTACATTCAAAATATAATACTTCTCCAACCTTCCGTTTTTCCACATGCCTGAGTTTCTTACTCAAGATAATGAATAATATTACCCAAATGCTATTGATTTATCCCAACAAAACATTAATGGAGGGAACTTACCACTGAATCTATTGTTTCTAACAAATAACTTAGTTGTATCCTTAAGTTTCTTCCCATGATTAACTGCCAAGGAAGGCAATGATATTTTCTGTAATTATATTTATAGAAGCCTATTTTCCCCATAACATGGATACTAGGGAATACTCACATTAATGAGACCGCAGTTTCATTCAGAATATTGGTGCATGGCAGCAATTTTCTTTTTAGAAGTTTAACTGAAGTTGAAATAATTTTTAATTCCATTGTGTAATTTGCTCTGTTTGTTAAATATATGAATTTCTCAACATATATGTATGAAACTCAGTAATAATTATAAACACCATGGCTATATAAAAGTAATTGAAGTATCACATGTGTAATTATTATGCATAAGTATTCATAATTAAATTTAATCCAATCCAATTCAATAAGAATTTGTCAAGTACATACTACCTATAAGGCATTGTGCTAAACATTAGGGATATTAAAAACAACAGTACCTGTGCTCAAAGAGCCTAAAATCTATTAGGTGAAAAACACAACTAGGGATTGAATTTAGGTCTTTTGACTCCAAATCCAGTACTTTTTCTCTCACCATGTTGTTTCTGTGTTGTCTTCTAAAGACTTATCAATCAACTGGAGAATGACTAAACAAGTTCTGGAATGATTGTGATGAAATACTACTATGCATTAAGAAATGATAAGCTGGTTGATTTTATTTCTATTTTTATTTTTTGAAGAGGTGAGGAAAGGCAATAGGGGTTAAGTCATTGCCTAAGATCACAAAGCTAATAAGTGTCAAATGTCTGAGGTCACATTTGAACTCAGGGCCTCCAAACTCCTGGGTCAATGCTCTATTCAAAGTGCCACCTAACTGCCCTGAGCTGGTTGATTTTAGAAAAAAACAAAACATATAAAGACTTGCATGAAACATTGAACAGTGAAATGAGCAGAAGCAAGAGAATGTTGTATACAGTAACAAGAATTGTTTGAAGAATAATTGTGAACAACCAAGTTATTATGAGTATTATAATTACTCTAACTATAAAGGACCTTTGAAGGAAGATGCTATCCACTTTCATAGAAAAAACTGGCAAAAACCATAGAATGGTTTTACGTATATTTATTATTCTATGTCAAGTGGTGGCTTTCTCTTGTCGAGGGTGGGGAGGGAGAGAGGGAGACAGTGCACCTATTGACATCTGAATAGAAAGCAGTTGAGGGCTGAAGGTGATGTGAGAGAGGTGGTAATGGGTTTCTTTGCACAAGATGTCAGATGAAACAAAAAGTATGCAATATTGTAGGTATTATCTGAAAGCTGCCAAAAGTTAATTTTTCAGTGTTTTCTTGATAGTTTGCTTACCCAGTAACAAAAATATTAATTAAATTAAAAAATTAATACCCAACAAAACAATGACGATGACAACAACAACAACAACAAAAGGCACATCAGAATATAGAAAGGCATGATGTGGAAATTCTTCTGAGGAGCGAAGAATTATCGGCACAATATTACCACCAAGAACTATTTAGGGAAGGATATTGGCTATATTCTAAACTGTCTTTAGGACAGTAACTGATGAGATTGGGGGAAAGGTACTGAATCTGAGGTTTCATATAGAAACATTCTTCATTAAATCTGGCATTGGTAACTATTTCATTTTTAATTTTACCGGAGTGTAAAGCTTAGTAAATATACACTAAGCTCTAAAATTTTCACTGTTAGATTAGTATGTTGGGGCAATTTGCTTGGAAAATATCACTTGCTGCCAGAGAAGGATCACAATGCTATTCTTGGATATAGAGAGTTGGTGGAGGTCCTAGTGCTGTGAAACATTTCACTTAAGTTGTTCAACACTTTGAGAGCTGAGCTCTCCAGGGCCTTTAGAATGAACTCAGCACAATCATGCTTGATTTACATAACAGAAGCTGAAAGTCATTTGTAATCTGTTGATTACTTCCAATGATGTTTGTTCTTTCTTGTGTCACTCCCATACAATGTCAGTCCTATTGACAGTGGTGGGAATTATGTGCAGCTATTGACAGCTGAATAGAAAGAAGTTGAGGGCTGAGGGTGATGCGACAGCAGTGGTAATGGGTTTCTTTGACCAAGGTGTCAGGTGAAACAAAAAGTACGTAATATTGTAGGTATTATCTGAAATCTGCTGAAAATAATTTTTCATTTTTTTCCTTATTGATTTTTTATAGAGTTTGCTTACTCAGTAAACAACCAAATTATCTCTAAATATACTCTGTTACTTTAGACTATTAAGTGTCTTTCTAACTCCCTCTGTCTATAATAGATCAGACTTGGGACCACATCTCTTAAATACCTGAGACCTGGGGGATCATTCATGATTCTACCAGAACATTTTGTCCTAATGGGTGCAGGATAGCAACAGATTAATTTAATATCATGAGTAATGGTCAACCATCATCAATATAATAATATCCCAGATGGTATTTTCTTCATTTAATCTTATGCCCATTGAGGGATAGTTCAGCATGACTCAAAGTACTTGGGGAAGAAAATTGAAATGTTTGTAATGTCAAATTTTCCCTGAAACTTCATTCCATGTTGTGACTCAGAAATGATTGTCTTCCAGATGATTCCAGACTGGAAAAATTATTATGGTTCACAAATCACTTGCAAGAGACATCCATATATGCCTAGAGTTAAGAGTTTTCCATCTTAAAAATCTTTGTTCTATGAAGATGAAAACAAAATACTAATTCCCTCCAATATATATACAATAAAATGCATAGAATAATGGAATAAGAGAGCAGAATAATAAAGATAACAAAAAGCAGTAGTATCAACAGCAACAACAGTAGCTAGTATTTGCATAGTCCTTTGAAATTTGCAAAGTGATTTACATAAAATTCTCCCATTTGATATGCATACAACCCTATGAGATAGGTGCTATTATTTTCACATTTTACAATTGAGGAAACTGAGGAAGATGAGGTCACACAGGTAGTGTTTGAAGCAGAACTGTCTTTAAACCCTGATTATAACAATAGTAGCAGTGTAGGGTGGCCATGGACAAGTCACTTAATGCCTCTGGACCTTAGTTTCTTCATCTATAAAATGAAGGTTATCTATAGTTCCTACCTCAAAGAACTGTGGTAAAGCACAAATGAAATCATGTACGAAAAATAGTTTGTGAACTTAAATCATCAAGCTGTCACACTTGGAAATATACTCTCACCTCTGTTCTATTCCATTTAATCTCTAATTTCCTTTTCATCCCTGTTCAATTATCACTGCCCCATAGGGAGTCTAAATATTCCCACTTGTTAGTACCCTTCCTCTAGAAACTGGTTTGTATTTAATTTTCTGTGTATATGCTGTTTTCCCAAATAGGATATCAACTCCTTGAGGGCAGTTACTATTTCATTTTTGCTTTTGTGTTCTCAAAAAACCTAGCACTGTTTATCTTTTTTTGGTAAAGAACCTGTGATTTCATTGATATAAATTCCCAGTGAGTTATTTCCTCTATTACTGTAGCTCATCAACTATTCAGAGATTTATATACTTAGAAGGTTACACAGTGCGCTGAGATTTTAAATGACTTGTCCAGTCTCACACAGTATAAATTAGATGTAAAGTTTGAACCCAAGCCTTCCTGGCTTTTGAGACTAGCTTTCTATCCATTATATCATGCTACCTTCTCATCCTGTCTGGAACATAGTAGGCATGAAATAAAAGTATATTGAAGGAAAGAAAGAAGGAAGAAATGAGGGAAGGGAGAAAAGAAGGAAGGAAGGATGGTAGGAAGGGAAGAATTATTGTTTTTCTATTTCTCTTCTCTAATAATCATAGAGCCTCTTATTATCTTAAATTATTTTATGATTACTAGTTTGTGGTTTTGGTTCCTGGTTATGACAGGGAAGGGTGTTGTATCTTTGCAATGACAAATACAGTTCTAATTAATGTATATTTTAGTATCTTATTCCTAAGGACTCTGCTTAGTACCTCATATCTAGCACCAGTCCTGGTAATTATACTGTGATGTCAATCAGTTCCTGACCTAGAGACACTTTCAGCGATCCAAGTCCTTATGTCCGTATTAAATGTCTCTCTCCTTCACTACCACTCAACACAAATTATGCAGCCTTTTTACTTAGTGATAAATCCCTCCATTCCAATTGAAGTTGATTGAAATCTCAATTTTCATAGCATCTTATGTCTGCTCTGGTCTATGACCCTGGCCAGACAGAGATGATTATCCTAATAACAGATTCCTTTGGGTCAAAGATAGGATGGCCATATTTGTAAATTCTGTTAACAAGGTAGTATTGTCAACAGGCTTGACTAAATTGAGTTGTATTGGTTTACTCTATTTGGGAGTTCCATTCATTCTCCATAGGATGTTCTTCCTGGTATATAAACATAGGCAACTATATGTTCCATTTCCACTGAATGATCTTAATAATTTCATAGGACCTCTCATATCTTTTGGGAGGTGGATGCCTGAAATTCACGTTACCACTCTTTCATTTTTAATAGTTGCTAGCCATTTAAAACCTGAACAGCTCTACAAAATCTTTTATGTCTTATTGAAAAAAAAATTTTTTTTTGCTTTTTGGAGGGCGACTGGGGTTAAGTGATTTGCCCAAGGTCACATGGCTAGATTTGTGTTAAGTGTCTGAGGCCAGATTTGAACTCAGGTCCTCCTGACGATAGGGCTGGTCCTCTATACATTGCACCACCTAGCCGCCCATGTTTTATTGAAATTTGAACTGAAATGTTTTAATATTTAAAGGAATTCATTGTTACTAGAAAAAGCATGTAGCAGATATAATAAATAGATCCAGAAATAGTTTCTTTTATCCCAGAAAAACTAGTGAATGGATCAATTGAATTAAAAAGCATTATAGGTACGGAAGTAGAAAGAATTTTCTTTCATTTAGTTATGCATGTATGCATATTTAATCAGATTATTTTGTAGTAGTTTATACAAATTTTCATAGGCAATTAGTGAATCATTTCTTATACACCTTATATGACTAATTTTAATAGCTATTCTACCTATTATAGTATATTAAAAGTAGTTTATGTCATAAAGTAAATAAGGCATTAAGAAACCAATCGTAGACTAAGCTGACTCAATGGCAAAAAAAATAATATGTATTTTTGAAAAGGAATTGCCTAATGCACATAAGCATAGTTATTATTTTTCGCTTCCCAAATATTTTCAAAAAACAATTATTTTAGACATATATATTCTGGTCAATTAAGGGTACAGGACTTGAAGTTAGAAAGATTTGGGTTCAGATTCTTACTCTGGTGCTTGCCAGTCTAGAAACAGTCTGGCAATTTGACTAAGCCTCAGGAAAATTTATAAGGCTACAGATTGTAGAGGCATTGAAAACTGCTTTCTTACATGTAAAGGTTCCTCTATCTATGTATTATATAATCCCATTTTGTCCTAACATATTTACTGCAAACAAAAAAAATCAACAATAAGAAGATAATAATGCATGAGGTCAGAGATTATTCTCCCTTTGTTCTCCAAGGTCAAATAAATCTGATAAGCCAATAAAATTCTACGGACTAGAGTCATAGTCCCTGCAACTTTCAGGCATTAGATAGGACGGCCAAGTGGATATCATATGTATGTATATAAATATATACATGCAAATATTCTCTCTATACATACATGTATATATTTACATGAAATATTATATACATATACATACAAACACACACTCACACAGAGACCACTCTGTCTCTTACTACCTGAGGGCAATTATGTTACATTTCACCATTCTCACAAAGTACATTCTCTGAAAATTACTCCATTTCTCACTGATGTTGTTTTCCTAAGTAATAGGAGTTGTACCCCAGTTCCATTAGGCAACAATCAAATTAGCTTTTACAAAGAAATATTTACTTCAAAACGTATCACTACAAATATGTGGACATACTCCCACAATACATGGGAGGCATAATCCTCCTCTTCCCTTGTACCACCTCAGTCTCTGGGGAGGGGAAGAGGATTGGGTTCATAGTTTAGATTGGTTCCTATAGAGCACAGTCAAAATTCTGAATCCAAACCCTTCCTGGTAGTGGGGTGGCTCAAGTCCTAACCATCCTGGCTCCCATACAGGTTGTCTGGCTATACCATCCTACCTACAATACTGTATCTAAGATGGTCATAGTGGCCACTATCTCTGGGGTTTTGTGGGAATCTGTTCTGTTACTTGAAATTGAGAATAAACAACAGAAAACAGAACAAATATCCCTAAGTTCTTTTCTCAGAGCTTGGATAAAAAAAGAGAGAGCAGGGAAAGAAAAGTCTTTTCCTTCTCACTGGTCCAATTCATGGTGCTCATGCTATGGACTGTGATCTTCATTCTCTGGACACAGTAAATAAGAGTGGCCAAAAAGCACCTAACAGAGAGTGAAGAAGAAGTGAAACTGAAGAGTGATTGACTTAGTTTTACAGGTTTTCAAGACACAAGCAGCAAGTCCATACTCCAATCCATGTAGCAGGGGATTCAGTAAACTCTATGCTTGCAGTTGGGATATAAATATAATTATATATGTATATACACACATTTATGTATTTCCTTTTTTTTTTGGTTCGGTATTAGTTATTTATCAGAAATATTTGGTGAAATTATTTCCCCATCAACTACTTCCTTTCTTGTCCTAGTTGTGTTCATTTTGTTCATATAAATGTTTTTCAATTTCCTATAATTGAAATTGTATATTTTATCTTTTATGATTAGCTCTATCTCTTGTTTGGATAAAAGTTTCTCCTGAACCTCACTCATTTGATTATCTATCTATCTATCTATCTATCTATCTATCTATCTATCTACCTATACCATACTTGTAAGAATTGGAAATTAAACCTTTTCTTAGTGAAAAGGTAATATCATCATTTTCATTATATTCACATGGCCTAGACAAGGGCAATGACTAGACCTACAGTTATTTAAGTTGGTCTTTATTTCCTTAAGGAATATTTTTAATTGTGTTTATTCAGATTTTGAGTATGAATTAGTAGGTTATCTCTCAAGTATTTCATTCACTTTGTAATTATTTTGAAGGCATCTTCCTTTTTGATTACTTTCTCCTCAACTGTTAGGGTTATATAGGAATGTTACTGATTTTTATGAGTTTTTCTTATTCTGTTATTTGTCTCAATTATTTTCTTGGCTCTCATTTTCTTTTTTCTTTTTTTGCTTTTTGGAGGGCAATTGGGGTTAAGTGACTTGCCCAAAGTCACATGGCTAATAAGTATGTCAAATGTCTGAGGCCAGATTTGAACTCAGGTCCTCCTGACTCCAGGGCCAGTGCTCTATTCACTGTGCCACCTAGCCTCCCCTCTGCTCTCATTTTCTAAACAAACTAGCATGTGTCATAGGAATGTAAATTTGAAAGATCTTCCCTGCCCCTAGGTTAAGTGCACATGGAGCCTATGGTGGGAACTTTTTTCAGGAACTCCCACACCTTGAAGCTTTGTGATTGGGCAGTGGGTCAAGAGGGTTGTTATATTCTCTGACACAGGAGAAGGCTATATAATCCCTGATGTGAGGCTTTGTTTTGGGGCTCACTTTGAGAGGTGTTGTATGATTTGACCAGATGAGACTCTGGGCAGCCATTGAGAGCCCCCTGGCTTTGAAAACCCAGATATTGATGCTTCCCTTTCTGGTAGCTGTGATTAGGTATGGATGTATGTAATAATTAGACAGTTTGGAAGCGGGTCTGCTGAAATGTTTCTCTGTCTTGTAACTTCTGCTTGTAAACTCTGTATACTCTGAAGTTTGGGGTGCTCAGCTTTTCCCCCTGAACTAGGTAAATGATGTATGTTTGATTGATTAAAGCAAGATTGTTAACCCATTTTTGAGTTGCTTTCCTTTAGAAAAGCAGATCTAAGAACCTGTGTTGGCAGCCACCCTGGGTATGCTAGGGTGCTTGCTACTATATCATGCTATCAGGAAAAAGAGATAGCTTTGTTAACTCTATGTTCATGTGCTTAATCTCTCTCTTTTCTTATTGTTGTTATTCACATTTCTAGAAATATGTCACATAGTGGAGAAATTAGATTTTTTGCCATACACATATATGAGGAGATCTCTAGTGTTTACACTTCACTAATAAGATCATTTTTTTGCTTTAGATATTTACTTGGCATCATAGCTTTGAAAGGTTCTTCTACACCTAATTCCTTACTTTGATTTTTAGCATTAGTGGGTATTATGTATATTATTAAATCTCCTACCCCCATCTATTGATATAAGGATATGGTTTTGGATGTTTTTCCTCCTTGTATAATAAATTATATGACAGCATTTATTATTTTTCCCATTTTAGTCATAGGAGGCAAAGAGAGAGGACCTTTTATTCTGTATCTTGACAGAAGTTCTTTCATTGTAGAATGAGGGTCTATTTCAATATAGAATGTGCAAACCCGTATGCTTAAATTTGCCCCATCTATGAATTTGCTCTAAGATATTTAGCAAAAAGAAATATAGATTGTTTCATTTTTCTTTATCTATTTCTCCATTAATTTTCAAGATTTTCTTTTGAAGGGGGGTGGAGCCAAGATGGAGGAGTAGAAACAGCACTTCCAAGGTGCTCTGCCCCACAAAACTTCCGAACAATGTAAAAGGGGACTCTGAACAACTTCTGGAGCCCCAGCACCCACAGAACTACACAGAGAAGCTAACCTCCCACTGAGGAGAACCCAGAAGCCCTGTAGGGAGTGGCAAGCGCAGCACTCTGAGAGCAGACAGCACAGCACACTGGGAACCAACAGCACAGTGCTCTGGGAGCTGAGCCCAGGCACTCTTGAGCCACGGTTTTAGCCCTAGGGGGGTCGGGCCAACAGCCGGCTGGAGGGGCTCCAGAACACCAGCAGTTGTGGCGATTCCAGAATTATCAGCACAGATATGGCTAGGACAAAGTGAGAGGTTAGTGCCCTATGGACTTTGGGACCAGTATTTGGGGAACACGTCGGCTTCCTCCCCTGGGGGTGAAAAGCTGCTGAACTAGGCACAGAAGCCATTTTGCAGCATCAGTGGTGGCTGTAGCTCCTGGTCTGCGAATTGTAGAGAGATCCAGCAATCAGTCTAGGGGTTAATCGCTCTTGCTTTAAACTGTCTGGATCTGGATTGTGGTCTGGGGGGCGGGGAGGTTTGGGGTGGGTATCCAATTTGCCAGAGCAGGTGTGACTTTACAGAGGCCAACCAACCTGCGGAAGTTGTTAAGACCCCACGTTTGGGACAGAAGCTCTCCTGTCTGGTGGCAGAGTCCTACTGTGGCAACAAGCCCCCAAATCAAGTAATTAAGTGGCAACATGACTAGGCAAAAGAAACAAAATAAACAGAAAAATTCAACATCGGACTCCTATTTTAGGGGCAAAGAGGATCAAAGCATGAAGGAGGACTGTGAGGTCAGAACTCCTGCACCAAAAGTCCGAAATGAAAATACAAGCTGGCTACAGGCCATAGAGGACCTTAAGAAGCAGATAAGAGAAGTGGGGGAAAATTTGGGAAGAGAAATGAAAAAGATGCAAGAAAAGTATGAAATGACAGTCAACAGCCTGACTGAGGAAAATACCATCTTAAAAAATAGACTAACTCAAATGGCAAAAGAGGCTCATAAAGGCAATGAGGAGAAGAATGCCTTAAAAAGCCGAATTTGCCAGATGGACAAAGAATCTGAAAAGCTCACTGAGGAGATTCATTCCTTCAGAGTTAGACTGGAGCAAATGGAAGCTAGTGACTTCATGAGAAATCAAGATGCTGTGAAGCAGATCCAAACAAATGAAAGAATAGAAGGCAATGTGAAATATCTCATGGGAAAAACCACTGACCTGGAAAGTAGATCCAGGAGAGATAATTTAAAAATTATTGGACTACCTGAAAGCTATGATCAAAGAAAGAACCTAGAAATCATACTTCAAGAAATTCTCCAGGAAAATTGCCCTGATGTTTTAGACCCAGAGGGTAAATAGAGGTTGAAAGAATCCACCAATTACCTCCTGAAAAAGATCCCAAAAAGGAAACTCTTAGGAATATTATAGCCAGGTTCCAGAACTCCCAGATGAAGGAGAAAATACTACAAGAAGCCAGGAAGAAATAATTTCAGTGTTGTGGAAACACAATCAGAATAGCCCAGGACCTGGCAGCTTCTACACTGAGGGATTGAAGGGAATGGAATAAGATATTCCAGAGGGCAAAAGAGCTGGGAATGAACCCAAGGGTCACCTACCCAGCAAAACTGAGTATCTTGTTTCAGGGGAAAATATGGTCATTCAGTGGAATAGAGGACTTTCAAGAGTTCTTGAAGAAAAAAACAGTGCTGAATAGAAAATTTGACATTCAGACACAAGAAGCAAGAGATGCCTGAGAAGGTAATCAGGGAAAAGAAATCAAAAGGAACTTATCAAAGCTGAACTATTTACATTCCTACATGGAAAAACAATAACTGTGTCTGATGAAACCTTTCTCATTATGAAAATAATTGAAGAAGGGTATATGGTCATATGAATACATATGTGAATGTGTGTATATATGTTTACAGTTATATATAGATAGAGGGCACAGGTTGAATTTGATGGGAAGGGATGATACTTCAGGGGTGAAGTCAAGAGGTGAGAGAGGAAAGTGGCAAGAGGAGATGGGGAGAGACAGGGTAGGGTAAACTATCTCATGTAGAAGAGGCAAGGGGAAGTAGTTGCAGGGGAGGTGAAGAACAGGAAGGCAAAAAGGCAAAACCATATTCTCATTGAAGTTGGCTCAAGAAGAGAATCACATACATACTAAATGGGATATCTCACCCTGCAGGAGAGTAGGGGAAAGGGGGATGAGAGGAGGGATGATGGAGGGGAGAGCATTCTAGGGGGAGGGGAGGTTGGAAGTACCCACTTTCGAAGAGAGACAGGATCAAAGTAGGGAATGGGCCAGGTGGGAGGTAAGATGGGTGGGAGGGAAATATAAGCAGTCTTTTACAATATATCTACTATGGTAATGTTTTGCATAGCTATACATGTACAACACATACTGAATTGCTTATCTTCTCAGAGGGAGTGTGTGACAAGGGAGGAAGGGAATGGATCTGAAAATCGAAGTTTTAAAATTAAATGTTTCATAAGATGTCCAGGCATTGGGGCTCAGATATTCACCTTGCCTTAATGGCAAAGTTGAAGGGAGTATGGGAGAAGATATGGGAGAGAGCAGATTGTCTGAGGGGATATCTAGTAGGACTGCTATTCTGGGCTGGTGGGTAGGGAAAAAATGGGGGAAAAAATTGTAACTCAAAATCTGGCAGAAATGAATGATGTAAACCAGAAGTTAATAAAGCATTTCTTTAATGAAAAAAAAAAAGATTTTCTTTTGAATATTTTGTGGTTATTTCTCAATTTTAAAAAATAATCAATATTCCCTCAATCCATACTTTTTTCAATTTTATTTACGTATTTTTAATATATATATATACATACATACATACATATATATATATATATATATATGTATATATATATCCTTACATATTTTTTCCTCTGAGGATAGTTTTGGCTACAGATAAGAAATTATCATTGTCTTTCATGTAGTTATTGTTTTAATGATTTGATTTTTGACATATTAAATATCAAATTCCTCCTTTGCCTGCCCTATCTAAACTACTTTAATTTTGAATTTTGTTTCTGTTCCCTGTATTAATTACTATTTTTGCTTTATTGTGGTCTTTAAGTATACATATAGTATTCTGCTTATTAGAAATAATCCACTGTAGCCTAGGACATGATATATTTTGTAATCATGTCATGTGATGCTCTAAAATATGTATATCATTTAATGTTATCATTTTAAATATACAGAATTTTTTCAGCTCTAAGTTCTCCAATAGTTTTTTCTAATTCCATATTTTTCTATTTCCTCATTATCATTTGTGAAAAAAATGTTTATTTTTTTTAGATTATGTTAGCTCTGAGAAAGGAACACTAAAGACTCCTATTTTTATTTTGTTACTATAAATACCTTTCTGAGATTCAACAAAATTTTTGTTTATTAACTTAGGTTCTGTAGTGCTTTGTGTATGCATGTTTAGTATTGATATCGATTCATTGCTATGATTTCTTTGAAAAATACTATATTTTTATGCTTATTGATATTGCAAATTTTTATTTTTCTTTCATCAGATAGCATGATTGTAACTTATATTTTAAATTTCCTTAATGTATAATAAATTTTGTTCCAGTGTTTCATTTTTATGTGTGGGCCTTTGTTTTGATATGCATTTCTTATATAAGCATACTGTTAGGTTTTATTTTCTTATTTATTAACTCACTTTCATTTTATTGGACCATGTAATCTATTCACATTTAAATTTATGATTATGAAGTTTTTTTTAATCTATATTTATTTCTTTTATACTGATTTTCTTATTCCCTTACTAGTCAAATCAGAGCTCTGTCCTTCTAATTATTTTATTTTATTTTATTTTATTTTATTTTATTTTATTTTATTTTATTTTATTTTATTTTATTTTATCTTTGCGGGGGAGGAGAAAGGCAGGGCAATTGGGGTTAAGTGACTTGCCTGAGGTCACACAGGTAGTAAGAGTTAAATGTCTGAGGCTGGATTTGAACTTAGGTCCTCCTGATTCCAGAGCCAATGTTCTACCCACTGCACCACCTAGCCACCCCTGTATTTAGTTTCGCTTGACCATCTTTGATACTAGTATACAGATTCTTACTTTCTCAGCCCACATTTGCCTGTCCTTTCCAAACTTCTTTACATTAACTTAGTTTGTCTTTTTTCTTATACTTATTTAGCAACCTATTTTATTGTTTCTTTTTTCTTTTCTCTTTTTCCCCATTTAAATGATTAGTTCAAAATCTTCCCTTCTCTCTAACCTAGTATTTTTTATAATTTCCTTTCACTAGATTCTTTTTGAATAGTTCTCTTTTTCTGTGTCTTCTTTATTTCTCTTCAATTATCATGTGTTCTTTTTTTTTTTTTTTTTGCTTCACAGAATATACTATTATTTGGTTTAAATTTTCTATTTGCCACTAATGGGATCAAAATTTCTGAGCTGCCAGGTTTGAACTTCCCATTCTACCCAACTTCTCTTTTATTGCTTTTTAGGATCTTGCCACTCCCTTTTCTCCACTGTACCTTACTCTTAGAGATAGCAGTTTATGTAGGAAGCAATGATAGACAAAAGTAGGAGTTATCCTGTTTCACAAATTATGATATCTGGCCAAAACCCCCTGCCCTGATCATAATAATTCCCCATAGCAGTACCAGATCTTAAACTATGATATAAAGCAGCAATTATTAAAACTATCTGGTACTGGCAAGAAATAGAAAGGCAGATCAATAGAAGAGAGTAGACATACAATTTATAGCAGCAAATAAATGTACTAAGCTTGTGTTTAATGAGTGTAAAGAGTTAAGATTTTGGGATAAGAATTCATTATTTGGTAAAAAAAAAAATTGTTGGGAAAACTGGAAATGACGATGGTAGAAATTGGGCAACCTCCTTCCCCCAAATATATTACACCATTTACCATGATAAAGTCAAAATGGATAAATGACCTAGACATAAAGAATTATCACAATGAAATTGAAACATTGAAGATATTACTTATCAGGCTTATGGATGGGTGAACAAGTTATAAATAAAAGACAGAAAGCAAAATTAGGTGTAAAATGAGTAATTTTAACTACATCAAATTAAAAAAAAATTGTACAGATAAAATAAATGTAGCCAAGATCAGAAGGAAAGCAGAAAATCAGGAGAAAAAAAATTTAATTAAACAAATGCTTTATTAACTTCTGGTTTACATCATTCATTTCCACCAGATTTTGAGTTACATTTTTTCCCCCATTTTTCCCCTACCCACTCTCCCACAATAGCAGTCCCACAAGATATTACTTCCTCCATCCTGCTGTCTCCCATATTTTCTCCCTTACCCCCTTCGACTTTTCCATTAGAGCAAAGTGGATCTCTGTGCCCCGATGCCTGTACATCTTATCTCCCAATTACATGCAAAAGAGTATTGATAATAGTGTTTATATATATTTGAAACATTTAATTTTAAGACCTCAAATTTCAGATCCATTCCCTTCCTCCCTTGTCACCCATTCCCTCTGGGAATATAAGTAATTCAGTATGTGTTGTACATGTATAGCTATTCAAAACATTACCAGAGTAGATATATTGTACAAGGCTGATTATAGTTCCCTCCCACCAATCCCACCCCCACCTGGTCCATTCCCTATTTGATCCTGTCCCTCTTCTATAGTGGGTACTTCCAACCTCTCCTCCCCCCAAGAACACCCTCCCATCCATCATCCCCCCTCTCATCCCCCTTCCCCCTATTCTGCTGCAGGTTGAGATATCCCATTTAGTATGTATGTCATTCTCTCCCTGAACCAAATTCAATGAGAATGTGGTTTTGCATTTTTGCCTTCCTATTCTCCCCCTCCCTTGCAACCACTTCCCCTTGCTTCTTCTACATGAGATAGTTTACCCTACCCTGTCTCTCCCCATCTCCTCTTGCCACTTTCCTCTCTCACCTCATAATTTCATCCCTTGAGTATTCTCCCTTCCCAACAAATTCAACCTATGCCCTCTCTCCATGTATAACTGTAACCATATACACACACATTCACATATGTATTCATATGACCACACACCCTTCTTCCATTGTTTTCATAGTGAGAAAGATATCATCAGTCACAGTTATTGCTTTTCCATATAGGAATGTAAATAGTTCAACTTTGATAAGTTCCTTTTGATTTCTTTTCCCTTATTACCTTCTCAGGCATCTCTTGCTTCTTGTGTCTGGATGTCAAATTTTCTATTCAATTCTGGTTTTTCCTCAAGAGTGCTTGAAAGTCCTCTATTCCACTGAATGACCATATTTTCCCCTGAAACAAAATACTCAGTTTTGCTGGGTAGGTGACCCTTGGGTTCATTCCCAGCTCTTTTGCCCCCTGGAATATATTATTCCATGCCCTTCAATCCCTCAGTGTAGAAGCTGTCAGGTCCTGTGCTATTCTGATTGTGTTTCCACAATATTGAAATTGTTTCTTCCTGGCTGCTTGTAGTATTTTCTCCCTGATCTGGGGATTCTGGAACCTGGCTATAATATTCCTGGGAGTTTTCATTTTAGGATCTTTTTCAGGAGGTAATCAGTGGATTCTTTCAACCTCTATTTTGCCCACTGGATCTAAAACATCAGGGCAATTTTCCTTGAGAATTTCTTGAAGTATGATTTCTAGGTTCTTTCTTTGATCATAGCTTTCAGGTAGTCCAATAATTTTTAAATTCTCTCTCCTGGATCTATTTTCCAGGTCAATGGTTTTTCCCATGAGATATTTCACATTGCCTTCTATTCTTTCATTTGTTTGGATCTGCTTAACAGCATCTTGATTTCTCATAAAGTCATTAGCTTCCATTTGCTCCAGTCTAACTCTGAAGGAATGAATCTCCTCAGTGAGCTTTTCAGATTCTTTTTCCATCTGGCAAATTTGGCTTTTTAAGGCTTTCTTCTCCTCATTGCCCTTTTGGGCCTCCTTTGCCATTTTAGTTAGTCTATTTTTTAAGGTGTTATTTTCCTCAGTCAGGCTGTTGACTCTCATTTCATATATTTCCTGCATCCTTCTCATTTCTCTTCCCAATTTTTCCTCCACTTCTATTATTTGATTATTAAATTCCTTCTTAAGGTCCTCCATGGCCTGTAACCCACTCAGAATTTCCTTTGGGGCTTTTGGAGCAGGATTTCTGACCACACTGTCCTCTTCCTGTTCTATGCTTTGATCCTCTTTGCCCCCAAAATAGGAGTCTAATGTTGCATTTTTCTGTTTGTTTCCTTTGCCTTGGCATGTTGCCACTTAATTACTTGACTTTTGGGCTTTTTGCCACAGTAGGACTCTGCCACCAGACAGGGGAGCTTCCATCCCAAATGTTGGGGTCTTCACAGCTTTCTGGCAAACTGGATACCCACTCCACGACCTTCACCCCAGAACACAATCCAGATCCAGGCAGGTTAAAGCAAGAGCAATTACCCCCCAAGACTGATTGCTGGATCTCCCTATGTTTCGCAGGCCAGGAGCTGGAGCTGCCACTGGAAACTCCAAAATGGCGTGTCTCCTAAGCAGCTTCTAGCCCCTAGGGGAGGAAGCCGACGTGTTCCCCAAATACTGGTCCCAAATTCCATAGGGCACTAACCTTTCACTTTGTCCTAGGCCTGTCTATTTTGATAATTCTGGAATCGCTACAGAAGCTGGTTTTCTGGTGTCCCTTAGGAAAATTTTTATAGAGAGTTTCTCTGATAAAAGTCTCAAGTATATAAAGAACTTTGTCAAATATATGACTATGCATCATTCTTTGATTTAGAAATGGCCATCATATATTAAAGGCAGTTTTCTGATGAAAAAAAAATTAAAACAATTTATAGTCTTAAGAAAATAATGTTCCAAATTATTATTGATTAGAGAAATGCAAATTAAAACAATTTTGAGATAATTGTGCATAAAATTGTATGTACACCTATACAGCAATACCACTCAAAGAGATGAAAGAAAATATACAAAAATATTTATATCACTTCTTTTGGTTTTGAAAAAGAATTGAGAATTATAGGAACTGCTAGGTGGCACAGTGAGTAAAGCGCTGGCCCTGGAGTCAGAAGGACCTCAGTTTGGATCCGGCCTCAGACACTTAACACACACAAACAAAAAAAACCTAACCATGTAACCTTGGGCAAGTTACTTAACCCCAATTACCCTCCAAAAAGCAAAAAAAAAGAATTGAGAATTATGGTGATGCCCATCAAATGTGGAATGGCTGAATAAGTTTTGGCATATGGTTGTGATGGAGGACCAAAGTACTATAAGAAATGAGGAATAAGGATGTTGCAGGAAAAAAAATGATAAGATCTTTATGAACTGAGGCCAAGTGAAATAAGAAGAATTGGGGGATCATTGGGCACAATAATAGCAATGTTGTAATGATGATCAGTTGTGAAAGACTTGGCTACTCTGATCAATACAATGATCCAAGGCAGTTCCTAAAGACTCATGAAAAAAAAATGCTACCTAGTTTCAGAAAGAGAAAGGATGAACTCTGAGTGCAAATTGAATTTTGATTTTCTCATTTTATTCCTTTTTGTGCCACATGGCTAATTTAGAAATATTTTGCATCATTTCATGTGTATAATTGATATATTATTTGCCTTCTCAGTAGATGTGTTGGTGGGAAAGATAGGACCCAGAACTCAAATTTTTAAAAGAAAAAAATGTTAATAAATAAAGCATAACATTTTTTAAAAGTCAGCATAAATATGTTTAATAGAGAATGCATGAAGAAACCTGAAATATCAGAGATCACGAAATGTATTTGAGATAGACACCTAACCCACAAGCATATAAATCCTTTTAATTAATTTTTAATTTATGAAATAAGACAAACATTTTCAAAACATAGCATAATAAAATAGGTAATGGTCCATGAAACTGCACATCTATTATGCACAACTTACTTTTAAATATATAGTAAAATTATCCTGTAAATTCTTGTTTTATTCATCAGTGCTTTGGTGCATTCAACAACTGAACCCCCAGTCACAAGTCTGTGAGCTTGCTTTCCTTCATTATGGTGGATTCATAGAATCAATTAGGAATATGACCATTGAATAAGGGTGCTAAATATTAAAATTCTCCCTAATAAAGTCATGAGATTTTTCCATGTGCAGAATTGATAGAGGGTGGGGATTCTATATTCTTTTCTGGTACATTAAGCAATAATTGCATATGTGTGTGTATGTAATTATATATGTATATATATATATATATACATATATATATATATATTCCCTCTCTATATATAATAGATGTTATTGGAGGCTTGTATTAGGCTCCTGACAGTGTGTATAGAATGCAGAGCATGTAAGAAATTTTACAAATATGAAATCAGTAGAACTTGGTACTGATTGCATGTGAGAAGTAAAGTATAGTCAAAGATAATTCCAAAGCAACAAAGTAGGTGTCACTATCTATAGCTATATCTGTAGTGGTAGTATTACTGAAAGAGGAAATACAAGTTTTAAAACAAAGATATTAAGCTCAATTTTGGAGATATTGAATTTAAGGTTCTAGTGGGACACGTGGGTACAACTCTCCTGGAAAAAAAAATAGATATTAGAGTCTAAAGATAAGGGTTAGAGTTACCAATGAAAGAGATAGTAATTGACATCAAGATAGTGTATGAGATTCCTGAGGAAAAGAGGAGAGAGACAAAAAAAGAGAGAGAGAGAGAGAGAGAGAGAGAGAGAGAGAGAAGATTTAGGACAGATTCTTAGTCAATGCCCATATTTAAAGGTCAGGAAGGGGATGAGGATCCCCTGAAAGAAATAGAAATGTTGGGGAGGTAAGGTGAGAAGCAGGTCTCTGATACCTCCAAGATGTATATATTTGTTATATCTTATGTATCTCCATTTCCTGTCAACATGCCTTTACAATGGTTGTCCACATGATGTCTGGAATACTTTCCACCTTCACCTCTTCTATAAATCATCTTGGATTTCCTGGTTTCCTTTATGATGTTGTTCAAATGTCACTTTCTCTGGGGTCTTTCCTGGTTCCCCCATCTGCCCATGCCTTCCACTCCAAGGTCACCTTCCTTCTACTATATAAGTATCCTACATATACAAAAGCAGTTGGAAGTAGGGAATGAAGGAAATAGAATAGGTGGGAATGGGAAGTAGTTGGGCAATTGACAGAATTCAGAAAATTGGCTATAGAAGCTAGTTATGTGGAAGATAGGTTCTGTTCTTGACATGTTCAGCTAGAAGTGTTAATGGTACATCCAGGTTGACATGAATGAATAAATGAATGCATGAAAAAATTACTATGTGCCTAGAACTATGTTAAACTATGTAGACACAGAAAAAAATGAGATCATTCTTTTTCTCAGGGAGGTCATACTCTGGAGAAGACAACACATATAAAAGATGTTAAGTACAAGGCAGATGGAAAGGCCCAGGGATTCTTTTAGTGAACTAGATAGATCAGCTAGGGGCTTGGAGAACATAGTGATGGGGGGACATAGCAAAGATTTGCCATCTTCTGTCTTATCCCATGGCTTGTAGTTGATGACTCGCAACATATACAAGAGGTATGAACAGCCATTTTGTTCTTTTCCATCAGTAACCCTATGGGGTTTGTATGTGTATCAGCAAGCACCCTAGCATACCCAGGGTGGCTGCTAACACAGGTTCTTATATCTAAATGAAAGCAACTCAAAATGGGTTAGCAATGTTGCTTTAATCAAACATATGTCATTTACCTAGTTCAGGGGAAAATAGTCAGCACCCGGAACTATATAGAATACAAACAAGTTACAGGCAAAAGTTACAAGCAGACAAAGAAAGAGATCAGCAGATAGGCTTCCATCTGTCTTATCATTACATCCATACCTAGTCAGTTACCAGAGAGGGAAGCACCAACATCTGTGTTTTCAAAGCTCATCTGGCTCAATGGCTGCCCAGAGTCTCATGTGGTCAAATTATACAAGTCTTCTCAAAGTGAGCCCCAAAGCAAGACCTCACATATAGCCTTCTCCAGGCTCAGAGAATGTCACAACCCTCTAGACCCACTGCCCAATCACAAAGTTTCAAGGTGTGGGTGTTCCTGAAAAATAAGCCTCCCTCCACAGGTGCCATGTGACCATATTTAGCCTATTAGGGGGCAGAGTATGTTTTCAAATCAAGAATATAATTTCAATTAGGGGGCAGAGTATATTTTCAGAATATATTCTCAGAGTCACTTAAGCCTATCAAAGGGCCAAGGAGCAGGGAAAATCTTCAGATTCCCATTCCCATAACAGTGTGGTCTGGGTCAGAGAGGGGCAAAGGAAAGAAATGGGGTAAAGGTGTCCTGACTGGTGGTTCTCCTACCAGGCCAACTAAATGGGGTCTGCTAAGCCCAAAGGTACAGAACTGAAGGTTAGAGGGAAGATCAGTCATACATACATACATACATTCATACGTAAATACACAATATATACACACATGCACACATACATACTCATACATATATACACATATATAAGCATATATGCACATATGCATACACATATGCAATCAATATTAGTATCTCCATGTTTATTTACAGCTACATCTTAAGCTATATTTATATTGATAGCAATATTTTTGTAGATATATAGTCATCTGCCTGGAAATGATAACTGTAGATATTGGAGAAGATACTTTTATTAAAGGAGAGACTATAGAGACAAAAAGGGTTATTATGCTAGAATGTTCTGTTCCCTGACTACTTTTCAGTGAAGTCTTTTTCAGTGTCCTTTATGGTGCTGCTTCATCATATCCTCTAAATATATGTTTGGTCCAAAGCTCAATTCTCTGTCATTTACTATGCATGCTTTAGTCTGTATACTCTCTCTGAGATCTTCTCCATCTGCACATTATTTTTCTCATTATAAAATGCAGGGGAGATTGGGTAAGATAATCTCCATTAACCCTTTTTGCTTCTAAATTTATGAACATTTAGCTTTGTCACTTGGTTTCCAGGAGAGAAATATCTCTGCTATGTGACATACAGAGGACTTCCTGATATGGAAAGGGGGGAAAGATGTAATAGAATAGATTCCCAGTACCTAATTCCTTGGCTCCATTGCTTTCCTCCTGCTACAAATGGAGACTAAAAGTCAAAGTTCCCATTGATTGGTGAAAGAAAGCAAAAACAGAGGTGAGTTGGAACTATTTTTTTTCTAGGAGGTGATGGAAATAACTGCAATCTATAACAGCCAGAGGTGAGAAGGGGCACAAACCTTGGGCAAAGAAATACACAAAGTAGCTGAGCATGGGAGCAAATCAATGAAGATCAGTAGTTGATGATAGCACAAAGAAATGACTAGAGCAAGGTAGAAATGTACAGGTAGATTGAGCAATCTAGAAATGAAAACAAGTGTGTGGACATTTGAAATATAGGGTTAGCAATGGGATAGCAGGGCAATTTAACAATTTACTAGTTATGGTCAAATCCTCTGAATACAGTAAATGCAAGGTCACTTTTCTTGTGGCAATGGCCATCTAGGTCGTTGGGTGGGTCCTATCATTTTCTCTGTTCACCAAAACCAGTTCAGAATAACTCAGAAAGAATTCTCAAATATGTCCTCAGCCAACCTGACATCTCACACTTTGGAGCCCCTGTGATATCAGAATAAGCTGGAAAAGCTTCCCTCAAGTGCTCTGATTTCATGCTGAATCAGGAATAGGGCTGCTAATGAATATTTTTATTTTGCCTTCTTGCAGAATTATCAGTGTGGTCTCCAGTCATGTTATCAGGATAAGCATGTCAATTAAAATTAGACTTGATTAAAATTTGAATGTAACAAATCATATTTCACAATATCCTCTCACTATTTTTTTCTGAAATAAATAATTTCCCCATGTCCTTTCATTTTTTGAGATAGAGCAAGTACAGTGACGTGAAAGAGAAATAATAGCTGGGGCAAGGTCAGAGTGTGAAATTCAGAAGATTTCATATCCAATATCATTCTGTTCCTGTTGGCACTGGGATAAAAGATTAACATATTATGTCTTGACCTTACAGGGGTCTACTGCTCTTTTGATTATCTCTGATGCTTGGAACATGCATCCAGTAAATCACAATCTGAATAATAAAGCAATAAAAATTCTTTTTCTGTGTGCATAAATAAATGCACATGAATAAACATAATTTTAATTTCAAATATATGTTGATTACATATAGCTGACGTAGGTCTTCTTCCAGGTGCACTCCCAGGTTCACTTCCCAAGGTTAGAGGAACTCTGTCGATCAATACCTAAACTAAACCATAGCTTATTTTAATAACCAATTCAAGTATGCAGTAGTTTAAAAAATGAGACATTTAACAAATACTACAGCAAATAAAGTGATAGGAAAATGTTACTCTTCCACAAATATTGTTTATATTTCTTACATATGGCACTCAGCCAAGTAGTATTTATTGACTACTCTGTTCTAGGCACTGGGGATACAAAGAAAGGCAAAATATATTCCATGCTGCTGAGAAGTTCACAGTCTAAAGGGGAAGATAACTATGTACAAGCAAGCATAATTAGGTAACAGAGTTTATAGGGTGCTAGACTTGGATTCAGGAAGACCTGAGTTCATCTCTAACCTCAGATACTTATTAGCAATGTGATCCTGGCTAAGTCACTTAACCTCTGTCTGCTTCTACTTCATAGGGTTGTAGTGATGATCAACATATGAAAAGTGTTTTACAAACCTTAAAATACTATCAATCATATATATGTATATATATACATATATGCATCAGATATATTGCATAATCAGTACATCATGAAAAATAGGAATAATGAAAACTTATACATCTTTTTAGTATGTCTATACCATGAGGAACAAAAGGTTAAAAAAGATATTTCAATTATACCCTATTAAATCTATCTCAGAAAAAGAAGTGTGTATATTATCTTTCATTTTATTTGTAATGCTTTGTGAGCTCTAATGACCAAAGCAGGAGAGAAAAAGTCAAGCTCATTTTCAGTGTGATTTTGATAAATGGAGGTGAAGAGGAAGCACGTTTAAGGTATCTTAGCACAGAGTCTAGCATCAAGGTGGGGAACATGCAGCATTAAGGCCACATATGACCTTCTAGGTCCTTGGTTGTGGCCTTTTGACTGGATCCAAGTTTTACATAGTCGATGAAGAAGCTTTGAGTCAGGAGATGAGAGTATCATGTGTGAGGAATTTTAAGGACAGTTTGGATAAACTGAAGTTTGAGTGGAGGAAAGAAAAGTTTAATTAAGCTAGAAATAGAGATTAAGGCCAAGTTAAAAGACTTTAAATGCCAAAAAGAAGCGTTTACATTCGATTCTAGTAGAGGGGAGATATAGCAGATTTTTCACTCTAGGAAAATCACTACTCCAGAGATAATGGATTGATGTGAGGAGAGACTTAAAGCAGAGAGATTGTTACAACAGTTCAGGCAAAAGGTGATGAAGTACAGAACTAGGAAGTTATAGTTTTGTGAGTGAAGAGAATGGTTTAGGTGCAAAAAGATATTGTGGAGATAGAGACAGCAATATTGGGCAACTTAGAGAATGTGTGGGGTGAGTGAGAAGGAGGAATCAGAATGGCTCCAAAGTCATCAACGTGTGGAATTGGAAGGATGAAAGATAGGTTTCAGACACATTGAGTTTAAGGTGTCTATGGGACATCCAATTCAAAATGTACAGGTGAAAGTGTGATTGGATATTAAAGCTAAGAGACTAGGATTTGAATTATTGATGTGGGTCATCAAAACAAAGATGATAATTATACCCATGTGAACTGAGAGAAAACATAAAGAGATAGTCAAGAGAGTCTCATGTATATTCCCAGTTAAGAACTGATATGGATGATGATGCAGCAAAATAGAATGAGAAGGAATGTAGGCAGACAGAACATGAACCAAGCATCTAACATAGATCCTGGCAATGTTGTAGGGTCTTAAAATGTGAAATGAATTGAATTTATTTGAATACTCTACAATGCAAGGTGTGAGATGACTCACAGGTATGTTTGCATCAAAAGAAAAAGAGTAGGCTTCACAGAGTGCTGTTAAAGCCATAGTAGGGAGCTAAACTTTATGAGATGTTGATACTCTTGAATCTATGTCAATATTATACACATTGTACTCTATTAAAACTTACTTAATTTCCCATGATAAATTTGTCTCTAGACAACCAATTTGTGCAACTATTACTCTCTCTCTCCTTCTAGTCCTCAACTAAATATACAAATTCTACTACACATTTTCCTTTTTCTAGGCCATGAAGAATCATGGGAATTTTGAGGGAAAATATAATACTTTAAAACAAATGAACAAAGAAAAAGCCCCGTTTTCTTCATTTTATATACAATTATTTGCCTGATATTTCTCCTGTTAGAATATGAACACCACAAAGGCAGAGAACTTTTTTTTCACTTTTCATTGTATCTTCAGCACTTAGCACAGAGTCTAGCACAGGGGTGGGGAACCTGCAGCACTGAAGCCACATGTGGCCATCTAGGTCCTTGGTTGTGGCCTTTTGACTGAGTTCAAGTTTTACAGAACACATCTTTTTTTTTTTTAAAGCAATTGGGGTTAAGTAGCTTGCTCAAAGTTACACGGTTAGTCATTACTTATGTGTGGGTGCTCATTTTCTGAGGCCGGTTTCGATCCCGGGTCATCCCAGCTCCAAGGCCGGCGCTCTTACTCACTGCGCCACCTACCTGCCCCCACAAATCTTTTTTTTTTTTAATAAAGGGGATTTATTCTGTGAAGTTTGAATTCAGTCAAAGGGCTGCACTTGAGGACCTAGAGGGCCACAGGTGGCCTCGAGGCTGCAGGTTCGCCATCCTTGGCTAGCACATAGTAAGTACTTAATAAATGCTTACTAACACCCTTCCTTCCTCCCTTCTTCCCTCTTTTCTTTCCTTCCTTCCTTTCTTCCCCATTTTTTGCAAGAGGACTGCATTGTCAAACACATGGTAAATGAGAAGAATTGCTTAGAAACATTTTTTGTCAGTACCAATGTTGCTTTCCTGGGAAGCAAATGTAGTGTCATAACTGTGTAATAATTTGTGAATTATTTCAGTCATCTGGTAACATTTCACTATGAGCTAATATGGAACATAGTGATATGTGAACAGAAATGGTGAATAAAATCTCACTTACTATAGCTTTAAAATGCCCTTGTTTCCATGGCAATCTGGAGTAATTATTTTGTTTCCCAGTAAACATATAAATTCTAGTTTAGTTAAAGAATGTTCTGATTTTATGTATGTTCCTGGTTATGAGAGAAATAAGCTAACTAGGTTCTTTGTTATTGCTTATGAAAGCATTTTCCTGTGATCATTAAGCTTATCTTGGTCACTTGGCTAATTAACTTTTAGAAATTAACCTTACAGTATTTATTTTAACCATTGTTTGGAATTTCTGAATTATAAGATGAAACACAAAGTAAGGGGTGCAACAGATATACTGTAGAGTATGTAACATCAACATAAAATTGTAGACATGGAAAAATACTAAATCATTCTACTACAGAAAGGTAAACACTACTCTACTACAGAAAGGTAAACATTATTTTAGTACTGTTGATATCAGTCAATAAACAAGCATTTATTAAGTGACTACTATATGCCAGTTACTGTGCTAAATGCTAGGTATATGAAGAAGGGCAAAAAACCACTCTCAAGGAACTTAGAGTTAAATGTTGCTGGTTAATCACATTGGATAATTTATTCTATACGTTAAGCAAATCAATTAAATGTGTGATTTCTCAGATATAGACATGATCTCTCACCCCTTATTAAAGGTGTCATGGTGTAGTGTATTTGGAGTCAGAGACTGTAGGATCCAATCCCATCTCTCCCACTTATTACCATTGGGACTTCCTATAAATTACTTAATTTTTCCATACCTCAGTTTCCTCATTTTTAAAATGTGCAGGTAGGACTAGCCAACCCCAAAAGTCCCTTTCAGCTTTGGGTCTATAATTTGTGTATAGAAAATAATTAAATATCTATTAAAGTGTTTTGAACCACACCAACTGCTATACAAATATGATCTATTATTTGCTCTATTACATCCATGTATACATATTATAGACTTTTTTGAGTGAATCAAACCTTTCATTTCATTAGTGTAGTGAGCTCTTAGTTAACAAATTCTTTTTGCCAATGCATATAAACAGTCCCTCCACAGCTTATTGTCCTAGAGCGTGTTCTGAGTTCTTATGAAGTAAAATAATTGGCCTAGAATTAAGTTGTCCTTCTAAAAGATCAGATTTCTATTGACTTCATAAGGCTGCTCACATAAACCTATTCAACTACATGTTTTGCTGAGACTCTTCCTTGGATCCATGATCTCAGTAATGTGGGTACTCCTTCCACTCTTGCCACCCATAGCACATCCACGTCTCCATAGCTTGTATAGTCCCTTTCCATGTTCTCCCATCAACTCCCCATAGATGATCTCCCATATACTAGAGATTTTCCTTACTTTATCTGCCCAGTATGTTATCCTTTGCTCTTGTTCCATGGAGCCCATATCTTCTTCCAGTTACACATGTTCTTTATGGTCTACTTTATGTCACTTCTTAAATATGTCATCTTTGATAATGTGTTATAACCTGATTTATACCTAATAATGCCCTTCTCCCACTGCCTTTTGGATCAATAGCAATTTTCTTCCTTAGGAGATTTGGGTATTTTGCAGTCATCTAGGCACCATTTCTGGGATGGAAAAAAAATCACATTGATGCTAAAAAGAACAGTATTTTTTCCCCAAAATATTAAAAATTCCTACAATAAAGTAGATGGAAAGAACAATAGTCATAAGATAATTGAAGGTTAACATCATAAAATTTCAAAGAGCAAGCAAGGCCTCAAAGAAAAGACGTGAGAAGGCACCTTCGATCTATTACTCTGAAGAAGTAGGAGTTCCATCTATACTTTTTTTAGGTATTATTTAATTTATAGTTCAACATATGTATTTTTTAGATTTTCTTCCTCTTTTTATTTTAAAAAATATTCTTTGTTATATACAATGTAACAAATGGAGGTCAATACAGATGGACAAATGGGGAAATTTATCAAAAACAAAATATACTTTAAAAAATAAACATGCATATATGTTTGTGTATATGTGTGTATGTGTGTTTTTGCTTATGAGAGTAGCGAGAGATCATTGAAAACCTTGCTTTTTCCCAAAACAATCCAGCTTGCTCTCCTCCTCCTATTATTTTCATTGTCCTTCTGTAGTTGCTCTTCTATTGATAGACTAACTCAATGGGCTGCCCATCCAAATACATGTCATACATAATCTGATTTATTCATAAGTTTGTGGATTGCTATCCATAGAAAAAAACCGAGTACATGAAGAATGTGCATTGCCAAATATCTTTTGCATGGTTGTGGAGGCCCATTCGTGTTTCAGAATATATCAAAAGAACTGGGAAAATTCCTGTAATAAATTAATAACCCTGTCTCCCACAAAAGATAATCAAGAAAAAATTATCAACTTCCAGCTTATACACCTAACCTATTCTCTGATTATCCCCATAAAAGCCTGATGTGACTGGTGTACACATGTGTGTAGAGTATCCTAATTGATGATGGGAAGATTTTGCAGATGATTACCTAAAGTTGATCACAACTTTACAAATATACTCGACTATTAAGGGAAGAAAATACAAGATGCCACTCTATTTTTTGCTGATTACAAAAACACTTGAAATAGAGCACACGCAGAGTTCCTATTTGATTTTGGGCAATGAAAAAAACATCATTAAAGGATCTTATCTGATGAGGTCTTTAATGCACAATTAAAAATAATATAAACTTCTCTGAAAGATATAACCACAGATTGAGGGTCAATTGTCAATATTTTATCTTTTACTTTACTTTGAAAAAGTATTAAATGTTTCTTTCCTCTCCCTCCACCTCCCTCCAACTCCACTAGAAAAAAAAAACACACAACAAAAACAAACCTTAGAAGGTTTGCAAATATACATAGTCAAGCAAAATAATTCCCCTGTTTACCATGTCCAGAAATTTTTGTCTTATTCTGCATTATTATCTTTCTATCTGAAGTGAGTAACATACTTCCTCACTAGACCTTTGGGATTATAATTGCTCATTGCTTTGATTGGAGTTTTTAAGTCTTTCAAAATTATCTTTATAATGTTGTAGTTATAAATTTTTATCTTGGTTTTACTAACTTCATTTTTCATTGGTTCATTCAAGTCTTTTTATTGTAATGTTTAAGAAGGTTTGAGGGACATAGTTTCTAGATACTTAAATAATTTCATTAATAAGGGCAGTAGGTTATTAATAAAAGGATGGTTATTTGGCTGCCTCTCTTTACCAAAGACTTCTAATGGTGGTGTGGTCACAGTTTATATGCCCTTTGAACAGGAGGTGTTCCCAAGAGTTGCCTACACAACTCTGATTGTTTAACACAATGGAAAATGGGCTATCTTGGAGTACATGACCTAAGTCACTCAAATCTTGGTCAAAGAGACATCAATTTTCCGTATAAACTGTCTTGATAATAGGGAGAATCAACACTTTCCTAAGATTAGTCAGAGCAAATATAATGAGCAGGAACACACCCATTAGCCCAAACCTAGAATATCTTTTACTCTTTAATTAGATCTTGGTATAGGTAAATATCTAAGAGAAATTTCTTTCACTGACTGGTTTCTGGATGAGGAAGTATAAAAGGGGGAAAACCTTGGTTCTAATACAATAATTACTTATTAAATATGAGTTAAATATTCATTTTTCACATCATGGTTCTCTCAAACCATCTTTTCATCACTTCTCATGATATAATAGTATTCTCTCATGTTCATATCCCATAATTTGTTCAACTATTCACCAGTTGATAAGTATCCTTTAAGCTTCCATTTCTTTACTATCACATGAAAAGCTGCTATAAATATTTTTTTTTTACATATGGGTCCTTTTCCTCCTGTTTTGATCTCTTTGGGGTACAGGTATAGTACTCACACACATATGTATACACACATATACACATATTTTCATATATGTATGGAGAGAGAAAGACAGACAGACAACAGACAGAGACAGAGACAGAGAAAGGTAATTGGGCTTGAGTGACTTGACCAGGGTCACACAGCAACTGTTAAGTATCTGAGGTCATATTCGAACTCAGGTCCTCCTGACTCCAAGGCCATTGTATAGTAGTGATATTTCTGAGTCAAAGTGCAGGCACAGTTTAGTTAGTTTTGGGGGATTGCTATAATTGTTTCCAGTATAATTGGACTAACTCCTTTCTTCACTAATTGTACATATTTATGCTTTTTCCCATCCACAGTCCCCCCAGCATTTATCCTTTGTATTTTTGGTAACCTTTACCAGTCTGATGGGTACAAGATGGCACTTTTGATTATCAATATCAATCAGAGATATATGTGAAATACTGAGTCCAAATGGAAGATGGATTCTTTATTCTTATTAAGATCTTCCGGATGCTTATTTGGTTGTGCATATCATTGTATTATATTTGTATTATATATGTATGTATATAATAAATGCTTGTGTTTATTTCCTATACATACACATTTGGTGTTATAAAAGAATCCTGGAGTCAGAATCATAAGAATTGGATTCTAATCTTGTGTTCTTGTGATAAGACATTTAACAAGGCATTTAACCTCTCTGAGTCTCAGTTTCTATCTCTCTTAAATGGAGATAGTTGCTGCCCCAAATAAGAGACAGTGTGGTTCAGTGGAAATAGCACTTACCTTGGGAGTACAGTACCTGATTTTATGTTCCAGCTTTGGCACTTACTAATGCTTGAGTATTGAGAAACCACTTAATATATCTATATTCAATTTCTTCACCTTTAGAATAATAACATGGGAGATGTTCTTTAAAATCCAACCCAGTTCTAAATCAATATTTCACCTCATACACTGTGATAAGAATCAAATGAGATTATGAGTAAAAGGAAGGCTATATAAGTATAAGATATAATTTTCTGATTTACAACTAATAATGTGGATAAATGAAAGCTCTGGGTAGTTCCCATATATAGTATTAGTTCATAACTTCAATCTTCTTCTGTTGGGTTATGGAAGATGAAGGAATGATAACATTGATTTTTATTTTATTTTATTTTTTTGAAAACTGGTTCTTATTTTGCTTAGGACCACTCAGGAGCCCAATTGCATTGCTTATTGCCATGGAAACTGACCTACTACTTTTGTGACTTGGGCTAGTTAACTCCCGTTTAGGAAGCCTAGATCCTCCCCCCACAACAGTTCTACCATATTTAGTTTGTGACCTAGTAAGGACATCCATTTGTCTTTATTCCTTTTGCACTTAAGAACTCCTTAATTTAAATGGTGCACCAGCCTTACCCTCCCCAGTAGTAGAGAATATAAACATGTCATCCTCAACTGAACGATAATTTAATAAAAACAATTTCTTCTTGGTATATTTGGAATAAGAACATGTATAGTAAATAATAGCAAAAATCAATAATAACAATAATATAGGTAACACATATAATACTTTTAAGTATTGCAAAGCATTTTATACATATCATTTCATCTAATCAGCTTAACAATCCTGTGAAGTAGGTGCTATTATTAATCCTCTCTCATAAATAAGGCAACAAGATTTGAGAAAAGTTAAGTTATTTTCACAGGACCACAATAGTAATAACTGCATGAGGGAGGATTTAAACTCAGGTCCTCTTGACAACATGTCTAAATCTCTATTGAGCCAAATCAAAATAAGAGAAAGGAAAAATAAATGTCTTTGAAGCTGGAAGCCATAGAAGTTTATTTCTTTTCTCTTCTTTTTCCAGACTTCTCTCTAAGTTCATTTGTTCTTAATCTGAGTCAAAATGACAATAATTAAATTATTAAATAAATATAATAATAATAATAATAATAAAATAATAAATAAATTATTAAATAGATCAAATTATTAAATAATTAAATGACAATAAAAAATTCTCAGAGCATCTGGTGAGTAAACATCTACATATAGCCCTATCCAATGGGTTGCTGGTAAGCCATCCTCCTCTCCTTTCTCATTGTGAAGTGCGAAACAAAATCTTTTCCTTTGTCTCTCACCACAAGAAATGTACAGTGATTAAAAAGTGACAGAATTGATCCATTTGCTTTTCCTTTCTTTTCTCTTCTCACCTCTGTTTTTAGGTATATGTGCTAATGAGCCCTGAAATGCCAAGGGATAGGCAGGCAGCCACAACAGAATACGGAGAAGTAAACTGGATGATTGGTTTGTGAGTGTTTGAGAACAGGCAGGATTTGTTGGGAGTTTGATTACTTACATATAGAAAGCCAGTTAGTTTCTATCTCTTGAATAATATTTATAAGTATTATTCTTTGTTCTGCATATGAAAAATAAAGTCAGAAAGGTTATCTGTTTTGTTTGAATATAAGGAATGAAAAGAGATTTTAATATAGTTTGTGATAAACCTTTCATTCTGTGACCCACTGAAGTCACTGAGCCTTAAAAGGTTATTGTCAACCAAAAATACTCATATAGCTAGGTAGATAGATAGATAGACAGACAGACATTTGGATATTATATAGCATGTGTATTTTGAGTAGTCGACATATAGCCTTCATGAAGAAAAGTCTTGTAAAAGATTTACTCTTTTATCACAGAGATACATCATACCTTTTCCCCCCTGAAATGCCTCTTAGTTCATATCCATAAAACCATACATTTTTTTCTTTCATGAATGTACCCAACACTTATCATCTTCATAATTTTTTTCAGTACTAATTTGATTCCACTCTTTTTGTTGACATGATAGCCCTTCCCCTGCCCACCTTCGTGTGACTTTCCAATATTTGAAGCTTACTCTATATTTTAGTAAGCTGGGAATTGTTTATTTAACTCCTTAAGCCTTTTCCACACCAAAAGCACTAACGAAATCCTCCAAATCCCCCCAACAAAATCAAGTTAAAAATGAAAGGCAACTGGGCTGGACTCCAAACAAGCACAGCGTGGAGTCCCAATTAGTCCATGGCCTTAAGATATGTTTTTAAGATCAGTCATCGGTTTCTTTCCAAGTTAGTGATATCAGTCACTTTCAGCCTCTGTTGAACAGAGGACAGAACATTGGACAAGAATTTGAGATTTCATTTGGTTCAGTTCCCTGCCTTCAGGCATAAGTATTCCTAATCCATATTTGGCAGATGGGTATCTGGCCTATTTTTTCAAGAGAAGCAGGTCCAACCATTAGTAATATGGACCAGTATTTATTAAAAACCCAGTTGTCAGCAAGCTTTGTTTTTTGGTGGGCATTGAAATCTCTATGGAGGTAAATAAAGCCTATATTTTATTCCTATATTTTCAGGGGGGGGGGAGAAGCCAAAACAAATAGTATTGTTTGTTCTATGCCGATCTCTTGGTGATACTCCCCTAAAAGGAAGTGGAAAAATTATTTTTACTGTTCAAGTCATTGGAGCCTCATTCATTTTAAAAGATTTTTTCTTTTTTTATATCATAATCATTTTTTGGCTATATTCCCCCTTCTTTCCCCTCAGTAAACTTTGCCTAGTGCCTCCCCCACCCCAAACAAAACAAACAAGTAGAGTGATTTTGTCAGACAACATTCCATGTCTGTAATCCACCACTTATCCCACAAAAACTGAAAGATATCCTTTGGAAAGCTTTCTTTGAAAATGTGGACATTTTTTTTTCACTACTGTAGCCTTTTAGAACTGAATCAGTGGCTTCTCATTGTTCAGTGAGTCCTGTTAAAGGGGGAGTCCCGTTACAATGAAAAATCTCTTGTTCATGCTCAATTTGTTGCAGACCGAGTTAACATCAAGGAGAAGCATAATTGCTTCTAAAAATTTTGGGAAACAACCTTGCCATGGTCATTTAACATAGGCCAGAAAATCTGACACCTTCTGAAATGATCCATCCTTACAATTGTGCATTAGTTATTTTTCATAGAGCCGGAGTCCATGCTCATAGCTAATTCTGGATTCTAACTCTCCTCTTCATTACTTACACCATTGTATGGTTAAACATCTGGGCAATGAAGCCATTTTGATGTGAATCATTTTGCAAACTCAGAATGCATACACTATTAGAATAAAAAAAAACTACCTGCATGATTACCTTAAGGTTTTGTTCTTTTACTTGCATAAAATGTATAAGGCTTATTTTATGAATATGTTTTGTTCCTATCTTGGTTAAATTTTAAAATAGCTCTTTACATTCCAGATTTCCCCAGAATGAATAAGTGGCATATACATTCCTTTATTATTTGTGCTTCTCAGATATACAGAAATCCATTTATTTGACTTGATAATGAGAAGGGGTTGATTCATTTCAGGTTAATGAGCCAATTATTCTTATGAAGAACATCAGTCATGAAAGCAGATATTTTCCCCTTTTTACTACTGCACATTAATTAGCACTGTCTATGCATTTGTTGGCCTGAGGCTGCTTGATGAAACATGCAAGAAGGTAAGAATTCCATTACTCTTTTGCCTGGCACCTTTGCCCATATCTAGTTATGTCTTCCATTCTTCAAAGCATGTGTGTTTCTCTCCCTTCTCCTTGAAATCAGAAACTGTCTAGAGCTTTCTGTCCAGCAGGTTTTGAAGCATGTATACATTGCCCACATTCAGAATTTGTGATTGACTTCTATTATAGTTCCAAATGACTAATCAGGGTCAGCCCCTGAATGTGGTGACAAGCTAGTTATTCAGCATTGATAAACTAGCCCTGTGGAGCCTGAGCAGAAACTTGACAGTGAAGCATAGTGAAGAAGCAGTGTGAGACAATGATGAGAGTATTATACTTGAAGATAAGAACAGTTGAAATCTTACTCAAACATTTAGTAACTATGTGATTGTGCAAGACTCTAGGTCTCTGTTTTCCCATCTATAATATAAGTAAGTTGGACTTAGTGACCGCTACAATCACTTACAGCTTGAAATCTATGATTGTATGACCGAGCCAGGCTGTAAACTTTGCTGGCATGACTCTTCTTCTCCTTCCCTATACCTCCTTTGTCAAGTACTGCAGCTCATCAATGCTGCACTTCTTTTGGATAGACCTTTTGTCAAGACATGGTCTCATTCAATTTGCAGATGCCCTCACCAGCCAGGAACATTTTTTAAATTATTTATTTATTTTTAGTTTTCAGCATTCATTTCAACAAGATTTTGAGTTACAAATATTCTCCCCATCTCTCTCCTATTCCCCACCCTAAGAGAGCAAGCATACTGAATACCCTATCCCCCAATTTGTTCTCTCTTATATCCTCCTCCATCCCCCCCCACCTTACTTTCTTATAGGGCCAGATGGATTTCTATACCCCCTTGCCTGTATATCTTATTTCCCGATTGCATGTAAAAACAATTTTTTACATTTATTTTTAAAATTTTGAGTTCCAGATTCTTTCCCTTCTCCTGCCTACCCACCCCTACTGGAAAGACAAGCAATTCAATATAGGTTATACTTGTGTAGTTATGTAAAACATTTCCATAATAGTTATAATGTGAAAGACTAACTATATTTCCCTCCATCCTATTCCATCCCCCATTCACTCTATTTTCTCTTTTGACCCTGTCCCTTTTCAAAAGTGTTTGTTTCTAACTACCCTCTTCCCCAATCTGCCCTCACTTCTATCATCCCCCCTTTTTTCCCCTTCCCCCCTACTTTCCTGTAGGATAAGACACCCAATTAAGTGTGTATGTTATTCCCTCCTTAAACCAAATCCAATGACAGTAAGGTTGACTCATTCCCTTTTACCTTCCTGCTCTTCTCCTCCATTGTAATAGCTTTCTTCTGCCTCCTTTATGTGAGACATTCCACCCCATTCTATCACTCTCTCTCTCCTTCTCCAAATATGTTCTTCTCACCTCTTAATTTTATTTTTTATATCATGCCGTCACATTCAACTGTGCCCTCTATCTATGTATACATGTACACACATATTCACACACATATACATATAGATACACACACACCTATACATACATATAATATGTATTTATACATATATTCCCTTCAACTATCCTCACAATGATAAAAGTCTCATGAGTTACAAATATTGTCTTTCCACTTAGGAATGTAGATAGTTCAACTTTAATAAGTTCCTTATGATACCTCTGTCTTGTTTTCCTTTTCATGCTTCTCTCAGCCAGTGACAATTAATGGTAAAAAGAAAAATTTTGAGTACAACTGTAGGTTTTAGTGTTGAAATGCGACCTTAGTGACTGATCATGTAGTTGAAGTCTATCTTTTTACCACTGAAAAGACTGAGGTTTGGAAACTTGCTCAAGGTAACATCAGTAGGAGAGTTGTATTTATGAATCTGGTCCCTTGGTGCTATGTGAAATGTCTTTTCCATTACTCCACACTGCTCTTAGTATTAGAATCTAATGTTCCACTTAAAAGATAGATTGTATATCTATGTATCTAGATCTACATATACCCTATGTATATCTTATATATCCTAAATATGTACTTGTTGTTTCCTTCATTAGAATGCACATTTCTTGAGAAGAGGGACCTTTTTTCTCATTTCTTATATCCCCAGACCTTAGCATAGTCTCTGAAAAATAGCAAGAGCTTAACCCATATGTCTTAATTGACTAATAGAGCCAAGATTTTTAACCCATACTGAAGCACTATGATGTCTACCTGGTACTGAGCTATATTATATATGTTATAAATGCTCTGTGTGTTTTTGATGTATAATTATGTATAAGTTAATTTGGTATGAATTTATCTGTTCAAAGCTATATACTGAACAAGATTCAACTCTCTAGATTGGTCCAGAAATATAATTTTGTTAGTGAGGAAACTTTGTCCAGTGGATGGAGATTGGAAACTGATGTATAACTTATTGAGTTAGAAAGTTGTCCAATATTTAGCAAATGAGTGAATAGTAAAAGGATAAAAGAAAAGAAGATAGGTAAGAGAGAAAAATAAGGCAAGGAAAGAATAAAAAGGAAAGAAGGAAACAAAGGAAGAAAAAGAAAGACAGATGAAGGAAGAAATGGATGGAAAAGGAAGGAGGGATAGAAAGAAAGACAAAAGAAGGAAGGAAGGAAAGAAGAAAGAAAGGAAGGAAAAAAGGAAGGAAGGAAGGGAATAAAGGGAAATAAGGGGGGAAAGAAGAAAGGTTAATTAGGATACCAAGAAATTATGTGGGGCTTGCCCAGAGTCATATAGTCAGTATGGGTAAATGGTAGGCCTTGAAATCAGGTGTTCTGACTCCAAGGCTGGAATTCTACACTATACCATGTTTTTATCTGCATACACACATACATGTGGCACTCAACTACAAAACAGTACTAGACTTAAATGAATTTCATTATCAGAATTAAGTAGAATGAGGCATTCTAATGAATATTTTTTCAAAGGAACAATAAGGAACCCATGTGACCAAAATTCAAATGAGATTTGTTTTGGGAAAGAAATCAAACACAGACAGTTAACAAATGAAGACATCTTTTTTTCCCAATTCCTCAATGATAAATCAGATAATGAAGGTGTGTTTCACAGCATGTCAAATAAAATGAATCTACTCAGCAGGAAACTCAGAGGAAGGCTAAGTTGCTTTAACAATATTCCAGACACAATAGAGAGAAATTAGATTCACTGGGTTTGGGCTTTTATCTTTTTGTATGTCATAAGATCACAGAATTTAGTATTAGAAGTGACCCGGCCCCCAACTCCCATTTTACAGATGAGAAAATTGAGACCCAGAGAGGTAAAGTGTCCTGTACAATAGTTCTTTTTTCCCTTTGAGAATGTATATTTGTATGTATGTACATATATACATATACACATGCATAACAGTATTATATATCTAAATGTACACATCTACATTGGCATAAATGAACACACATATGTGCCTTTTTTTTCTCTTGGGCTAAACATTTTCAATTTTCCTTTCTCAAAAGAAGGATTGTAAGAAGATTGAGTTTTGAACTTGGTTGAAACTTTGTCATATATTGATGAAATGATAATATTTTCTCTAAATTTCTTCAGTCAGAAAACAACTTATAAATGACATAGGGTTTAGCCAGATATGACAGTGTACCATTTTTTTGTGAGTTGAAGAGATAGTCCTACTATGTTACCCACATTACTTGAAATTTGTTGGTTGCTTTTTTTACATTAGTCAAGATTCTCCCAGTTAAAGATTTATTTAGGTTCAGATATATCTCCTTTTAAAATCCTTAGGAAAAAGAGATTGGCAATGGGAGTGTGATTTTCTTGTCTGCTGGAGATCAGTCATTTATTCATACTTGGAAGTGATTAGCTTAATCACCTGGCATACCAAACCTAGCTGAAACAAAAAGACTAAGGAATTTAAAGTTTGGCCTTGGAAATCGGGCAAAGAAGATGAGGCATAATTTTGAAGAAGACAGGTCTCAGTGAGGTGTCACAATGGGATGGTGTGAGTAATGTAAGGGTGTTGAATGTCTGGGGTGTGAGGGCAGAGGTCAAAGAAGGGGGGTACCTGTAGCTATCTCTTTGCTAGGAATGGACAATGGGGCTTAGCCATTCAAGTTAAGTAGTTCTTCAACTGAATCTGTGATCATTCTAACTCGGTTTAAGGTAGCACAGTACAGAGCAAAGTATCAAAGGACCTGGGTTCAAATTCCATTTCTGATGTAGTATCAGTCTGACCTTAGACAAGTCGCTTAAATCTCATGGGCCTCAGTTTTACCATCTGTAAAATTAGGAAGTTATACTAGTTGACTTCTAAGACTTTTCTAATTTCTAATTATCACTAATATGAATTTTAGTTCTAGACTCTGTAGTCCAATGTGAGTTCAGCCTAATACAGATGTTTGATGTTTAAGATGTTATAGGTTACTGTGATGTGAGACTAGATACTGACCATTATTAGGAACTCTCTGAGGTAACACTTCATGCTTATCGGAAATGACAAATGCTGGAGGGAATGAGGCACAATCAGTGCACTAATACACTTTTGGTGGTGTAGTTAACTATCCAACAATTCTGGAGAATAATTTGAAATATGCCCAAAGGGCTACAAAACTGTGCGTACCCCAATAACACTACTACTACTACAATATCCGAACTGCAGAGATCAGAAAAAAAAGGAAAATGGCGTGTGTGTGTGTGTGTGTGTGTGTGTGTGTGTGTGTGTGTGTGTGAGCTTTTTTTGTCATGGCATAGAATTGGAAATTGAGGGGTGTTTCCCTATTGGCTAGTGGCTGAATAAATTGTGGCATATAGTTGTGATGGAATACTACTATGCATTAAAAAAATGTGGGGGCGGCTAGGTGGCACAGTGAGTAAGAGTGCCGGCCTCAGAGTTGGGATGACCCGAGATCGAATCTGGCCTCAGAAAATGAGCACCCATGCATAAATAATGACTAGCCGTGTAACCTTGAGCAAGTTACTTAATTCCAATTGCTTAAAAAAAATGTGGGCAGTTGTTTAAGTAAAAAAAAAATTACAAGATCTATATGAACTGTTGCAAAGTAAAGTGAGAAGAATTGGAAGATCATTGTGCATAGTAACAGGAATGTTGTAACAATCATCAGTTGTGAGAGACTTGGCAACTGAGATAATTCCAAAGGATTCATGATAAAAAAAAAAATACTATACACCTCTAGAGAGAGAACTGATTAACTCTGAGAACAAACTGAAGTATAATTTTCTCACTTTATTTTTCTTGCTTTTTTAAAAAATATGGCTAATACAGAATTATATTTTGTATGATTTCACATGTATAATTGATGCCGTTTTGTTTGCCTTTACAGTGAGCTGGGAAGAGGTAGGAGACAGGGAAGAGAATTTGGAGCTCAAAATTTATAAAGAAAAACATGTCACAAATAAATAAGAAATTTTGAGGAAATACATAAGCTCATTCTGGACAGAAACTGCTTCTTTTTTTCTATGCACCCCCAGAGACTAGCATAATATTTGACACTTAAATGTTTCTCCATTTGAATTGTATTTTGGTTAAGACCACAGACCTCAAGTAATCAGGAAAAATGTGAGAAATGCTAGACTTAATTGCCCAAATTAAAATGCTCCAAAAGGAAATCAAAATTGTTAATATCCCCTACCCCCATCATAGGCCCATTAAAAATAACTTTTATGTCTTCTTATTGCTCTTTTTCTCCCCTGTATGCAACAAACTAAGTTATTAGGCGTCTTATGTGATACTAGGGAGAAGAGGCTTTTTTAAAGAAAAAAAATGGACACAATAGGAGAAGGAGATGGCATCCAAAATTCATTTAGAAGGCAATTTGTCTCTAGAAAGCCATGTTGAATGCCTTTATTTCATCTGTATTTCTGCCTCTAAAATTTTTCTAGAGAAAAAAAAACATGTTGAAATATGCTTTCTCATTGGAGCACTTTTTTTTTCAGGAAAAGAAAATCTCAGATGTTCAATTCATAGACTCAAATAACTCATACAATTTGTATTTGATAATCTTCTGGATATTTCTCAATAACTTCTTCCCCTTATCTTAAAGAAATATATCTAAATAATAGAAAAATGACTTTGTAATATTATAGACTGCTCCTTTGACATGGCAATTTTATTTGAACAAACACAACATTCTAAACAAAGGACTAGGCTTATCATAAGGAAGAGCTGGGTACATTTCCAGCCCTTTACTGCATTGGGCAAGTCACTAAACCTTTCAGTGCTTCAGGTAACTCTATAGCTTTATAAATTATAGAGGAATTGAGTCATCAATATGTATCTGTAGAGAGTGTTTCTATACTAGAATTTCATTTGATCCACTAAATTGTAACTGGATTTCCTCTTAAAACAAACAAAAATATCTTTTAGATTAATTTATCCAGATAAACAAATACACACACACACACACACACACACATATATGAAAGATAATGGATTTAAAATTATATGTAATCATATATATACATATGTGTGTGTTTATAGTAAAATATGATGGATTTATATAGTCCAACCCCTTCCTTTTACATAAAGTTAATACCCATAATTATATGTGACTCGTTTAGTGTAATAGAAGTCATCAGAAGCAGTTATTTTGCGCCCTGGTCCTCAGTCCCTAGAGTTTTCACTCCCTACAGCCTTTCTTCCTTTTTTCTGTAAAAGGAGTTATTTATGCCTTTTGTTTTACATCTCAGTTATTCTGGATACAAATTCCACTCTTGGAATTGAGCCCTAACAAAAGAAAATAGTTAAGCAGAAACAAAAAAAAAATCCATCTGACAATGTATATATGCAGTGTTCAGCCCATTAATCCTTTACCTCATTGCTAATAGAAAGGATGCATGTTCCATTGCCTTGTCTGTGGGGCCATTAAAAAAATAAATATTTTGTTTACTTCTGTTTTTATTTTTGGATATATGGCCCTATTTGGTTGTTCATTCCCACCCACCCCCACCAACCATAGCTCAATTAAATCAACTTATAAGGAAGACAAGAAGTTAGAGAAAACTTTAAATATTGTGACCATATCTGGCAATGTTTATTATTGCTACTATTATTATTAATATTTGTTTAGAACTTTATCTCATTTTATCCTTACAATGGCCCTGTGAGAAAAGTGCTATTATTATCATTATTTTACAAATGAAGAAACAGCCTAAGAAAACTTAAGTAACATTTTCAAATCACAATTAATTAAATGTCTTAGGTAGAATCTTAACTCTGGTCTTCTTGGCTATAAGAACAATGTTCTATCCACTGCACCACCCAGGTGCCTCATGTAACCCTCATAGTTCTCTGCCCTCTGCCAAGAGGAGGAGGGTATATTTTATTGTCTTCACAAAGACCATAAATGATGTAGCCTGGGCTTCTAGCCATGCCCAGTTCTAACATGAAGATGTCCTTGAGAGACCTTTTGAGGATGCCCAGCTTACCTTAACATGCAACTGACTGTGTCCCCTACCATGTAGGAGAGGTATCCTTCTTTGATCGGTTTCCTACATCTTAAAAATTTGCAACCCTGTGTCCTTTGTCCGTTTTAGCTGTGCTCCTTTCAGTGACTCTTATCTACTGCATCCATTGTGGATGCTATGAACTGAATTGTGAGAGGATTAGCCTTTCCTTACCAGCTCAGAGAGATGGGTCTAAGTGTTCTTTCTCTTCTGCTGTTTTTCCCCAATTTCAGGTATGAGAAGTGATTCTCATATGCCTTTCAGGTAACTCAAGGTAAGCTCAAGGAATTTTACCTTAGAGGCAGTATGGCAGGGATGGTGCTGCAAGTCAGAATAGTACTGAAGCCCTGAGAATCCAGGATGTCTGGGACTCAAGCCCAATGTAGGCTTTTGAACTTGGAACTATATAGAAATGAAGCTAAGTTATGAACCTAATCATCTTCCCATACCCAGGACCTGAAGTATACAGGGAGAGATGGTGATTATGCCTCCCACGGATTAAGGGAGTTTGTATATTTGTGATTAAACCATCTGAAGAAAATTTTCCTTCGGAAAAAAAGTCCTGTATTATATTAAATTTTTGGTTAACTCAAAGTTCAACATCCATTTCATGATTTCTTTGCTTACATGTTATAGTCATTATATGTGTTGTTTTTTTCTGAACCTGCCTATTTCACTGTGTATCAATTACAAATCTTCCCAGGCCTCTTACAATCTTCATGTTCATTACTTTTTCTGCAAAATCTGTTAATTTTTATTACACAGTTTACCTGGCCATTCCCCAACAGATGGGCATCCATTTTCTTTCCAGTAGTTTGTCACCACACAAAAGTTTTAATATAAGTATTTTGGTAACTCTTTTGAACCTTTCTGTTCTTGACCTCCTTTGGCAAATACCCAGGAATGAGATCACTCATCTAATAGTTAGAATTTAGTCGTATTTATTACATAGTTCTAAATTGTTTTCTAGAATGGTTGGGTCAATTTACAGAGCAAAGTCAGATCTTTTCCATCAATACCATCCTGCTTCACTAGATTGAGCCATATCCTGGTACTACTTCAGAAACTGCTAATTAGTAAGGATTATCTCAGTCTAGGTCCTAACTCCTAATGCTTCTTATTCTATTCTTATTTTTTTTAATTTTAATAGGAAAAAATGTATTTAACACCTAAACTATGTATATATATATATATATATGCATATATATGTATATACACACACGTGCATTTGTGTGTGATTGTATGTGTGTGCACTGAATTTAAACATTTTCTGTCTTTAAATGGGTAACACCACATATTACTTTTAGTACAATTTTAATTATTTCTAGTTCGTATCTGAGGAAGACCTGGGTTTTAAAGTTGGTTCTGTTATTAAGAACTGTGTGACCTTGGGAAGTCTCTTTAGTAGTCTAATTAGGTCTCAATTTCTTCAGGAAATTCCTCCTGAAGAGGAATTGAGTCAAAATCCCCCTACAAATCTGAAAATGTATGATGTTATTAATATCAAATGTTCAATGGCAAGATAGTGGTGACTTTCACTAGTTCCCAATTTACATAATAGGAGTAATTTAAGGAACGGGAATTTTTTCCCTGACATTTTAAATATCACAGAATTTTCATAAATAGGCAAAATGGCATAATGGAGAGAGTATTAAAGTTGGAGTCAGGAAAACCTAAATTTAAATCTTGTCTCAGACAATTATTAGTCATATTTCCCTGAGCAAGTCACTTAACTGTTACTAGCCTTAATTTCCTCATCTATATAAAGGGGATAATAGCATCTATCTCAAAGAGCTGTTGTGATAAAGAGATGAGACAATATACATAAATCATTTTGCAAACTTTAAAGTTCTATATAAATATTAGCTATCATTTAAATTATTTTTGATGAATTCTTTTTTTTTAATTAAACAAATTCTTTATTAACTTCTGGTTTACATCATTCATTTCCATCAGATTATGAGTTACATTTTTTCCCGACCCACCACCCCAGAATAGCAGTCCCACTAGATATCCCCTCATCCAATCTGCTCTCTCCCATATCTTCTCCCATATCCCCTTCGACTTTGCCACTAGGGCAAGGTGAGTCTCTCAGCCCCAATGGCTGGACATCTTATGAAACATTTAATTTTAAAACTTCGATTTTCAGATCCATTCCCTTCCTCCCTTGTCACCCACTCCCTCTGAGAAGATAAGCAATTCAGTATGTGTTGTACATGTATAGCTATGCAAAACATTACCATAGTAGATATATTGTAAAAGACTGCTTATATTTCCCTCCCACCCATCTCCCCTCCCACCTGGTCCATCCCCTGCTTTGATCCTGTCCCCCTTTGATAGTGGGTACTTCCAACCTCCCCTACCCCCAGAATGCCCTCCCCTCCATCATCCCCCCTCTCATTCCCCCTTTCCCTTACTCAGGAGAGTGAATGAGGGTAAGATATTCCGTTTAGTATGTATGTGATTCTCTCCTTGAGCCAACTTCAATGAGAATATGCTTTTGCCTTTTTGCCTTCCTGTTCTTCCCCGCCTCTGCAACTACTTCCCCTTGCCTCTTCTACATGAGATAGTTTACCCTACCCTGTCTCTCTCCATCTCCTCTTGCCACTTTCCTCTCTCACCTCTTGACTTCACCCCTTAAGAATCATCCCTTCCTTGGGGCAGGTAGGTGGCGCAGCGAGCAGAGTACCGGCCCCGGAGCCAGAAGGACCCGAGCTTGGATCCGGCCCCAGACATCCAACACACAAACAAAAACCCAGCTGTGTGACCCCAGGCAAGTCACCCAACCCCAATTGCCCTCCAAAAAAAAAAAAATCATCCCTTCCCATCAAATTCAACCTGTGCCTTCTATCCATGTATACCTGTGAACATATGCCAGGTACCCTTCTTCAATTATTTTCATAATGAGAAAGGTTTCATCAAACACAGTTATTGTTTTTCCATGTAGGACTGTAAATAGTCCAACTTTGATAAGTTCCTTTTGATTTCTTTCCTTGATTACCTTCTCAAGCATCTCTTGCTTCTTGCATCTGAATGTCAAATTTTCTATTCAACTCTGGTTTTTTCCTCAAGAATGCTTGAAAGTCCTCTATTCCACTGAATGACCATATTTTCCCCTGAAACAAGATACTCAGTTTTGCTGGGTAGGTGACCCTTGGCTTCAATCCCAGCTCTTTTGCCCTCTGGAATATCATATTCCATGCCCTTCAATCCCTCAGTGTGGAAGCTGCCAGGTCCTGTGCTATTCTGATTGTGTTTCCACAATATTGAAATTGTTTCTTCCTGGCTGCTTGGAGTATTTTCTCCTTGATCTGGGGATTCTGGAACCTGGCTATAATATTCCTGGGAGTTTTCTTTTTGGGATCTTTTTCAGGAGGTGATCTGTGGATTCTTTCAACCTCTATTTTGCCCTCTGGGTCTAAAACATCAGGGCAATTTTCCTTGAGAATTTCTTTAAGGATGGTTTCTAGGTTCTTTCTTTGATCATGGCTTTCAGGTAGTCCAATAATTTTTAAATTATCTCTCCTGGATCTATTTTCCAGGTCAATGGTTTTTCCCATGAGATATTTCACATTGCCTTCTATTCTTTCATTTGTTTGGATCTGTTTGATAGTATCTTGATTTCTCATAAAGTCACTAGCTTCCATTCGCTCCAGTCTAACTCTGAAGGAATGAATCTCCTCAGTGAGCTTTTGAGATTCTTTGTCCATCTGGCAAATTTGACTTTTTAAGGCATTCTTCTCCTCATTGCCTTTCTGAGCCTCTTTTGCCATTTGAGTTAGTCTATTTTTTAAGGTGTTATTTTCCTCAGTCAGGCTGTTGACTGTCATTTCATACTTTTCTTGCATCTTTTTCATTTCTCTTCCCAAATTTTCCCCCACTTCTCTTATCTGCTTCTTAAGGTCCTCTATGGCCTGTAGCCAGCTTGTATTTTCATTTGGGGCTTTTGGTGCAGGAGTTCTGACCTCACAGTCCTTCTCCATGCTTTGATCTTCTTTGCCCCTAAAATAGGAGTCCAATGTTGAACTTTTCTGTTCATTTTGTTTCATTTGCCTAGGCATGTTGCCATTTAATTACTTGATTTTTGGGCTTGTTGCCACAGTAGGACTCTGCCACCAGACAGGGGAGCTTCTGCCCAAACTGTGGGGTCTTCACAACTTCCACCAGTTGTGTGGCCTCTGTAAAGCCTCCACCCACTCTGGCAAGTTGGATACCCACCCCAAACTTCCCCCCCAGACCACAATCCAGATCCAGGCAGTTTAAAGCAAGAACGATTAATCCCCAGACTGATTGCTGGATCTCCCTACAATTCGCAGACCAGGAGCTAGAGCCACTACTGACGCTGCAAAATGGCTTCTGTTGCAGCTGTTTCTTCAGCAGCTTTTCGTCCCCAGGGGAGGAAGCCACACGTTCCCCAAATACTGGTCCCAAAGTCCATAGGGTACTAACCTCTCACTTTGTCCTAGGCATATCTGTGCTGATAATTCTGGAATCGCCACAATTGCTGGTGTTCTGGGGTCCCTCCAACTGGCTGGAGGCCCGGCCACCCTGGGGCTAAAACCGCGGACCTGGGCTTGGCTCAGTGAGCTGTGCTGTCCCCAGTGCGCTGTGCTGCCCCCAGTGCGCTGTGCTGCCTGCTCTCAGAGCGCTGGCTGGCTGCTACCTGCAGGGCTGCTGGGCTGTCCTCAGCAGGAGGTTAGCTTCTCTGTGCCGTTCTGTGGGTGCTGGGGCTCCAGAAGTTGTTTGGAGTCCCCTTTCACATTGTTTGAAAGTTGTGTGGGGCAGAGCACATTGGAAATGCTGTTTCTACTCCGCCATCTTGGCTCCGCCCCCACATTTAAATTATTTTGAGAAATAATCTGTTCAAGTACCTATATATGACCATTTATAAATGGCTTAGAATAGTAAGGTGAGTGACCAAAGATTACACCAGAATCAGAAATAGAATTAATCATTAAAGACTTCTTGATCTCTTAACAAGGCATGTCTTGATCCCTTGACACAGCAAAGCTGGGATTAAAATCCAGCTTCTCTGATTCCAAACCTGGTGCCATTTCCACTATACCACATGATCATGATTTCATCTGATACGTTAACCACAACTTTTCTTGAATGTCGTGACATAAGCACGAAGATAGAGGATTGAACTAACCATTCAGGAACCAACAAATGGTGGGAATTAGTTGGTAATGTTGAATTAGTAATTTTTATTAGTTCACATGTATGGAGGTGGTACAGAAGAAGAGAGAGAGAACTAGACCTGGAATTCAGGAATCTGAGTTTGAATCTCATCTCAGGTACTTAAATGCATGACATTGAGCAAGTTATATAATCTCTTGAAATTCTTTTGATTCATCAATAAAATTATAATAATAATACTTGGGTTTACAACCTCATAGGATTGTTGGGTGGAAACTGCTATATAAATGTGAGGGTTTTATTATATAGAACTTTGCCACATATAAAATGTTTTAAATTAATTAAAATATAGTAACTTAAAAAGCTAGAAGCCTGGGGAGGAAATACATTAATAATTGAGGTTTAATATAATTTTATTATATTAACCTATAGGTTGAAACATATTTCCTTACAATAGAATTTTACAAATAATAAAAGTTTTATATTTCTATCCATGTGGGATTAAAATTAGTAAGATTTTCATCTCCTAATGAAGAAACATCGTAAAATATGGTCCTGTGTGTATTAGCCATGTTTATTCTGATTATTGAATCTAGAGCTTGAATTCTTAATCAAAAGATAGGTTACAGGCCCGGTCTTTTCTAGATGAGATTATTGCTCTCAGGAAAAGGCATTTTTCTATTATAGTAATAAGTACTCTATTGATCCACCAGGTGGCATATGCTTTTGTGTCTTAACAGAGTCTAAGGTTTAGTCCCAGAAAAATGGGGAGGAAAGGAATCATAGGAGTTTAATCTGTTGTTATCTGTTCTTCTGATCATTTATCTAAATCCCATGGATTCTTACATTTTGTACCATATTTTTTTTCCCCAGGAAGAAATAGCTATAAATTTTTCTGAAACCTCAGCAGACATGTAGGATCATAGATTAAAGCTAGAGGGAACCTGAGAAATCAGGTAGTCATAGAATTTTAGGAGCCTAGATCTTGAGCCAAAAGAGCCCTCAGAACCTACCTCAGTATCCAAAATTCTTATTTTACAGGTGAGTTCCAGAGAATTGAAGTTCCCAGTATCATAAAAATTGTAAGTAGTAAAACCGTGATTTGAACCCAGGTCTTCTGAGTTCACATAAAGTTCTGTAATATCTAATTTTCAGCTCTATTCCCTTCTACTTGTGTGACTTTTAGCAAATTGCTACATATTCCTGGGTATTGGTTTCCTGTCTGTTGAACTGAAAAATGCCAAGGTGCCTTTCACAGGTCTAAATCCATTTTGCTATCAATGTGTATTTTAATAAAAATAAAGGAGTTGGAAGGGACCATAGGATTTATCCAATTCTGCCCTCTCATTTCTTCATTCATCTCCAGGGTTTACTTCATTCAATCTCTTAGACTTTCTTCACCATGCCAGAAACTTCATCATCCTGGAAGTTCACTCTGCCTCTGTGACCTTCTTTTCTGATTAATTGGCTCCTCCCTAAAGCTCTGTTATAAGGGTTAAGATAAATGACATCTTCATTCTTTTCCTGAATTCATTATTGAATCTGGACTATCTCTACCAGGTTCACTACTGAGTCGTTTTTCCCACTCCCATTCCCATATTGTCAGCTTCCTTTTATGTGCTGCCTTGTTCCATTAGAACATAAACTCCTTCAGGACAGGGACTGCCTTATTTTTGCTTGTTTTTATATTCCCAGTACAATACCTGGTACATAGTATAAGCACTTAATGAAAGCTTGTCTTTGACTTGTCCCTCATTTTCAGTTGAGGAACCAAATGTTAAATGACTTAACCAAGGTCATACAGTTTGATAAGTAGTAAAGTTATGATTAAAATCCAGCTTTTTGTATTCCAAATCCATTTCCACTGTGCCACATCAACATAAACTTCCTTTTGATTTTGTTTCATTTTTTTAAACAAGATTAGCAGGGTCATATCATTTCCCTCCCCTGATTTTCAGCAGTTACTAAATATGTATCTAAATTAAACCAAAACCCCAGGGACATAGACTGAAAAATTTGTCTGATCACTTTGTCTGATCACTGTTTTCACATGTGTACTGTGAGTAGTAGTTGAACATTTTATTGAGAGATGGAATAAAGAACAGTTAGCTTTTCTGGCCTGAAGTGTTTTATAACACTCAACTAAAAATTTCAATTTAACATGGGGCATATATTAAGACTATCTTCAGCAGTGTATCATTTGAAGCAAAACCTAGAAAAAAATCAATAACATTTCAACCATTTTGTTAAGAGAATGGAGTTGTCCTTGTTAAACTCTGAGTTGTTATTTAGAGGTGTTCAGTCTTATTAAGAAGTAGTCAATAATTGCAATTGGTAACAAATGTGTATTGAGTGCCCAAAGGATGGACATAATCACTAAGCAAGAATTCTTTGGAGGATTCAGTAATTCTCTGAAGAATTTGCTAGTTGCCTAAATATTCAATCAGTTCATCTCTTGCCTCTGGAAAACGCAGAGAGAAATATTATCTCAACTCTGTAGCATCAATAAGTCCCAGAGGAAACCTCTGAAGATTTTCAAAATTCCTCTGCTTTCAATTAGGGGAGCAGGCTCTTGACCCATGGAAATATCTTCCTACCCCACACATTCTTTTCTATTGGTTCAAAACTGCCTGAAGTCATAGAATGCTGTAGCCAAAAGAAATATTAAAAGATCATTTATTCCAATTCCCTCATTTTAAAAGCAGAGAAACTGGGATTCAAATCAATTGAACATTTATTCATCTGGTGCCACTGATGTGAGACACTGCATTATGTACAAGTGATGAAAAGATAAAAGCTACAAATAGGGGTCATCCTTAAGGAATTTGCTCTCAGCAACATGTTTAAATGTATTAAGAAAAAACAGAGAAGAAATCGAGGAAGAAGAGCACTAAAGACTAGGGAGATCAGGAACAAGCTTACGATAGGAGAGGACATCAAGAAGAAACTTGAAGGAAACCAAGGATTCTATGAGGCAGAGGAAAGAAGGGAGAATATTTTTGACATGAGAATAACTTGTATAAACTAACATGGACAGGACATGAAATTGTTCTAGGAATAGCAAGCAAGTAGATCTATTTAGCTGAAGATAGATTTCCAATAGAAATGGAAGGGAGAAGTATGGTGAAAAGCATTTGGCTAAAAACCAGCAAAGGTACAATTAGAAACAATTTTTGTCATTGGTTATAACCCATTTCAGTTTGTTCACATTGTTCTTGGGTTAGGATAATATGTCTCTAGAACCAGATCCAAACAGTATTATATGATGGAAAGGGTCCTAGATTTGGAGTTACAGGAGATTTGGGTTCAATTCCTGGCCCTGCTACTTATAAGTTATGTGATGTTAGGTACGTCATGGAGTCTCTTTGGGTCTCAGTTTCCTCATGTATAAATGGAGAAGAGACTCAATGATGTCTAAGGTCCCTTCCAATTCTAAATCTGTGATTACATGGACTTGACCCCATGTGTTCTCCCGTATTGTGACTCATTCCCTTCTTGATCCTCCATATCTAGGGCAATACGCTTATTTAAATTAATGGCAGAATTCTAAAGGTGTTTAAAAATTCCCACTTCTCTCTAGAAATAGCATCCAGACACTGTCTCCCAGATGTGTCAACACCCTTTCAATAAGGCTTGGGCTCAGAAATGCCCACCACCTCACTGCTTTCCCAGTTACCACAATATCTGAGGCACATGTTTCCCTCCTCTCTTAGGATCCCATGCTTCCTCCCTCTTCAACTGCCATTTAAAAAATATTATTATTTATTTACTTTTATTTTGCAACATTCTGTTCCACCCCCCTATGGCAGCATGTAATCCTATATAAGTTCTACAAATACCTTCATATTAAACATTAGTCAGGTTGTAAAGAAGAATTACAACAAATGGAATGAACAATGAGAAAGAAGAAACAAAAAAGAGACAGAGCAAGTAGTTGGCTTCCATCTGCATTCAGACTCTGTAATTCTTTCTTTGGATGTGGAGTCTTTTTAAAAATTTATTTATTTAATTTACAGCATTCACTCCTACAATCCCTTGAGTTTCAAATTTTCTTTTTCTTTCTCTCCTCCCCCTTCTCCCCCATGGTGGCATGCAATCAGATGTAGGTTCAACAAATACCTTCACATAAAGCATTAGTTGAGTTATAAAGAAGCGTTATAACCAATGGAGTGAACAAGAAAGAAGGAATGAAACAAAACAAAACACAAAAAAGAGAGAGCAAGCGGCTTGCTTCACTCTGTATTCAGACTCTGTAGTTCTTTCTCAGAATGTGGATCTCCTTTTCCATCATGAGTGTTTTGGAGTTTTCTCCTAACCTTGAATTGCTGACTGAACCCAGTCTATTAAAGTTAGTCATCACAATACATTGTGTCTGTAACTGTGTGCAATATTCTCCTGGTTTTGATCCTCAGCATCAAATTATATAAGTCTCTCCAGGTTATTATGAAGTCTGTCGGCTCCTCATTTCTTATAGCACAATAGTATTCCATTATATTTATATACCACAACTTATTTAGCCATTCCCCAGTTGATGGACATCCCCTTGATTTCTAATTCTTTGATACCACAAAAAGAGTTGCTATAAATATTTTGTATGTACAGGTCCTTTTCTTACCTGTATGATCTCTTTGGGATACAGCCCTAGACGTATTATGGCTATGTCAAAGGGTATGTGCTTTTTTATAACCCTTTGGGCATAGTTACAAATTGCTCTCCAGAATGGTTGAGTCAGTTCACAACTCCACCAACAATGCATTAGTATGCCAATTTTCTAACTTCTTCTCCAGCATTTATAATTTTCCTGTTTAGCCAATTAGCCAATAAGATGGGTGAGATATGGCACTTAAGAGTTGCTTTGATTTGCATGTCTCTGATCAATAGTGATTTAGAGCATTTTTTCATATGATTATAAATATGTTTAATTTCTTCCTCTGAAAACTGACTTTTCATATCCTTTGACCATTTATCAATTGGGAAATGACTTGTATTCTTATATATTTGACTCAGTTCTCTGCATATGTTAGAAATGAGACCTTTATCAGAGACATTGGCTGTAAAAATTCTTTACCAATTTTCCACTTCCCTCCTAATCTTGGTTACATCGGCTTTGTCTGTACAAAAACTTTTCAATTTAATGTAATCAGAATATCAATTCTGCATTTTATAATGCTCTATAACTCTTGTGTGGTCATATATTCTTCCCTTCTCCATAAATCTGACAGGTAAACTATTCCTTGCTCTCCCAGATTGCTTACATCTTCGGTCTTTATATCTAGATCACGAATCCATTTAGATTTTATTTCAGTATACATTGTAAGATATTGTTCTATGCCCAGTTTCTGCCACAATATTTTCCAGTTTTCCCAGCAGATTTTATCAAATAGTGAATTATTGCAGAAACTGAAGTCTTTGGGTTTGTCAAACAGTAAATTACTATAGTCATTGACTACTGTGTCCTGTATACCTAATCTATTCCACTGGATTCCTAATCTATTATATACCACTCTTTTTCTCAGCCAGTGCTAAGTAGTTTTGATAACTGCTGCTTTGTATAACAGTTTAAAATCTGGTATGTCTAGGCTACCTTTCCCAGAACTTCCTTTCATGAATTCCCTTGATATTCTAGACCTTTTGTTCTTCCAGATAAATTTTGTTTCTTTTTTTTCTGAGTTTATATAATAGACTAACTCAAATGGCAAAAGAGGCTCGAAAAGGCAATGAGGAGAAGAATGCCTTAAAAAGCCAAATTTGCCAGATGGAAAAAGAATCTCAAAAGTTCACTGAAGAGAACCATTCCTTCAGCATTAGATTGGAGCAAATGGAAGCAGCCAGGAAGAAACAATTTGAATATTGTAGAAACACAATCAGGATAACAAAGGTTCTGGCAGCTTCTACACTGAGGGATGGAAGGGCTTGGAATATGATATTCTGGAGGTCAAAGGAGCTAGGATTAAAACCAAGAATCACCTACCCAGCAAAACTGAGTATCATGTTTCCGGGGAAAATATCATCATTCAGGGGGACAGAGGACTTTCAAGCATTCTTGATGAAGAAACCAGAGTTGAATAGAAAATTTGACATTCAGATACAAGAAGCAAGAGAAGCATGAGAATGTAAACAGGGAAAAGAAATCACAAGGAACTTATCAAGGTTGAACTATTTACATTCCTACATGGAGAAACGATAATTGTAAATTATAAAACTCTTCTCAGTATGAGAATAACTGAAGGGAATAGAAATGTACATATATATATATATATGTATATATATATGTATGTGTATATATATACATATATACAATATATGTATATATATGTATATATATGTATGTGTATATATATACATATATACACATATATGTATATATACATATATCACATATATATGTCTATTCATGTGTATGAATACATATGTGAATGTGTGTATATATGTGTGCAGGTATACATAGATAGAGGGCACAAGAACAATTTAATGGGAAGGGATGTTACTTAAAAGGTGAAATTAAGAAGTGAGAGAGGAATATAATAAGAGGAGATGGGGAGAGACAGAATGGGATAAGCTATCTCATATAGAAGAGACAGGCAAAATGGTTACAATGGAGGGGAAGAACAGGAAGGCAAAAGGCAGTAGGTCAACATTATTCTCATTGAATTTGGATTAGGGAGGGAATGACATACACACTAAATGGGGTATCTCATCCTACAGGAGAGTAGGGGGAAGGGGATGAGAGGGGGGATGAAGAAAGGGAGGGCAGGCTGGGTGGGGGAGGGAATTTGGAAGCATCCACTTTTGAAAAGGGACAGAATCAAAGTAGAGAATAGAACAAATGGGAGGTGGGATAGGAGGGAGGGAAATATAGTCAGTCTTTTACAATGCATCTACTATGGAAATGTTTTGCATAGCTACACATGTACAACTTATATTGAATTGCTTATCTTCCCAGTAAGGGTGGGTGATAAGGGAGGAAGTGAATGAATCTGGAATTCAAAGTTTTAAAATCAAATGTTTAAATATATATACTATTACCTATATTATTTTACTTGTAACTGGGAAATAAGATATACAGACACTAGGGCATAGAGATCCACTGTGCCTTACTGGAAAGTCCGAGGTGGCATGGGAGAAGATATGGGAGAGAGCAGATTGGAGGAGGGGATATCCAGTGGGATCACTATCTTGGGGTGGTGGGTAGGGGAAAAATGGGGAGAAAATTTGTAACTCAAAATCTTGTGGAAATGAATGATGTAAACTAGAATTTAATAAAGCATTTGATTAAAAAAAAACTTCTAATTTCCTAGCATTATTTCATTTATTATTGATGGATTTTAGACAGAAGTGATGGTGGGGCAACCACCGTCTACTTCTGACATGGGGTGTCACATGCTTCCTCAGGTAGTGAGAGGGCATGAATCTATTCCTACAATATCCTAGAGATAGCTTGTGAAAAGAGTATATCTCCGTCACCTGATCCCACCATCAAGGTCCTTTAGCTTTTCCTTCTCTTGTAATTCTTAAATATGTGATGAATGCATTGTCCTTTCTTTTGCCATAATTGGTGCTTCAGATGAACTGCCCCTTATGCCTGAACTACCTGTCCCCACTATTATTTTTTTGTAAAACAATCCTTAGCCCTTCTCCCAAGCCATAACTGTTTCCTCTCCCTCCCAATAATTCCTACTCTGTTTCTGGATTCTTTTTTGCAATGAGTTATTTGTTTAGAAGGGTTGATATATCATTGTTTTATATTAATAGTCTAATAATCCATAATGATAACTCTATGGAAATATTAATTTTGCAACTTTTAAAAAAGATCATGAGATGAATTATTTTACGGAGTGGTTAAATGCAACTACCTTCTCTTAATGGAAACTTCTCTAAAGTGTTTATTACATTATGAATGAAATAAAACATTTTCATAAAGTATATCAGGGGGGATTTGAAATCACTAAATTAAAAAGTACTAAATAGTACTATTTTAGTTCTCTTTTAATCAGAATGCTGCATGATAAACCCTAATGCATGGACAAGTTAGCTTTAATTATAAATTTCTCAATACCCATCAAGATTAATTTCCCCTAATTTGCATTTATGGAGTGTTTAATATAAAACAGCATTGCGAACTTTTAGTTTTAGATTCCATCTGTATAATTTTTCTTTGGAAATAATATTTCAGTCCCTTAGTTACACGTCCCTTCCTCTTATTGCGCTCAATAGTGTAAAATACTGTTAGTTATATGAAGATATAATCTGGATCAAATCCTGCCTCTTCTCCCCCATAATAAACCCCTATATAACAAAGTGAGTCTAAGCAAATGGTTATTTGTCAAGGCTACAGACAACATCATTTTAAAGAATTCTGATCTTACACACATATAGTCCTAGAAAAGAATGCTATATTTTCATCCTAGTTTGAGTGGTTTTGTGAGAAGATAAGGAATAAGCTAATTGACTGACTAATTGACCAAAAGTTCTTCAACTCAATCCAAGAAACATTTATTACTCATCTACTGCATGCTTCACACTCACCTATGCATTCTGGGGGGATACAAGTGAAGCAGGAAACAGTATTCTGATCTCAAAGATTTTAAAGTTTAGTTTTGTATTTGTCTATTCACTCTCCTCCTATGAATCTCTGTATGTTTTGGTTGAAGGAAAGTAAGCAGAAATTCTCCTTCCATGTGTCTAAGTAAAGTAAATATGAAGTGGCTTAAGAATCCTTCATTTATGTTTTCTTTTGGTTGTTGCCTTCCTGGTTTGTTTCAAAAGGTTAAAGAAGCAGTGGTGGTTTTCTCTAATCTCAGGAGTGCGAGAATTTGCCTCATTTTTAGATGAAAAGTTATATCCCCATTAACCTTACTTTTTCCTCCCAGTCCATCTTATTCTTACCTTGTTAATGAATTTCCTTCCACTCTCTCCTTTTCTCCCCTCCCCCCAAAGATCTTCACATAGGGCTATTTTTATATCTCTTCTCTCATGTTAATTTTCCTCCATGCAGCATCCATCAGCTTCGTTTCCCTCCATCTCACATTACACTATTCTTTCCTTCCTTTATACCTCTCTTTCCCATTTAATTGCTTTATTTAACTAATAGCTTGACCTCTAATCCTTATTTCTCATTTAGTCATCCAGGCTTTTCCTAATGTCTCTTTTCTACCTTTATTTTTACTGCCTACATTCTATCTCTTAGTCTCCATTATACTGGATTGTTCTCTTTCCTCTGGTATCCCATTTTGATGTGAAATTATTGTTTTGACTGTCCTCTCATTGATGTTTTACTGATTGGATCCCTCAGGCAATGTGGCATATAATCTATTTTATTTTCTTCTGAGGTGCCTTAACAACTAATTGGGCCATCAATCTTTCAGCCAGATCCTTCTTTTGCAGATCTTCAGGAAACAAGAAGACCTCAGAGGTTGCATTAGAGAGAAAAATCTTGCCTGTTTCCGTTACTTTGGCCTTGGTAGAGGAAAGGTCTCTCAATACTGGTGTAAACCCACAGGCAGCTTCTTTTGTCTGACTTTTGTCAGATATACTGGCCAGAGAAATGTGACTCCTTCCAACATTCACAGAAATTCCTTATGGAAATCATCTTTGGGGATTTGTAGACTATCCAGGTATATAAAGTGTGGAGGAAGAAAAAGAATCAAACACCAGTTTTGATGGATGACATGTGGGTGAATCGGACTCTTATAAAATAATACTTGTAGACCTGGTTTCCATAAAATTACAGGAACTCATCTTATTATACTTAAAGACTAGGCCACTATAGTTCCATTAATGAGAAAAGGAAAACAATTCATTACTTTGACTGGGAATAATAACCTTGGTTCTGCTTTTAAGCCTTGACTTATATCTTAAGAAAAAGAGGTATAATCTCAGGTTCCTATAAAAGAACTTGAAAGGAGATGGCTGTTAGTCACAGTTAGAGTTAGAGATTCTATCAATATTGTACATCTTCCTGAAGTCTGTGTATTTGGATTCAATTACATCAGTTTGGGGAAAGACATATGATAACAATCTTCCTGCCACATGGGGTGACATATGGATAGAATGATAGAATTTGAGGTGTCAGTGGAAACTGAAGTGGTAAAAAAAAAAAAAAAGAAATGGGTGAACAGGTAGGGGACACTGTCCCAACTCTTATCCTTTCCATTTTGGAAAAACAATGGTTTTATGTTGAGAACAATATATGATTACTACCTTTAAGACTCAGGTTTTGTACTACCATCTACAGGAGAGCATCCTTAGTCCTTCCTACTCTGTATGTATCTTGCATACACCTATATATGTACATTTATTCTCCATTAGAATGTTACCTCTTTGAAGGCAGGCACTCTTGTTTTTTCTTTGTACATCTATAGGAGGTTTAACTTATCACAGTAAGTGTTTAAATTTAGTTTTTACTACTAAAACATAGTAAGTGTTTCATGTCTGCTGATTGATAGAATACCTCTAGTTTCTACTATTTTTTTTAGTTTGGTGGTGGAAGCTCCAGATCTATAATTTAATAGATGTAGGAAGTTTACTTATTGACTATTACTAGTAGTAATTTGTTCAGAGGCAAAACAAAGGGAAGAAAAGGGTAAGCAAGGTAAAGCAAGGCAAGAAGAGAGACAAGTGAAAGGAAAGGAATGAGCATTTATATAGCACCTATAGTATGTGGCAGGCACTGTGCTAAACTCTTCTTACAAATATTATTGTATTATTTTCCCTTTATTATAGGTAAGAAAACTGAGGCTTGGGGCAGTGAGGTTGCACAGTGAGTAGAGTGTCGGCCCTGGAGTCAAAAGGACCTGAGTTCGGATCCGGCCTCAGACACTTAATGCACACACAAACAAAAACCTAGCCGTATGACATTGGGCAAGTTACTTAACCCCAGTTACCCTCCAAAAAAAAAAAGAAAAAGAAAACTGAGGCTAACAGTGGTTAAGCAACTTGCCCAGGGTCACAGTGTTAATAAGTGAATGAGGTCATGTTTTAACTCAGGTCTTCCTGATTCCAGGCCTCTTGTTTGTAATGGTAATTTGAAGACCCCTTTCTGTATTGCCAGGTAAGCAGGTACTTAGCACTTAATAACTAATCAAGCCTCTGTGAAAGAAACAGAAGGTATGAACCCCTGTTCCTGATGTAATAGGAAGGGATTAGCTGAAACAGGAAGTAGCTAATGCTGTGTATGTATAAGAAAAGCCACAAAGAGGCACAGTCAGAATTTCTTGGGACAAGAATCTGGATGCAGAGCAGCTACAGAAGAGATAATCGGGAACTGAGCCAGAATCTCCTGAGACTTTGTGGTGGTGGAACTTCTTCTGAACAGGAGCCCAGGAGCCCAGAGCCCGGAGTCCAGGAACCTAGGAACCCAGGAGCCCAGGAGCCCCCTGCCCCCAAACTGGATAAGGTGATTCTGATTTTTTGAACTAGCTGCAGAAGACTGAGGAAGCATGACCAGGATGCAGGCACTTTGTCTGTTTGTGGCTTGGTTGAGCCTTGAATTCCCAGGAACAGAAATTGTGAAGGATCTGACATGGACTGGACCCTGAGAACTTCAGTGTGGAGCAGGGCCTACCCAGAGAGCAGGACAAGGAACTTGGAGCTGACTGCCATTGAAACCAGGTGATAGTCTAGTGAATCCAGGTAGAATCTGGGACCATGGAAGGGGATCCAGGGAATCTGAGAGCCAGCCCCAAGTCAAGATGAAAAGACCTCTCCCTGGGTACTGAGTAATGATGAAATTGTAGTTTACTTGTGACCCCTACAAGCAGTCCTCTGGAAAGCTGCTTGTGCATGGCTTTATAGTGCTCTATTCATTGCACCATCAGCTTCCTCGATGTTCATAGACCATTTTAAGCTTACACAGTGTTTTACAGGTCAGGGTTATTCAGAAATGAAGGAAGATCCAGACTGCTTCTAAAGATCTTATGCAATCATAAATATTAATTCATCATTATTGGTTCAATAATATCCTTAGTTTCTAAATGCAACTGATCAAGATGAAAGCATTTTGAGGTGAATATATGCATTATATGCAATTAATTTTAGAGATACATAGGCAGAGGGGATGAAGTGCTAGATTTAGAGTCAGAACTAACTGGATTCAATCCCTCCTCTCCCAGATCCCATTTACTAACTATACTACATATGACTCCCCAAGACTAGTGGCCTTGTGAAGAGAATGCTGATGTATCAGCTCCTGAAACTAGAGTACAGCTATGCCACTCACTGTTTCTTTGGGCAGCTCATCCTACCTGCCTGAGTCTGAGCTTCATCATTTGTAAAATGAGAGGATTGGATTAGGTGACCTCTAAGGACGTTGCTAGGTCTCCATCTGCGGTCCTATACTTCTAAGTCAGAGATGGATTTCAATCTGTACTGAAGCAGAGTTTTTTGGTAAATACTATTGTATGTTGCCACAAATGTCATTAAAAGTACAATCTTACACTGACAAACAATCAGAATTCTTTTACATAGTCAAGCATAGTCCTATTTATATATACATTCATCAAGACTTGGTGCAAAATCATTATTATAACCTAGTAAGATTTACACGAAAAGCTACACACACACATAATATGTGTGTGTGTGTGTGTGTGTGTGTGCGAGAGAGAGAGAGAGAGAGAGAGAGAGAGAGAGAGAGAGAGAGAATCTTTTCATCTTTTAGAAATTAGGATATCCTTAGCTATTTTGACTTTAACTCCACCAAAAATGTGAAATGTTCAAAAAACAAAGATCATAATTAGTTGCTTTACATATCAGAGAGAAAGCACAATCTAAAATCTAAGTTTAATAGAAAATTGGTTCCAATAATCCATAGGTATTTCAGTGATATCAGCCCTTTTTTTTCATTTTTGACATTGGAAAAGATGTTAGAGAGGCCACTAAATATATATTTATAAAGATTGTGCTAAAACATTGCAGATTCTGCTTTATCTTTCCTTCCTTCCTTCCTTCCTTCCTTCCTTCCTTCCTTCCTTCCTTCCTTCCTTCCTTCCTTCCTTCCTTCCTTCTTTCCTTTTCTTCTTTCTTAGCAATGAAGGTTTTCTGTTGATGCTTTCACACTCCTTTGCCTAATCTCCTTTGCAACCAATGGAACTTTTTTCTTTTTTCCTGATGGATGCCCAAGATTGGTGGTGCCATCTATCATCATAAATAAGGGATGACTAACTGGTCCACATGGGAATCAAGCTCCTGGTCTCCACCTCATTAGCATCATACTTGAACCAAATGAGCTAATCAGCCCCAGACAGCTAGTATTAAATGAAGCAGGTCCATGAATTCAACTAATGAATGATTTAACTACACCTACAGAACAATGCACATGGTATTAATTGCCAGTGAAAATACAATCCAATTAACAGAGTTAGTCATTGAAATGATTATGCAGCTCTAGACATTAATAATTCTGCTATTCCATGTTGGAGAAAGATCTTAAACAAGAACCAAGAAATAATAATAATAATTCAGAGAAAACCAATTTGTAATCTTTAATTTCCTTGGACAAAATTCTAAGTGTGTATGGAGCACATTCTATGTATTTGAAATCTTCAATGTTGCTGAATGATAGAACAATCAAAGCTAACTCTATACTTTGAATGATCTAGTTAAGGCTGGAGACCACTCTTCTGACATATGGGACTTTTTGTTCATGTTACATTGAACATATTAAACTGTGTTTGGGAATACTATATGTAAAATGGGATTTTATAGTTATATTATCATGGAATATGTTTGACAAAATGAACAGAAAAAATAGGTAGTAAACCAAGCTTTTATATAACATGTAATAACTAAAGAAGTACTAAATTGAATAGAAAATTCTCAAGATGAAAACCTTCAGAGATCAATTGATTATATCCTATAAGGTTTTTTCTGAGCAAGTCCATGAATTTGTAATGTTTTGTCCATGCATACGATGAATCATAGCATCAGATGTCCACAAGTCCAACCATCTCATCTTAAATATGAAGATATTGAAGCCCAGAGGAATTAAGTATATTGTTGAAGGACATAAAATAAAATAAAAGATAAATAAAATCAGGATTTGAACATATAGAGGGGTACAGTGGTGCAGAGAATAGAGCATTGTATCTACTATTAAAAGATGCGATTTCAAATCCCAACTTTTCTACTTTGTACCTATGTAGTTGGGTAAATTATTTCACCCATATGGGTCACAGTTTCCTCATTTGTACAATTAAGGGTTTGGACTAGATGGAATATAAAGTCCTCAAAATCCATCTTCCCAGGAACTGAAATCCTCTGATTGCAAATCCAGTGTTCCTTCCACTGAACCATTTTGTCTCTGGACTTTGTTTTCCTTTTTTTTCTATTTATTCATAGTACATGATTGAACCTTACAATGTTCAAAATGGATTTTATAAGAATGAATGTAGGGGCGGCTAGGTGGCGCAGTGAGTAGAGCGCCGGCCCTGGAGTCAGAAGGACCTGAGTCAGATCCAGCCTCAGACATTTAACCCACACAAACAAAGAAACCTAGCCGTGTGACCTTGGGCAAGTTACTTAACCCCAATTGCCCTAAAAGGGGCAGCTAGGTGGTGCAGTGAGTAAGAGTGCCTGCCTCAGAGTTGGGATGACCTGAGATCAAATCCGGCATCAGAAAATGAACACCCACACATAAATAATGACTAGCCGTGTAAACTTGAGCAAGTTACTTAACCCCAATTGCTTTAAAAAAAAAAAAAGAATGAATGTAACCAAAAGAATTTCATTTCCCCTCTTTATGTGTGCCTTTTCTCACAAAAAAACCCAGAATGACATTGAGTGAAGGAAAAAAAGTATTTATTAAGCACTTACTGTGTGCTGGTAGGTGATAGAGTTCAGGGCCTGGAGTCAGGAAAATTCCTCTTCCTCTGTGTAAATGTGGCCTCAGACACTTACTAACTGTGTGACCCTGGTCAAGTCACTTAGCCCATTTTCCCTCATATAAATGAGCTGGAGATGGAAATGGCAAACCACTTCTGTATCTTTGCCAAGAAGATCCCAAATGAAGTCATGAAGAGTTAGACACAACTAACTGACAACATGTTCCATACACTTAAATGCTGAGGATATAGATTGAAGCAAAAAGAATAGTTCCTACCTTCAAGGAGCTTACACTCCAATGGGGAAATATAGCACACAAACAGGATTTGAAAAGGAGGGATTGGGTAAGGAAGGGTGTCCAGAATAGGAGCATTTTTATGAAATCTGGAAGCCAGAAATAAGGCCAAGAGGGGAAGTATAGCTTAGATTTTGCTATAAAAAGGAGATACTCACCAATGGGAGAAAGGATTGAGTCTTAACAGTGATATTCTAGGTCAAGAAAGCCACAATGACCATTGGCCATTCCAAGAGAGAGAAGATCCTGAGAGTTCAGGATGAGACAGTGGCAGGGGCGTGATTTCAAAGTCTGGAAGTAAGGAACAGGACTGGAAGGGAGAATAAGAATTATTTTCTCCTCTTCTCTCCTACCAGAATAGCAATAACAACAATAACAAAATCTTTGGAAATAGTTTAGTGTTGTAATAAAAAATGCTTAAAGTGGGATTGAAGGATATTCAAAATCTATTTGCCTATCTGCAAACTGCAAAATGGGAAGGCATTTTTCCATTCAGTCCTCAACCGCCATGCCCCACCAAACACTTCTTGTCAGTGACTATCTTTGTTCTTGTTAGCGACTATAATGATAGTTCGAAATAGAACCAAAAATAACCCATTCTTGTAACATTCTTAGGCATATAATTTCATCACCCTTTGGGAAGTCATATTGCCCTATTCACGTTCTCTAAATGACATTCACATTCATCCTCACAGCCATTCAGTCTAATTTGGATATTTTTCCCCATGTAGGCAGTGAATTGGAAATTCTGAAAATATGACTTATAGTCCTTTTAGTCAACATTTTTATGTGAAAAGTCAGTTTTACTGCCTCACAATTTAAAGGAGATTTGATTGTATCTGTCAATACAGTAGAAGATGTTATTTACTTTTTGTTAGTAACCGTAATTTGGTCAGTGTTGTTTGTATACATCACCCTCAAGTAACTTGATTTATAGTATATTTCTCTTGAAATGAGACAGGCAGACATATCAGAGAGCGATTTTAGGTAGTTTTTAAAAAATGTTCTTATATCTTCCTTTTCAATGTTTTTCTCTTTTTAGTGAATTGTCTCCTATAAATATGAATATGTGTATATTATACATATATACATACTATACTACTGTGTGTATATATGTTTTATATATATATTTATATACATATAAATATATGTATATATATACACATAGATAGATACATATACACACACAAACACACACACATGCACATTAACAGGAGATAATTCATATACACATACACACTCATTAACAAGAAACAATTTGTGTGTATGTGTGTGTGTTTCAAAGATTGGAGAAAAGAGACATTTACTTACCAAAACACATGAACATTTTGGCTTTAAAATGTGGGGAGTTGCTGTTCTACCTGTAGATGCTCATAAAATATATGTTGTAAAAAATGTGAACAGTGAGGAAAAGCATGCTTAACAGGAATGAATGATCTTTGTCCCCTAAACCAAAGATGACTACAGCCTCTCTATAGATTTAGTAGATGAGTTCTAGGGAGTTGACTAAGGCCCAGAGAACTTAAGTGACTTCTGTAGTTGTTGTTGCTGCTGCTGCTGTTGAGTTATGTGCAACTCTTTGTTACCCAACTGGGGTTTTCTTGACAGAGACACTGGAGTGATTTGCCATTTCCTTCTCCAGCTCATTTTACAGATGAGAAACTGAAGCAAGTAAGGTTGAATGACTTGCCCAGGGTTACATAGCTAGTAAATGACTGAGTTCAGATTTGAACTCAGGAAACTAGTCTTCCTGACTCCAGGTCCAGCACTGTCTTGTGAAAGCCAGGACTGGAACTCTGTGTGGAGAAGTAAAAAGATCATTGAAGGTGAGAGCACCATAGAATTTTCTAGCACAGACTTGTTCTGTGTCAGATGATTCTGGCCCACTTGCCCAATGCAGGTGGCACAGATACTGAGGCTCCTTAAGAGTCTACCCAATATGGGTGGAGCCCAGATGGTGGAGTAGAAACAGTGTGTCCAAGCCACTCTTCCCCCCAGATCACCTCCAAAATATGTAAAAGGGGACTCTGAACAACTTCTGGAGCCCCAGCACCCACAGAACAACACAGAGAAGCTAACCTCCTGCTGAGGACAGCCCAGCAGCACTGCAGGAAGGACCAGCGCAGTGCTCTGGAAGTGCGCAGCGCTCTGGGAGCCAGCACCACAGAGCACAAAGAGCTGAGCCCAGGTCCATGTGAGCAGTTTTAGCCCCAGGGCGGCCAGACCAGCAGCTGGCTGGAGGGACCCCAGAACACCAGCAGCTGTGGCGATTCCAGAATTATCAACATAGACATGCCTAGGACAAAGTGAGAGGTTAGTGCCCTATGGAATTTGGGACTAGTATTTGGGGAACGCGTCAGCTTCCTCCCCTGGGGGCTAGAAGCCACTGAGGAGACACGCCATTTTGTAGTTTTCAGAGGCAGCTCCAACTCCTGGCCTGTGAACTGTAGGGAGATCCAGCGATCAGTCTTGGGTGGTAATTGCTCTTGCTTTAACTTCCCTGCATCTGGATTGTGATCTGGGGTGGAGGTCGTGGGTGGGTTTCCAGCATACCAGAAATGGAAGTTGTCCCCCACACATTCGGGATGAAAATTCCCCTGTCTGGCAGCAGAGCCATAGTGTGGCAACAAGCCCAAAAGTCAAGTAATTAAGTGGCAACATGCCAAGGCAAAGGAAACAAAATAAACAGAAAAATGCAACCTTAGACTCCTACTTTGGTGGCAAAGAGGATCGAAGCATGGAACAGTCAGAGGACTGTGAGGTCAGAAATCCTGCTCCAAAAGCCCCAAAGGAAAATATGAGTGGGTTACAGGCCATAGAGGACCTTAAGAAGGACTTTAAAAATCAAATAAGAGAAGTGGAGGAAAAATTGGAAAGAGAAATGAGAAGGATGCAGGAAAAGTATGAAATGAGGGTCAACAGCCTGACTGAGAAAACAACACCTTAAAAAATAGACTAACTCAAATGGCAAAGGAGGCCCAAAAGGGCAATGAGGAGAAGAATGCCTTAAAAAGTCGAATTTGCCAGATGGAAAAAGAATCTCAAAAGTTCACTAAGGAGATTCATTCCTTCAGAGTTAGACTGGAGCAAATGGAAGCTAATGACTTTATGAGAAATCAAGATGCTGTTAAGCAGATCCAAACAAATGAAAGATTAGAAGGCAATGTGAAATATCTCATGGGAAAAACCACTGACCTGGAAAATAGATCCAGGACAGACAATTTAAAAATTATTGGACTACCTGAAAGCCATGATCAAAGAAAGAACCTAGAAATCACCCTTCAAGAAATTCTCAAGGAAAACTGCCCTGATGTTTTAGATCCAGAGGGCAAAATAGAGGTTGAAAGAATCCACCAATCACCTCCTGAAAAAGATCCCAAAAAGAAAACTCCCAGGAATATTATAGCCAGGTTCCAGAATCCCCAGATCAAGGAGAAAATACTACAAGCAGCCAGGAAGAAACAATTTCAATATTGTGGAAACACAATCAGAATAGCCCAGGACCTGGCAGCTTCTACACTGAGGGATCGAAGGGCATGGAATATGATATTCCAGAGGGCAAAAGAACTGGGAATGAACCCAAGGGTCACCTACCCAGCAAAACTGAGTATTTTGTTTCAGGGGAAAATATGGTCATTCAGTGGAATAGAGGACTTTCAAGCATTCTTGAGGAAAAAACCAGAATTGAATAGAAAATTTGACATCCAGACACAAGAAGCAAGAGATGCCTGAGAAAGTAATCAGGGAAAAGAAATCAAAAGGAACTTATCAAAGTTGAACTATTTACATTCCTATATGGAAAAACAATAATTGTGACTGATGAAATCTTTCTCAGTATGAAAATAATGGAAGAAGGGTGTATGGTCATATGAATACATATGTGAATGTGTATGTGAATGTGTGTATATATGTTTACAGTTATATATGGATAGATGGCACAGGTTGAATTTGTTGGGAAGGGAAGATACTCAAGGGGTGAAATTATGAGGTGAGAGAGGAAAGTGGCAAGAGGAGATGGAGAGAGACAGGGTAGGGTAAACTATCTCATGTGGAAGAAGCAAGGGGAAGTGGCTGCAAGGGAGGGGAAGAATAGGAAGGCAAAAAGGCAAAACCACATTCTCATTGAATTTGGTTCAGGGAGAGAATGACATACATACTAAATGGGATATCTCAACCTGCAGTAGAATAGGGCGAAGGGGGATGAGAGGAGGGCTGATGGATGGGAGGGCATCCTTGGGGGGAGGGGAGGTTGGAAGTACCCAATATAGAAGAGGGACAGGATCAAGTGGGGAGCGGACCAGGTGGGGGATGGGATGAGTGGGAGGGAATTATGGGCACCCTTGTACAATATATCTACTATGGTAATGTTTTGCATAGCTAGACATGTACAACATATACTGAATTACTTATCTTCCCAGAGGGAATGCGTGACAAGGGAGGAAGGGAATGGATCTGAAATTCGAGGTCTTGAAATTAAAGTATATATATATATACTATTATATATATATAAATACTATTATTTATATATATAAATACTATTATTAATATATATAAATACTATTATTAATACTCTTTTGTTTGTAATTGGGAGATAAGATGTGCAGGCATTGGAACACAGAGATTCACCTTCCTCTAATGGAAAAGTCGAAGGGGGGGTATGGGAAAAGATATGGGAGAGAGCAGATTGGAGGAAGCGATATCTTGTGGGACTGCTATTCTGGGAGAGTGGGTAGGGGAAAAACAGGGGGGAAAATAATTGTAACTCAAAATCTGGCAGAAATGAATGATGTAAAACAGAAGTTAATAAAGCATTTGTTTAAAAAAAAGATCATTAACTTAGAGTCAAAAGATTTGGCCACAAATCCCAACTTTGTCATTTTTAACTAGTATGATCTTCAGAATGTTACATAATTTCTTTGGGCCTCAATTTCCTCATTTGTAGAATGAGAAGGTTATATTAGATGATCCTATTATTGTGACTCCAATCCCATAACCCAGGCCTGCACAACATATAGCCAGTGGGGCACTTGCAGCCTACCAAAGTGGTCTGTGGGCAGTATGTTGTGCCGGCTTGTTTTACATCCTCTACATTTTTTGTGGGCAGCCAAAAATCTTTGTTCAGGCCACCCAAAATCCCATCAGAGGCTGCAAGTAGCACATGGGACTTAAGTGGTCCACATGTTAAATGTTGTACAGGCCTGCCCTATCCACTATGGCAGGGCTATCTCTATGGGTCTTTAACTCAAATATACAAATATTCTGCCATCCCATCTGAAGCCATAGATTTTATGAGGTCATACAAACCAAACTAAGGGAGTCACCAGCATGTCCATGCTCTTCTTTAGAGGCCAAATTATTTCTCAAACTTTCACCTCCTGACTCCTAAATCAGTGTTAACTCTAGCCATATTTGCTCAATAACACCAGTTTATTCTAGAAATGTTTTTTATTAAGCTCTCACAGAGAATTGGCCCCATGAACCACTAAAGTTGTTCCTTTTAACCTTATCAGTTCTTCTAGATAGTACAAAAAGACTTCATTTCAGTATTGAAGTGTGAGATAAAGATCAAATTACAGGAAACAGAAATAGATGACTTATCATGTTTCACTGTCCTAAGGTTTTCAGGTGAAAAACTCCATCACAATTTTCCTTTACAAGGAAGGTGGAAACCTTGGCCAAAAGGCACTTTCTATAGGATCTGCATAGCAAATGGAGTCCCAGAATTTGCTGATACCAATTCTCTTTTTACTTATTTTCAGCCCTCAGCAACTTTATATCCTGTGAGAATTATATGACAATGATAAGAGCTCACATTCCCATGGCTCTTTTCAGTCTCCCTATGAAACCATTCTCCTCTATGACTCTATGAGGTGTATAGCATAAGTCTCATTATCTCCACTTTACATATGAGAGTGATGGGAATCTGCCATATAAAGAAGAGTGACTGAAGGAAAGCATATGTGGTACAAAGGCAATTGGGCCATGACCAGGAGATGCAATGTTTTCTCTGATCCACTGCATTTCATTTTATTGTTCATGTAAATTTTTCCTTATGTCCACAATGAAAAGGTCTAGAAATTCTCTTATGAAATTCTTATAACATAATAGAGAAATTAATAAAACAAAACACTTTCAAATTTTGTTGTACCTGCCTACTCTTTCCAGGAAAAACTAATAATGTCATATCTTATTTAATGGAGAAAAATATTCTTGGAGTGGGGAAAAAATAAATGAATACTTTGAAAACAAATCATATTGATGAGGGAAGGGTAATAGGTTATACCAGAGACCCTGATCACTATCAGTGACTAGAAACCCTGAAATTCAGTCTGGAAAGAATTCACCAGGCTCAAGCAAACTTGGAAGCTGAGATTGTAAAAGTTTATTGTTATGCTGTACAGTACAGCGGGCATGGGTTCTTATGGAACCTACAACCTCACAGAAATCACAGGTATAGTTTTAAGGAGCCCAGACAGTAAATCAGGTGTCAATTATGCTAACTAGGTGAGTAAGGGTGGTATCAAGGAGGAGTTAAGGAGTAGTCAGTGCTTCAAGGACCATGCACTTTTAATATCAACTGCACAGGTGTATTACCCATAATTCTCTGGGAAATAGTCCAAGGGGGCAGAGGGGGGGCTACCTGGAGGTGTGGTTTTAGGCCTGACACTTCACTAAGTCAGCCAGCCATCAAGGCTGATTGAGGAGTGCCTAGTCTGCCACCCAGTCAATGTCAAGTTTGACAAGATGGATGTTGGGAACCAAGGCTAATGGAGACTCAGTATGGGTATAATTGGCTAAGGAGTTAACCTATAGATGGGGCATTAAAGGATTCATGGTGCAGCTGGCTACTCTACTAGGGAAGATAACATTTGCCTAAGCTAAAATGTTTATAGATAGTTTAGTGAAGGATAAGTGTAGCTTTTTATTGTTCCAAGCAGAGATAAACAGTTCAGGAATTGTTGCTGGGCAGAGTGCTGGAAGGGGGAAGGGGAGTTAATGCTCTGAGACTGGGGAGGGGGAAATGTGATTTTATAGACTGGTTTTACAAATTGATTTTACAGACATAGATCCCAAATCACCCCATTTACAAACTGATGTTACAAATTGATATTACAGATTGATATTATAAACATATATTGATGTTACACACACACACACACACACACACACTATATATATATATATACATATATATATACATATACATATATACATATATATATATACATATACATATATATATATATATATATATATGTCCCAAGCACCCCATCAATATGTTCTATGGAATTGCATTAATTCCCAGGGGGGATAATATTTTTTCCAATAAAAATACATTTTTATCTGCAAAATGTTCCTGGTCCCTAAAAAGTAAACAAGGAACTCAGTGCTTATTAGTTCTAGAAAACTTTCTCTACAGAAGCAAAAGGGGGCTCAGGTTAGACACATTTCTTACATGCAGTTTGTGCTTATAACGATAGTTTAGGGAGTGTGTGGGGTTGGGAGAGGGGAAGAATTATGTTTCATCATACAATCAGAGATGTAGAGCTAACAAGAACTCAAAGGACAAGGCCAACTACATAATTTTTTTTGAAGATTAAGATTTAAAGATTAAGAAACTAAAGCCCAGAGAGCTGAAGTGACTTATTCAAAGTCATTCAGCTGAAGTAGCAGATCTAGAATTCAAACATGGGTCTTCTAATTAAATCTAGTATGCTATCATTTTCTAGTATAGTGACATATAACCTAAGAGAAGCACACTAACAAAAAAAGCAGAGTCCATGTCAGAGAACAATCTTACTAGTTTGCCAATGGAAATTTCTCTTGTATCAAATAACTACCAGAGACTAAAATTTTAGCCATTTATATTTGTTTTATTATTTTGTGTTCTAAGTGTTATTGATAGCTGCACAGTCATGAATTTATGTATCTTCCCCCCCGCCCCACACACACACAATACACATATTAAACCTCCTGGGGAATAAAGGAAAACAGTTGTGAAAAAAATGACAAAATATTATCTCTCAGTGACATTAAGTGTAAGGTAATATGCTAGGCACAGAAGATACAAAGAAAGAATATAACAAACTCTACTCCCCATGACTTCATATGTTAATGGAGGGGAAAATACATGAGCATAAAATATGTATATTAATATTAAGTTAATAAATGCAAATATATACAAAATAATTATCTATCAACTAAAATGTAATTAAATACATGTCAGTGTCAGTCAATAAGCATTTGTAAATCATTTACTAAGTGCCAGGCTCTGTACATATTTAGTCTGAATATAACAAAGAAAAGCAAAAGACAGTCTCTCCCCTCATGAAGCTTATAATCTAATGGGAAAGATAATATGTAAGCAACTATGGGCAAACAAGAGATATACGGGATAAATTTGGGGGTAGTCAGAGAGGGAAGGCACTAAGATTAAGGGGGAGTAGGAAAGATTTCTTACTGAAAATTTGGGTTTTAGATGATACTTGAAAGAAGACAAGTAAGCTAGGAAGTGGAAATGAGGAGGGAGTTCCAGATATAAAGTACAAGGCTGTGTGGTGCAACCTGTTCTCCAACAACAAAATGTACATAGGAAATACATTTAAGTTTAATCTACAATATTAAAATTTTCTTCATAATTTTCTTAAGTTTAGATACTTAACAAAATCACATATTAAGCCCTGATTTGTATCATTTGCCAGTTTTCCAATTGTAGATTCTCACACTAAAAAATTTAACAGTTTACTCTCAAGTTCCAACACAACACTGGGACCAATAAAATTAGTTCAGAGTCAATGGATGGAGTGTTATGTGAGAGAAACAGCAAGGAGGAAAGTATCATTAGATTATGGAGTCTTTGGAGGTGAGTTAAGTTTTAGGAATATGGGAAAGGCAGCGCCAGTTCAGGCTATGAAGGGCATATATAATATACTGAGGTTTTTGTTTGTTTGTTTTCATTCCCCACCTTGGTATTCCATCCTTCCTCCACCAGGACCAAGGCTGGACATTAGAAGGAATCTAAGTTCAGCTGCTTCTTGGTACTCATTCCAATAATAACCTGCTTTGGAACTAAGGCAGACCTAGTTTTCAGCCCTGCCACAACACATTAACTCTGCCCAATTTCTTTAATCTCTCAGTGCTCTAGAGCAGTGGTTGCTTTTGTTAAGTCATTTCAAGAGTGTCTGACTCTTTGTGACCCCATTTGGGGTTTTCTTGGCAGAGATAATGAATTGATTTGCTGTTTCCTCCTCTAGCTCATTTTACAGATGAGGAAAATGAGGCAAACAGAATTAAGTGACTTGTCCATTGTCACACATCTAATAAGTGTTTGAGGCCAGATTTTAACTCAGGAAGATGAGTCTTAACTACAGGTCCAGCAACCTATCCACTGTGCCACCTAGTTGCCCCTAAAGTAGTGGTACCAAAATCAAATAGAAATGGGAATCCCTAATCCATATATTGACTTAGTTTTAAAATGTAATGCTATCTCTGTTTTATTCTATTTACATTTATTTTGTTAAATATTTCCCAATTATATTTTGATCATTTGACTCTTGGGAGTGGCACCTGCATTGTAGACAACTCTCTAAGAATATGAATTTCTGTTGACTTACAGTTGGTAGCAGGAGTTTTCTTGCCTGGAAGTTTCCTCTACTACTAAAATTACAGATCTAATCTCCTTTTCCCTTTGATTTCCAATATTTCATAACACTTCAAACATTTCAATATTTCATAACACACTTATGCAGAGAATTGCACACCATGTCTTATTTTATCCTCTCAGCAACCCTGTAAGCTAGGCAGCAAAGGTATTATGATTTCCATTTTAAAAATCCTTCAATCAATGAATCAATAAGCATTTATTAATAACCTGCTCTCTGTCAGACACTGTGGTCAGTATATAAAAGAACAAATAATTATTCCTGTTTTCAAGGCGATAGCTAAGGAAATTGAGATTTGGAGAAAGCACTTTCTTAGCAGTCAGAGGGCATGATTTCAAATCCTCCCTCTGTTCTTACCTCTGTGCTCTTGGGCAAGATACCTTCTCTCTGTTTCTGTCTCTCTCTGTTTCTATCTGTCCCTGTCTTTCTTTTTGTGAGGCAATTGCGATTAAGTGACTTTCCCAGGGCCATACAGCTGCTAATTGTCCAAGGTCTAAGGCCAGATTTGAACTGAGGTCTTCCTTACTCCAGGCTCAGTGCCCTATCCACTATGCCTTCTAAACTGCTTCCTACCCTCTCTTTGTGTCAGTTCCTCATCTGTAAAATGGGGAAGTTGGACTACACAGCCTCTAGGTTACCCTGCTGCTCTAATTTGGACTTTGTCATAGTGTACAGTTGCTAAGGAGCAAAATCTAGACTCAAATCTAGACACCAAGTCCAGTGTTTTGTTTTTGTTTTCCACAGCCAGAGACACGAGAAGATTCTAAACTACTTCTCGTATTGCAAGGTTTTATAACTTGGGAACTCTATGTGATTTGTGTATTCAAATCTTTAGGTAGCATGGGTCCTCATAACACCAGGTTTACCTGTATATTTAAATCTGTCATGAAAACTCATAGCACTTACATATGCCTAGGGCCTAGAATAAATTAGAATGAGACTGCGTGAGGCTTAGACAGTAGGAAATCTAATGAGAAGCAAGCAATAGGCCTAACAGGTGTATCACATTCTCCTTCTCCTCCCTAGTCCCTTATGATTAGTTTTTCATAGGACTCATGGGAAGGATGTCTTGAGTGTATTCGCAGTATGAGAGAGTTGTTTTCTCCTAGCCTAGTAAAATAGAAGTAGCTAGAGATAGAACACTGTTAAATAGAGATTGGAATATACAAAGTTGCAAGTTTCACAAATTTTATAAGTTTGGGGACCAAAAAAAACAAAACAAGCAAATATGCAAACAAATAGCAGGGATATATCTGGATGGCCTCAAGATAGAAGATGGACTAAACGACCTCTAGAAGTGCCATCCAGCTCTATGGATTTATCTGATCATAGTGATGTCTTTGTGGGACTATGTGTACTGGAATTGTTTTATACCATTTGTTTTTATTTTATTTTGCCTCTAGTGGTAACAGATGAGAACCACTCAGTATTTTTAAAAACAATTTCCTAAAAGAAGGTGTAATTCACTTATTAGATTGTTTAGGATAAACAAGATGTAGGGACTTAAGCTTCCTAAAAGCTCCTAACAATTTGAATTTTACATCAAATTACAGTAGCTTTGAAACAAAATAATGCATCTGCAGATGGTGCTGAATCGCATGAAATTAATTAGTACATGTGCAAGTTTTCAGTAATTAATTCCATTGAGGCCCATAAAAATCCATTGTGCGCTACATTACATGCATCTTAGGCTTTCCTTTTCCACCTGAAAATTGTTTTATCGTATTTCAGAATACCTTAAAGTGACAAGAAAACCATAAAAGGTCACCCAGGGAGAAATGCATTTGGTTTCTGAGGGTATAAAGGCATCTAGTTCTTAGATTACAGAGAGTTAGTTACCAGAAGCAGCTAAGTTTTATTCTGAAAGGTAATTATCTCTTGTTGATGTACTTGGAAAGTAAACATGGGTGAAATTAGAGTCCTTTTATATGTGTTATCTTTACATATGATCACAATGGTTTCACTATCTAAATATATTGACAGTCATGTCAAACTCAAACCAAATGGGGGTCATTAATTCATACACAAGGATTCTTATGGGCCTGACTTAGTTTTAAAATGTATTGTTATCTATGTTTTATTTTACTTATATTTATCTTGTTAAATATTTCCCTTTACATTTTAATCTGGTTCAGATTGCTCTATTTGGAGCTGCATGTGGCCTGTGGGCTTCAAATTTGATGTATCTGATCTAATCTATTTAAAGAATGCTTGGACTAGAAAATCAACCTAAGCAGCTAGGTATTTTTAAATATAACATAAAATTTTATTTGAAATGGTGATAAAATATTCGGTACTTATAAAGGATAACATCTAATGGTTAGTTAGATGAGTGGGAAAAAAAGAATGCTTATATTATAATACTGGGAAGAAGTAATAATATTTCAGATCTGATGATCAATCAAAAATATTATTTTTCTGTCCTTTATTTGAAAGCTATGGATTCTAGTGTCTAGGCCACAAGAAATATATTTTCATTTTCAAAGAACTGTTCAATTGACTACTGAAAATACACTTGTTCATATACCCATTTTGAGTCTTTAGAATTTAGGAGTCTAAATTTCAGAGTCCAACTTAGGGGACCAGCTCTTTCATGAGATCTGCTTTGGTTCCTTCAGCTAGATAGCATTTGTCCACTGGTGTGGTGGAACTGGCTTGTACTGATTTGCAAAAGTTAATTGTTAAATTTTCACTTTAAAAATTGGCATAAGTTACTGATCAGATTTTGATTTATTCTTTGTATAGATTTAATAAGGGATGGAGAACATGTTGCTAATGGGGATTAAACTTAAAACTGTGTCATGCATACTTTTTTTTTTCCTGAAGAGCCTATTTTTAGATATTTAGCAAGACATATTCCTGTAAGTAACTCTAGGTGTCTCTATGGATCCTCACTTGCCACTCTCCTTAGAAAAAGGGCAGGGTGAAATACCCACAGTTCATTACTTCCTGGGACAGACTTGATGCATTATTTTCTCTAGATCATTCTCTTCATCCCTTCCTTTCCCTACTTTTCTCCAGCACCTATAAAGTTGGAGAGGGTTTAACCTCAAGATTTCACTGTTCCTAGGGAGCTGGGTACCTGAAGTACAGCAGCAAAACAAAAGGCAAGAAATATGGTCTAAAGGACAGACTTAAAGGGAACCTTAGGTCCCCTTTAATTCTTCCCTTGGGATATTTTTTGTATTTTTTTTTTCTTAACACATGTGTGGTTCGTTATTATTCCCCTACTTATAAAATCTCTAATCATGGGCTATTGGCTGAGCTCCCAGACCTGTGCTAGAGTCACTAATTCCTATATTCACTGTGCATTCATGTCTCAATATTGTCATTGTCAAATACAGATGTCTATTAGAAGTAAAGCTAATGGGGGCGGAGCCAAGATGGCGGAGTAGAAACAGCTCGTCCAAGCCTCTCTGCCCCCAGATTCTCCACAAACTATGTAAAAAAGGACTCTAAAAATCTTCTGGAGCCCCAGCACCCACAGAACGACACAGAGAAGCTAACCTCCTGCTGAGGTCAGCCCAGCACCCTGCAGGAAGGAACAGCGCAGTGGTCTGGGAGCCGGCAGCGCGCAGAGCGCAGGAGCCTAGCCGAGCCCAGGTCCACGTGAGCCGAGGTTTTAGCCCCAGGGCGGCAGGGCCAGCAGCCAGCTGGAGGAACCCCAGAACACCAGGAACTGTGGAGACGCCAGAATTATCAACATAGACTTGCCTAGGACAAAGTAAGAGGTTAGTGTCCTATGGACTTTGGGACCTGTATTTGGGGAATGCGTCAGCTCCCTCCCCTGGGGGATAGAAGCTGCTGAGGAGACACGCCACTGTGTAGTTTTCAGAGGCATTTCCGGCTCCCAGCCTACAAATCGTGGGGAGATCCAGCGATCAGTCTTGGGGGGTAATCGCTCTTGCTTTAACCTCCCTGGATCTGGATTGTGATCTAGGGTGGAAGTTGTGGGTGGGTTTACAGCTTGCCAGAAACGGAAGCTGCCCCCCACACGTTCGGGACGAAAATTCCTCTATCTGGCCTTAAAGCCATAGTGTGGCAACAAGCCCAAAAGTCAAGCAATTAAGTGGCAACATGCCAAGGCAAAGGAAACAGAAAAATGCAACCCTAGACTCCTATTTTGGGGGCATAGAGCGGGAAATGGACTGTGAGGTCAGAAGTCCTGCTCCAAAAGCCCCAGGGGAAAACATGAGCGGGTTGCAGGCCATAGAGGACCTTAAGAAGGACTTTAAAAATCAAATAAGAGAAGTGGAGGAAAAATTAGAAAGAGAAATGAGGATGCAGGAAAAGTATGAAATGAGGGTCAACAGCCTGACTGAAGAAAATAACACCTTAAAAAATAGACTAACTCAAATGGCTAAGGAGGCCCAAAAGGGCAACGAGGAGAAGAATGCCTTAAAAAGTCAAATTTGCCAGATGGAAAAAGAATCTCAAAAGTTCACTGAGGAGATTCATTCCTTCAGAGTTAGACTGGAGCAAATGGAAGCTAATGACTTTATGAGAAATCAAGATGCTGTTGAGCAGATCCAAACAAACGAAAGATTAGAAGGCAATGTGAAATATCTCATGGGAAAAACCACTGACCTGAGAATAGATCCAGGAGAGACAATTTAAAAATTATTGGACTACCTGGAAGCCATGATCAAAGAAAAAATCTAGAAATCACCCTTCAAGAAATTCTCAAGGAAAACTGCCCTGATGTTTTAGATCCAGAGGGCAAAATAGAGGTTGAAAGAATCCACAGATCACCTCCTGAAAAGATCCCAAAAAGAAAACTCCCAGAAATATTATAGCCAGGTTCCAGAATCCCCAGATCAAGGAGAAAATACTACAAGCAGCCAGGAAGAAACAATTTCAATATTGTGGAAACACAATCAGAATAGCCCAGGACCTGGCAGCTTCTACACTGAGGGATCAAAGGGCATGGAATATGATATTCCAGAGGGCAAAAGAACTGGGAATGAACCCAAGGGTCACCTACCCAGCAAAACTGAGTATTTTGTTTCAGGGGAAAATATGGTCATTCAGTGGAATAGAGGACTTTCAAGCATTCTGAGGAAAAAACCAGAGTTGAATAGAAAATTTGACATCCAGACACAAGAAGCAAGAGATGCCTGAGAAGGTAATCAGGGAAAAGAAATCAAAAGGAACTTATCAAAGTTGAACTACTTACATTCCTATATGGAAAAGCAATAACTGTGACTGATGATATCTTTCTCACTATGAAAATAATGGAAGAAGGGGGTGTGGTCATATGAATACATATGTGAATGTGTGTGTATATGGTTACAGTTATATATGGATAGAGGGCATAGGTTGATTTTGTTGGGAAGGGAGAGTACTCAAGGGATGAAATTATGAGGAGAGAGAGGAAAGTGGCAAGAGGAGATGGGGAGAGACATGGTAGGGTAAACTATCTCATGTAGGGGAAGTGGTTGCAAAGGAGGGGGAGAATAAGGAAGGCTAAAAAGGCAAAACCACATTCACATTGAATTTGGTTCAGGGAGAAAATGACATACATACTAAATGGGATATCTCAACCTGCAGCAGGATAGGGGGAAGGGGGATGAGAGGAGGGATGATGGATGGGAGGGCATCCTTGGGGTGAGGGGAGGTTGGAAGTACCCACTATAGAAGAGGGACAGGATCATGTAGGGAATGGACCAGGTGGGGGGTGGGATGAGTGGGAGGGAATTATAAGCAGCCTTGAACAATATATCTACTATGATAATGTTTTGCATAGCTAGACATGTACAACATATACTGAATTACTTATATCCCAAGAAGGAATGGGTGACAAGTGAGGAAGAAATGGATCTGAAATTCGAGTCGTAACATTAAATGTTCCAAATATATATATAAATACTATTATTAATACTCTTTTGCCTATAATTGGGAGATAAGATGTGCAGGCATTGGGACACAAAGATTCATCTTCCTCTAATGGAAAAGTCGATGGGGGTATGGGAGAAGGTATGGGAGAGAGCAGATTGGAGGAAGCGATATCTTGTGGGACTGCTATTCTGGGAGGTTGGGTAGGGGAATAATGGGGGGAAAATGATTGTAACTCAAAATCTGGCGGAAATGAATGATGTAAAACAGAAGTTAATAAAGTATTTGTTTAAAAAAAAAAAAAAGAAGTAAAGCTAATTTGGTAAAATGGAATTTTGTAGCAGAATAAATATACTTAGAAAGAGAGGGAAATAAAAATAAAAGGGAATAAGAAATTTTTGTGTTGAATATTAAACTCATTTTTTTTCAGAATGTAAGTAACTAGAAGTTCAAATAGTCAGAATTTCTCCTCACAGTGTGGTCCAGTTAAAACCAGTGTTTATAATGATTATCCAGAACACAACATACTAGAGGGGCCCCCTGAGCATTTGAAGAAAAATTAAATTATGCTCAGTATAGTTTTAATGTTAAGAATATTAAAATTAAATTAGGTGGTTATCATATATATAGCTAGCATTTATATAGTTCTTTACATTCCATAAGAGCTTCTTACAAATTTTATTTCATTCTATTCTTACAGCATACCTGGAAGGTAGCTGCTATTATCCCCATTTTATAGATGAGGAAACAGAGTCAGATCAAGATTAAGTGACTTGTCAAAGTTACATAGCTAGGAAGAGTCCGAGGTTAGATTTGAACTCAATTGTTCTTATTCTAAGTAGTAGCACTCTTTCCACTGTGCCACCTAACTACCCAAAAGTCATTCAAAGCTCAGTGGAGAGGAATTGGTGGTGTGAATAGGCTATAGCATATTACCAATGTAAAATTTTCACAGGATATATGGCATAAAAGACATCATTAGGCATTTTATATCAGAAAAAGGAAGCAAGTCTACATCCCCCATTATTATCCATCTTGTGTCAAGAGATGAAGAGGAAAGCCCTCACCAAGAATAGTGGGTGGATTTAGATTAAGACATGGAAGGTGTATTGGGTGGTCAGGGAAGTTGGGCACCTTTGGTATAAAGACATGCTGGACCCTTTTCAGGGCTGCCAATCCATCTTTGGTGTCCAACCAGTCACACAACTCTTCCCCTGTGGCCTCAAGAAACTGTAGCTTGTGCATTACCTCACTCCAGTAAAGTTTTGTGGGCAGATGAGTTAAAGCACACTGAGGGTAACTGAGAGGCTGCAAACACATCAAATCCAGTTAGGGGACTGTCTACTCCAAGCATGTGAAGACTTCACCTGGTGGAGTGGACAGATAAGAATAATTTGTTCTGAAGGCCATGAAGATGACTGAAGTAGGCACTACTGGGTACTGAGAGCTTAATCAGACATCAAAGACAGCAAAGTCACCTGCTACATCTTGGATTGTCACCAATCATCCTGACTTCTGTCTTTTTTTTTTTTTTCTGTTTTACATCATTCATTTCCGCCAGATTTTGAGTTACAATCATTTTCCCCCCATTATTCCCCTACCCAACCTCCCAGAATAGCAGTCCCACAAGATATAGCTTCCTCCAATCTGCTCTCTCCCATACCTTCTCCCATACCCCCATCGACTTTTCCATTAGAGGAAGATGAATCTTTGTGTCCCAATGCCTGCACATCTTATCTCCCAATTATAGGCAAAAGAGTATTAATAATAGTATTTATATATATATTTGAAACATTTAATGTTACGACCTTGAATTTCAGACCCATTTTCTTCCTCCCTTGTCACCCATTCCTTCTTGGGATATAAGTAATTCAGTATATGTTGTACATGTCTAGCTATGCAAAACATTATCATAGTAGCTATATTGTGCAAGGCTGCTTATAATTCCCTCCCACTCATCCCACCCCCCACCTGGTCCATTCCCTACATGATCCTGTCCCTCTTCTGTAGTGGGTACTTCCAACCTCCCCTCCCCCCAAGGATGCCCTCCCATCCATCATCTCTCCTCTCATCCCCCTTCCCCCTATCCTGCTGCAGGTTGAGATATCCCATTTAGTATGTATGTCATTTTCTCCCTGAACCAAATTCAATGTGAATGTTGTTTTGCCTTTTTAGCCTTCCTTATTCTCCCCCTCCTTTGCAACCACTTCCCCTTGCTTCTTCTACATGAGATAGTTTACCCTACCCTGTCTCTCCCCATCTCCTCTTGCCACTTTCCTCTCTCACCTCATAATTTCATCCCTTGAGTATTCTCCCTTCCCAACAAATTCAACCTATGCCCTCTATCCATATATAACTGTAACCATATACACACACATTCACATATGTATTCATATGACCACACCCCTTCTTCCATTATTTTCATAGTGAGAAAGATATCATCAGTCACAGTTATTGCTTTTCCATATAGGAATGTAAATAGTTCAACTTTGATAAGTTCCTTTTGATTTCTTTTCCCTGATTACCTTCTCAGGCATCTCTTCCTTCTTGTGTCTGGATGTCAAATTTTCTATTCAATTCTGGTTTTTTCCTCAAGAATGCTTGAAAGTCCTCTATTCCACTGAATGACCATATTTTCCCCTGAAACAAAATACTCAGTTTTGCTGGGTAGGTGACCCTTGGGTTCATTCCCAGCTCTTTTGCCCTCTGGAATATCATATTCCATGCCCTTCGATCCCTCAGTGTAGAAGCTGCCAGGTCCTGGGCTATTCTGATTGTGTTTCCACAATATTGAAATTGTTTCTTCCTGGCTGCTTGTAGTATTTTCTCCTTGATCTGGGGATTCTGGAACCTGGCTATAATATTCCTGGGAGTTTTCTTTTTGGGATCTTTTTCAGGAGGTGATCTGTGGATTCTTTCAACCTCTATTTTGCCCTCTGGATCTAAAACATCAGGGCAATTTTCCTTGAGAATTTCTTGAAGGGTGATTTCTAGGTTCTTTCTTTGATCATGGCTTTCAGGTAGTCCAATAATTTTTAAATTGTCTCTCCTGGATCTATTTTCCAGGTCAGTGGTTTTCCCATGAGATATTTCACATTGCCTTCTAATCTTTCATTTGTTTGGATCTGCTTAACAGCATCTTGATTTCTCATAAAGTCATTAGCTTCCATTGCTCCAGTCTAACTCTGAAGGAATGAATCTCCTCAGTGAACTTGAGATTCTTTTTCCATCTGGCAAATTCGACTTTTTAAGGCATTCTTCTCCTCAATGCCCTTTTGGGCCTCCTTTGCCATTGAGCTAGTCTATTTTTTAAGGTGTTGTTTTCCTCAGTCAGGCTGTTGACCCTCATTTCATACTTTTCCTGCATCCTTCTCATTTCTCTTTCCAATTTTTCCTCCACTTCTCTTATTTGATTTTTAAAGTCCTTCTTAAGGTCCTCTATGGTCTGCAACCCACTCATGTTTTCCCCTGGGGCTTTTGGAGCAGGACTTCTGACCTCACAGTCCTTTTCCCGCTCTATGCCCCCAAAATAGGAGTCTAGGGTTGCATTTTCCTGTTTCCTTTGCCTTGGCATGTTGCCACTTAATTGCTTGACTTTTGGGCTTGTTGCCACACTATGGCTTTAAGGCCAGCTAGAGGAATTTTCGTCCCGAACGTGTGGGGGGCAACTTCCGTTTCTGGCAAGCTGTAAACCCACCCACAACTTCCACCCTAGATCACAATCCAGATCCAGGGAGGTTAAAGCAAGAGCGATTACCCCCCAAGACTGATCGCTGGATCTCCCCACGATTTGTAGGCTGGGAGCCGGAAATGCCTCTGAAAACTACACAGTGGCGTGTCTCCTCAGCAGCTTCTATCCCCCAGGGGAGGGAGCTGACGCATTCCCCAAATACAGGTCCCAAAGTCCATAGGACACTAACCTCTTACTTTGTCCTAGGCATGTCTATGTTGATAATTCTGGTGTCTCCACAGTTCCTGGTGTTCTGGGGTTCCTCCAGCCGGCTGCTGGCCCTGCCGCCCTGGGGCTAAAACCTCAGCCCACGTGGACCTGGGCTCGGCTCGGCTCCTGCGCTCTGCGCGCTGCGGGCTCCCAGACCACTGCGCTGGTCCTTCCTGCAGGGTGCTGGGCTGTCCTCAGCGGGAGGTTAGCTTCTCTGTGTCGTTCTGTGGGTGCTGGCGCTCCAGAAAATTTTCAGAGTCCTTTTTTACATAGTTTGTGGAGAATCTGGGGGCAGAGAGGCTTGGACGAGCTGTTTCTACTCCGCCATCTTGGCTCCGCCCCCCCTGACTTCTGTCTTTTTGCTGGATATTGATGACTCTGGAAAAGAGAATGAAGCGGACAACTTTTTGCAATTCTGTCTCACTGAAATCCAATCCATGCAGAACTCAAGACCACCCCATAATGTCATTGGTCCTTTTTGAAAATGAAAGATGAACAACAAGAAGATATAGAGAGAGGATGAGAAGATGTAGATATTAACTGTACCATTTGATGAAGATAACCACGTCTAAAATTATAGAAAAGTCTCTCAAACTATGGAAGTGAATGTTACTGAAAAGGGTATGAGCACATATCATGAACAAATTACTTGAATAGTGAAAAATACAAAAAAGTAATACAGAGCATTACAATGGAATAAAGACCCCTCATCTTCCTTGAAAAGAAGTGTGATATTCAGTTTCAAAAAGGACCAATGACATTATGGGGTGGTCTTGAGTTCTGCATGGATTGGATTTCAAGTGAGACAGAATTGCAAAAAGTTGTCCGCTTCATTCTCTTTTCCAGAGTCATCAATATCCAGCAAAAAGACAGAAGTCAGGGGCGGAGCCAAGATGGCGGAGTAGAAACAGCTCGTCCAAGCCTCTTTGCCCCCAGATTCTCCACAAACTATGTAAAAAAGGACTCTGAAAAACTTCTGGAGCCCCAGCACCCACAGAACGACACAGAGAAGCTAACCTCCCGCTGAGGACAGCCCAGCACCCTGCAGGAAGGACCAGCGCAGTGGTCTGGGAGCCGGCAGCGCCAGAGCGCAGGAGCCTAGCCGAGCCCAGGTCCACGTGAGCCGAGGTTTTAGCCCCAGGGCGGCAGGGCCAGCAGCCGGCTGGAGGAACCCCAGAACACCAGGAACTGTGGAGACGCCAGAATTATCAGCATAGACTTGCCTAGGACAAAGTAAGAGGTTAGTGTCCTATGGACTTTGGGACCT